>OY744515.1:15191303-15201303 GCA_963556195.1 Sepiola atlantica
ATATTTACAAGGCCACCATCCACCCATGCATGGAATATTATTGTAACACCTTGGCTGGTGCACCAACCATTAGCCTCTCCTTCTCGGGCAGGGTCCATAAAAGAGTCTCTAATCTAATAGGTCCCACACTGTCTACCAAGCTCCAGTCTCTGTCCCATCGCCGCAATATTGCATCCCTGTGCTTGTTTTAGAAGTACTTCAATGGAATGTGCTCCGATAAACTAACTGCTCTGGTTCCCTCCTCCAATAAAATACACTCGACCAACTCGACAATCAGTTAAATCCCATCCATTCAATGTTAGGTCCCAAAATTCCGGAGGACTTTCTACTCTAATAGCTTTTTTCCTCGAGCTGAAAAGCTTTGGAACTCCTTCCATGCTCACTGTTTCCCTGACTATTCCGACCTGCTTAAATTCAAATGTAATGTAAACAGACATCTCGCTGCACAACTTCTCACTTAGGATACCCCTTTAATTATGACCCCTAATTCTCAGTAGCCCTGACGTCTCAGTGGCAATATACCTTGTCTGGTGTGAATTAAAGTAAAAATAAAAACTTAAAAAGTCAACACTCAACAATATTTCTCCATGTGTACACATGTTTCAGAAAATCTTTATTATCACGATTACACCAGGGTAAAACTTGATGAATTTATGATTGTCCTATTCAGCATATAGTCTTTATCAATTCCAATTCAGATAATTTCCAGTGGAAATATTCGCAATATATGCCGAAGAGAAACATCATAAATTCGTCAAGTTTTACCCTGGTGTAATTACGATAATAAAGATTTTTTTAAATACGTCTACACATGGAGAAATACTGTTGAGTATTGATTTTTGGAGCATGATTACAAAAATTTAATATACAAAAAATTAATTATGTCGTAAATTTTATATATTACTGAATTAAAATATATAAGCTCTGTTTGATATACCATATTAACCATTGAGCTTAATTTTATATGCAGTATTTAATATATCTTGAGGATTCACAATATCTTATTTATGAATAAAAATTGTGTTATGTAATCTCCTTGAAATATAGCAATAGTTCGAATTTTTTAGCTTAAACTTTTCCTTAATTAAATAATTAAATATTATTAATTTATCTATAGACATGCTTGTTTCGTCTTTTAAAGACTTGTCAGTATAGATTTTAAAAAGTGGTCTACCTACCAACGGGTTCGATTTACAACCTTGCGTCTAGCACCCAACGTCATTAATCCCTTAGCTATCAGCAGCGCGATTGAGACGTGTAAATACGGCTTTAATACAAACATGTACCGGTAATTATATCTAAAGTGTTCAACCTAGGAGAAAGAACTATAGCCTTACTGCCAAGGCGATACAATTATTTTGTCCCAATCAAAGTAGCCTCCCTTTATTTATGGTACTTATAATAAGAATTAAATAATGGAACAGTTTTTATTTATCTATAGACAAGATGATTTCGTCTTTCAAAGACTCATCAGTATCGATTCCAACAACTGACCTACCTACAAACGGGTTATAGTCATCCACAGTCTGTTTTGACGTATCACAGCTCTTCAGTGTGATTAGACAGGCGAGAGATTGAAACTCGAAAACAGTCGGCGCTATCCATTTAGCAGTCAGTCACAAGTCGTGAGTAAGCGAAATTTCAATGCTTGTATAAACATTGTGAATTGCCGAAGAGTGCTCTATTTGTTTACACGAAAAGTTTTGCATTATTGCTATGAAGTTTGGCGATTTCACTTACAACAGTGCTCCACGCAAGAAGGTGGGGCATGTGCAGTCATCCACCGACACGAGACGAGAGCGAAATCAAAACGCGCGCGCGTGTGTGTGTGCGTGTGTGTGTGTGTGTGTGTGTGTGTGTGTGTGTGTGTGTGTGTGTGTGTGTGTGTGTGTGTGTGTGTGTGTGTGTGTGTGTGTGCGTGTGTGTGTGTGTGTGTGTGTTTAAATTTATATGAGAGTCAGAGTCTGAATGTCATGAGCAAAGATTGAAAGAAAAAATGTAAACATCGAAGTCTGAATATTCGAATTATTGATTCATACATAAATCGACAATATATGCGTTCGTACTGCTCTTAGCGCGAATTAAGTGTACTTGCGGTGAGTGTCACGTGTATATGTGTGCTGCGTCATAAAAATAGTGTACATCTCTCTCTCTCTCTCTCTCTCTCTCTCTCTCTCTCTCTCTCTCTCTCTCTCTCTCTCTCTCTCTCCCACACACACACACACACACACACACACACATCGTTGCTTGCTAATGATCTCAGTGTTCGCCTGTGTATGTGAGCGTGCGTGTAGAGATTTGATATGTGAGTGAAAAGTTTCGCGCCGCTCTATCAAGCGGCGCGTCTGTCGCCTAAGCCATCCAATATGTTGGGTGTCGAATAAAGACGCGCCTCTCTCCAAATACATTAAGACTGGCCATCACCGTAAAATGATGGGCAAGAGAAGCGGTGCTTTGTGGGTGGTAGGGGGCTAGGGTTATAAGAAGAGGTGGGGGGGGGCAATGATAACAGGGATCGGCACAAACAAGTCCCTCACGAGGGATACGACGGGTGGGAGGGAGTGAAGAAGAGGGGAGAGCAGTCGCCACTGTTGAGGATTAACGGGAGTTGAAAACGAAAGGAAGATTGACGGTTGGGTGGAAAGAAGAAGAAGAAGAAGAAGAAGAAGAAGAAGAAGAAGAAGAAGAAGAAGAAGAAGAAGAAGAAGAAGAAGAAGAAGAAGAAGAAGAAGAAGAAGAAGGGGGTAAGGAAAACTTCAGGAAATTTAGAGAGGCCAAATATAAAAAATATTGCGATATCGCATTTAGATGAAAAGGTACTCACCCCAACCCACCCTCTCTCTCTCTCTCTCTCTCTCTCTCTCTCTCTCTCTCTCTCTCTCATTAAAGAGTGTCTCACCCACGTCCATCGCTAGCGAACTTAGATTATGGTCACACTTATTGTGGTGTGCACTGAGTTATGAAGTAGCCTTTCATTGCTCTTGGATCCATAGACAATGGCGAAGTGAAAGCGATGAAGGACAATTTTTCCAAAGAGAGAATGTTTAAGGGAGCATTTTAGAGCGATGGCTTCGAGGATAAATCGTCGTTTGGGAATAACTGAGGAAGTGGGGATGAATAATTTGGCGGCGACTGGTGGGAGGAGATAATACGATTGCAAGCGATGTTGGCGAAGGGAACAATTGTCCGGACTCTCAATAGCTTTCACCAAAATACCTCTTACGGTACTTGGGAATTTATAGATCTCCTTGATTGATGACGTCATTAGTACTGTTGCTAGTCATTGTGGTCGTGATGGGAAATTGTATTTCACATATTCTGTTATATACACATTGGGGAGGAGTAAGTTTATTACTTACTGCCTGAGGCGCCCCTACCGGGGAATGCCGACGGGGCTGCCCAGGCAATTTTTAATGGTCAGAGTGCTCACCTTTCGCAGGCTGGCTTTTCAAACTCCACTTTCCCGACCCGACCTTGGGTCACATCTTACCTTGTGGGAGTAAGATTAAACTGGCCTTGTGCCTAGCCTCCTGGAGAGGAGGTAAATAAAATAGACTTTCCGGTAGATATGGAAAGCACCTGTACGTAAATATATTTCCTGTCTTTTGGGATTTTAATTTCACCATGCTGCACGTATCTGAAAAAAAGTATACCTTAGGTTTCTTACTTAAGTAAATGTTGGTGAATAAGGGCCAATAATATATAGGTAATATTTATTCTTTTTCTTCCCACGGAGAGTGGGGGTGACATGAAGTTGATTTATAGCGGGGAATTTAGCTCCCCCACATATGACACACTGTACAGTTGCAAAATTAGCCATGATCGGACCTAAGGCGACTGGCAATAAACCCATCCCTACCCCAGAAGGGAGAGGTAATGCCTGGGAGGATTTCCCCTGGGGCCGAAAAGAACCATACCCCCACTGATATTAGCCCGATGGTATGTTACATTAATTAAGTATGGATAGCTAGAAGGAGATTAATACTAAATCAAATGCTTCAAATGACTAACGTAGAATTATGGTAAGATTTTTGCAGGATAATGATTCACTTAACGTTGACAAAGGATTGAACCCACAATATTTCTAGTGAATAAAATAGTGATTTATGTTCAACTAATCGTAATCGTTGCCGTCCAGGTGTTTTTCACCATTAAAATGGTACAGTTCTATATTCCGTCAAAAAAAACACACACACAAAGAGATTAATGATTTGTTTCTGTCTGAACTTTTAAATTATTACAAATGAATCAAAGTAAGAAATATGTAAATGAAATATAAAAATGACAATTAATAAGAAACTATAATTTATAAATTGCAAGCTGTATTTACCCGATGTTACCCGGATGGAAACATATTGCCGAGTGGAGAGCTTAGATTAAAATAATTTAAAATATAGACATGTTTAGGAAATATAGTCATTTTTTTATATAGTTTTTTTTAATTCGTTTTAGTTTTCCATATTTTTGTTTTTGATTTCAATAAATATTCGATTAATTTAATATATAAAGAAAATTCAGTCTGATATTCGACTATAGACCTAAATAACATTACATCTGACATATCGATATTTGATTCTGACTAGCCAATGTCTTCCTTATTTATATGATATTTTTTGCAAGAAAATAATGTATTTCGCTTCAGTTTCTTTCAAAAAATACTTTTTCGGCTATAATAAACAGCGCCAGTCGCTAACTAACTTGATAAAAATAAATTTCTACACGGCACTGCCTGTTTTCTATTTCAGATAAACAATTATATTTTTTAATAAATATTAGCCTATTTACTTTTTAACGTTATTTGAATATCATAAATGTAGGTAACCTAATTCGACTCATAATACCTTATTATAATGTTCTATTCAAACACTATCGCAAGCGGCCTTTCATTTCGCTCGTGTATTTATTAATCCTATTTTCTTATTACGAATATTTCATCTTTCAGATTCATTAAAACGCATTGTTCGATTACAATATAAGATAAGAATAGAGTGAGGAAAATACAAGAATTACATTAACGAGCACATTCTTTCTTCCTCGCATGTTGCTAGACGGAGATATTTACTATTTGAATACAGAATACAGGTGACGTTTAGGTAAATATTTCTGTTCATATTTTGTCTTATATTTAACACATGTCAATGAATATATTTATGCCGTATTTCTAATATGGCGTCCTTTTTTTCTACCTCGAACGTGTTTATCATTGACAACAACATATTTTCTTTAAGAAAAGTAGTTTCTTATTTTTTATCATTTATTTCTAATATGGCGTCCTTTGTTTCTACTTCGAACGTGTTTATCATTGACAAAAACATTTTCTTTAAGAAAAGTAGTTTCTTATTTTTGATCATTTATTTCTAATATGGCGTCCTTTTTTTCTACCTCGAACGTGTTTATCATTGACAACAACATATTTTCTTTAAGAAAAGTAGTTTCTTATTTTTTATCATTTATTGCGGTGATTTTACTTTTGTATACATGATTTATTTATTTACACCATAAAAAATGTAACTAAAAACAATTTAAAAGTTCGAATGCAAAACGTGATAAACCCAAATTGTCTAAATTGAGACATTAAACAATTAAAAGAACGAATATATAAAATTTAGACTTCAACTCAAAGCTTATTTTAATTGAAAGTCGGTGTCATAATACGTAAACGCTTTTTTGTAGTGATAGATACGTAATTTTGAAAATGGCGTTTATAGCGTTTTGTATTCGAACTTTTCAATTGTTTTAAATGTTTAACTACAATTTGTAAGGATAAGCTAAATAGAGTATCGAACTTTCAGACCTTTATTGTTCCTGATTTTCGTAAACGACCTCCCTGATGAAATTGAGTCTGATATGATTATATTTGCTGATGACAGCACGCTTTACTCTCGACATGTGGGAAAAAACAGACGCGCACATATCCAAGGTAATGGCTGAAACCTTGAGAAAATTACCTCCAGTCTGCAATTAAATGGAGACACAAATGGATGGTAATATTTAATGCCACTAAAACAAATCTCCTTTCCTTAAACAGCTAAAAGAAACCTTTTCAACGATTGCTATAGATAATAACACCCGAGAGTCCAACGTTCAAACCCCTTGGCCTAACATTCACAGGTAACATGAGTTGGATCAAATACATAGGAGATATTGCCAAGGCTGTTGCAAGGAAAGTTGGCTCCCTCTACCGTGCTAGAAAACTTCTCATACCGACCAGTAGTTTATATCTTTACATAGCCACCATCCGCCCATACATGGAGTACTGTTGTCACATCTGGGCTGGTGCTCCAACCACTAGTCTCTATCTCTTAAACAGGGTCCAAAACAGAGTCGCTAATTTAATAGGTCCCTTGCTATCTACCAAGCTCCAGCCCCTGTCCCATCGCCGTAATGTTGCATCCCTGTGCTTGTTTTACAAGTACTTCAATGAAATGTGCTTCGGTGAACTTGCTGCTCTGGTCCCCCCCCCCTCGACGTAAATACACCCGACCAACTCGACAATAAGTTAAATCCCATCCATTCACTGTGGAGGTCCCCAGATGCCAGAGGGCTTTCCATTCTTATAACTTTTTTCTCGAGCTGTCGGTTTTTTGGAACTCCCTTCCTGTTCCCTGTTTCCCTGACTGTTTCGACATGCAGAAATTCAAATGTAATGTAAACAAACATCTCGCCGCACAACTCCTCTCTTGAGATGCCCCCTTTAATTTTTGGTACCTAATCCGCAATAGCACCTTACGGCTCAGTGGCAGTATTTCTTGTCTGGATTGAACTCAAGATAAAAATAAAAACTTTTTAAAATTGAGATTTCATAATTTATAAAACATTCATACAAGACATCGAGTGTCGGTATGCGTGTTTCTCGCCTCTACGTAACTTTGAAAAATACGTATTAGATTATTATCATTACTATTAATCGAATATTTATTGCAATCAAAAATAAATAAGAGAAAACTAAAACGAATTTTGTTAATCGGATTTGACAAAAATTGTAAATAAGACTATATTTTTTTTAAATTAACGTTTATTTATCAAAGTAACGTATAGGCGAGAAACACACACAACCACACGAGATATTGTCTAATTGTTTTATTAATACAGATGAAAAAAGAAACCAAATGATTCAGCAATTGTGAAGCCAATTTTTTTACGGTTATGCATTCGTTTACTTTTCTAAACACTAATTCGGCTGATAATAAACTTTATTAAGGATCTGTAACATATAAAATACATAATTTTATATGACAGTTTTTTTTTTGTTTGTTTGTTCCTAAATAACGAAATTAGTTGCATGTTTAAATGAAACTGGTCTCTCAGATGGTTTTCTTGTACATAAAAATATATCGCTACAAAAAAAAGAATATAAGCGAATATCTGATAGACTTTCGACTCTGAGGATCAGAGGAATCAACTCAAACGTAATATTGATACAATGCTATTTCCAAACATCCGCACTCTTAACGAAGAAGTTATGAAAATATACGATCAAATAATTCATTATAGATCAAATTCCCAAAAGGAATCATATATTTATAACAGATGATTTCAATTGCAACGAGTGTCAATTGCACCACGGATCTTCATTTGTAACGGGAAAATGTAGTCAAAATATTTAAAACAACAGAGAACTGCTTGTACATTTGTGTATGAAAAATAACTTGATAAGAACCAATACAAAATTTAAGAAAAAAAAGTATACACAGATTGACATCACAAGACAACGAAGCAAAAAAATCAAATTGATTTTATTTGACACATAAACCCTGAACGAGGTTGCATTTATTAAATAGTTCAACACTCAACACTCAACACCCAACACTCAACACTCCTGCTATTTCAGATCACAAGATGCTGAGAGCTAAATAAACACTGTGTTTCTCTTGGCCCAAAAAAGTGCACGTTTAACTCAAACGTAAAATCCAAAACTGAACAAAGAAAAACGTGACCAGCTTTCTATTCTTAGATCTGTAATTAACTCGAAAGACAATGCTTGAGTTAGTTTCAGTGTTGTTTTTAAACAACTACCAATAAGAAGTAAAAAGTCAACTGTACACCTCCATGTATTTCAGGGGACCCCAAGATAAATAATAGTACATTACTTTGTTACCATAACCAGATGATATAAGGTTTGTAATTGTATTTTCTGACTTTTAGTCGGACTGTCCTGCATGATATAATAATTACCCAGCGAATTCGGAATCTTTTTTGTAACGTTGCCGACATGAATTTCTGCAGAAGAATGTATCACGTTGTTGCGACGTTACCGTAACGTTAAATCAACTATTTCCCGGAGTCTGACTGACTACTCATCCCCAACATTGTCGCACCATTATGGTAACGTTACGAAGTGTTATATTTGAAATGTTTGACAAGAATCAGATGCGTCTTAAGATGGAGTACTGCTGTCACATATTGTGAGGTGCCGCTCGAGGTACTCTTTCTTGTCTCGCCAGAGTTCAACATCGACTTCGCAATCTACGTGGGATTGATCTCTGTTGTTCTTTAGAGTCTCTTCATCACGGAAGAGACGTTGCTAGTCTCTCCCTACTCTATACTTATTTTCATGGAATGTGCTCGACTGGGCTTCAATGTCTGGTTTCTCCTTGGAAGACATTCACAGCAAGAACTCGTCTTCTTACCACCAGTGCAAAGAATGTCCTATTCTTCCTCGGTGTGCCTAACATCAAACGGAATTGTCATGAACAGAGTTTCTTCCTAAGAATTTCCCTTCTGCGGAACACGTCGCCATTAAATTGCTTCCCTGAGGACTACAACATGGTCATCTTCACATCCAATGTCAATAAACACTTGTCATAAACCGTCCTCATAAGTGATCAACCTTTATCCATTCCTTATTTTTACTCCTTTAATTTAATTTAAATATTTATCATCATTCAACTGACAATCTATCAATCTCATTAAACCTTATTCTCGACTTGCTTTTAGCTTTAATAAGTGGTGACTTGGTTAAATATTGGTCGATACGTCAGCTGGTAGTCATTTGGTTAAATTGTGTTCGTATGGAGATAGATTTAAACGTAAACAGGATGTATCGTAGGATAGGGGTAGGTAAGGTTTAGGTAGTTAACCCTTTTGGGTAATCGGCTAGCTTGGGAATCAAAACTTAGTGGAAATGACGTTGGGCGAGAAGGCGAACTCAATCAGTCTGGATTGAACAACCGCAGCGAGCAGACATGTTTGAGGTGTCCTGAAATCGGGTTAAACGAAGCGATCCGCTTCTAATAAAAGTCTCCTTCTGTTCTTCTCTTTTGCTCATCTTGTTGCTTTGCAGCAAAGACGAATTCAGCTGAATAACCCCATTTTCCATAAGAATGTATTGATTAATTGGTTGATTGATTGATCGATCGATTGGCCCGTCTTTTGTTGTTGAGCTGCAAAATTTTCATTGCATTTGCTGCGATATTGTCCACCGTCATGCAAGGCCACTAGGAGACGCGTGAACATCGGGACGCCGATCGGATGAGCCAGGCATGATTTTAAGTTACAATGATAGAACTGTTGGTTGCTAAGTACTGTATTATGGGAGGCCAGCAACGTGAGTATTGAGGTCACCTGAACTCGTTGCTTATGTAAGAACTCATTAGTAAATAAAACAGGTACTTAACAATGTACGAAAATTATAAAATGTCTCTTCATACTTTTTAATTGAGAATCACTAATTTAGATGGTGAATGCATATTCTAAACTCTTCCAGGAATGTTGTATCTATTTTCGGCGCCATTTTAAAATTATATGAATTGTCCTGATACCGTTCCAGTATTCCAGAAATTAAGAAATGGGTTTATTTTGTTTAGGTTCATTTGTTTCGATACTTTTTCCAATTTTCTTTCATTTTGTTTAATTTGAGGTGTGTTTTATTTTTAGGCCAATAGCCACTCGAGGATATTATCGGTTGGCTGATGAACTTATTATTAGGAACGATGGATGGGTTGGACAGGTTCGACAGGTATTTGTTGACATTTGACTTGAAAACGACACGGTTGTAGTC
>OY744515.1:15206303-15256303 GCA_963556195.1 Sepiola atlantica
ATGGGCGTTACCCGAGAAAATCGCAGAACCCAATAAACTAATGACCTCACTTCTGCACTCCATCTAAATATCTTTACTGGATTTTTTACTCGGCTATTAATATTAATTGTAGGGTTTTATAAGTATTAAATTTATAAATAATACTGAACATTTAAACTACTGTATTATTTCATAATTAAGAGCGAATACTCGCACCAAAGTACTTACGTAGAGACGAGGAAACAAATGTCATTGGGAGTGAGAGAGTAAGTACCCGTGTCTTAACACAAACACTGGAATGAAGTTAATATTTGCTATAAATAAAAAAAAGGAAAAATACATACCCTTCATTACCCATACCGCTAACTTCCTTTCTCTCTGTGGTATTAGTTTATGTACAATACCACATTAAACCCTTACATCTCTAAGGAGGGATTTAAAAGACTTGCCTCTTCACGAACAAAACACCATCTAAAGTTTTTTTTCCAAATTATGCCAAACAGGATGGAAAACGGCACATCAAACCACAATGATGATCCCAACGCCGAGAAGTTCCGTAAATTATTCATCGGAGGACTTAATTATTATACCACAGAAGAAAGTCTCCGCACTTACTTCGAACAGTGGGGAGAAGTTGTCGACTGCGTGGTTATGAAGAACCCCACAACAAACCGATCTCGTGGGTTCGGATTTATCACATACCAGAGCGCTGAACAATTAGACGATGCCCAGACGAACAGACCACACACTATTGATAACAAGAAACTGGACACTAAGCGAGCAATGCCCCGAGATGGCAGCGAGGAAACTGTGAAAAAGAGGTTCGTTGGCGGACTTGAGGAGACGACCAGCGAGGACGAGATCCGCGACATTTTTGCCA
The DNA here is from genome assembly GCA_963556195.1 of Sepiola atlantica. Taxonomy (NCBI): domain Eukaryota; kingdom Metazoa; phylum Mollusca; class Cephalopoda; order Sepiida; family Sepiolidae; genus Sepiola; species Sepiola atlantica. The sequence continues at coordinate 15,207,163 of OY744515.1, forward strand.
AGTACGGCAGCGTCGAAAAAGTAGACATGATCAAAGATAAGAACGTCCGAGTAGCAAAACAAGAAGAAAAGAAAAGACCGAAACGTCAATTTTTAGTCTAAGGCACCGATAAAGGTTAATTTCGCCTGAAAATGTCCAGCTTGGCCCCGTTGGTACTCCCTCATTGATTAGACCGCCTTAGACGACAGTCAATAAACCCGTTACCGAAAACAGTTGGTAATGCCTGGGAGGATGATCTCCAATTATATTTGAAACGGTTATGAATTCTAAATAACACAAAAGTGCCGTGTTTCTTTATATTCTTAACACTAACATTAAGTCCGGATGGAAACTGTTAGGATAACTAAAGAAAACGCAATTATGTCCCTTGGACCATTTCAGAGTTATTGCCCCTTGTCGAGTGGCTTGCCGAGTGAAAAAGTAAACATTGACACGGATCAGACTGTCTCATATTTCATCTCGCGTTACAGCGGCTAAATAACTCATTTCATTCTAATTACACTTTTAATAAATCTGTTAAACCTTTCTGTTGAAAAGTCATCCATTTTGTTTTACGAGTTATTAATTATTATAACCTAAATTACATGGTTTACAACAGAAATACGAAAACAGAAAAGGAAAAGAATGAAACGGTGCCACGCACAGTACGCGCAACGGAACCGTTAAAAGTCAATGTGTAGTCTAAAGAACCGTTAAAATCAATTTCTTCTAAAAATAGTATTTCGTATCCTGTCGGTATTCCTTCACTGATGAGAGCGACTCGGGAGAGGCAGGCAATAAACTTATCCCCCTCCGAAATTAGGTAGTAATGCCTGAGAGGATGAGCGTTGTCGCTATTTCTAAGTATGAAAGTTATTTAAAGAAAAATTCATTGAAATGTCGACACAGCACGAAAACGCTTATCATAAAAACTAAGAATAATGCTCGCTCATAGTAGTTAGTTATGTAACGTCTCAATCTTTATTAATGTAGATCCAAATAAGCAGCTGCAACATTTTGGTCGCCATGACAATTAACAGTGGAAGTGCTACTGTTAGGCAGACGCGAATTGAGTAGAATGTATTCCGTTATTTTGAGAATGTAATAGGCTGTCGTATGTTTTTGATTGAAAATCGCACGTTTAATCACGATATTTTTAACTTTTGAAAAGAAAAACGAGTCGTTAAATGTAACCTGCGTCGACCTTCTGATGCAGTTCATTGTGCACGGCTATTAGCTAAGGATCTAGAGTATATTAGAAGGAATACTTCAAATATATATATTTATTATGCCCCTACTACATAATTTGGTTTCTAAGTGTTTTCTTGTTTTATTTAAGTATTTTTTAAATCATTTCTTTCATTTCTGCTAATTTGATGGTGTCTGCTTACAGAACTCCCAAATATTTATTGGTATCATGATTGTCAAGTGCACTAATCTCTTTTTACTTAGGCAGTTCTAGGTTCTCCATCGTTTCGATGTGCCTCTTTTCATTTCTAACAGTGCACACTATTAATATTTACGCACTGGGAGTTTACTCACAAAACATTATCAGTGATTGTTCACTGGCAATAGTAAATGGTGTTCCCTGAAGTTTGAGTGAAACACACATTGCAAATCATCTGGCGTTATCGTAACAGTCGTTTATCATTGAGTTCTTGCTGATAACGCCCGTTGGTCTTTGTTGTGGTCTTGAAGGGCCGGTAATAATCAAACCAAACGCAGTGGTATAATAAACAAAAGTGTATTACAAATGGTTGACGTCCGATGCTGTGACCATAACTGCCATCAACAACTGCCACGACGTTTAATCGTAACTGTATTTATTGTGTCTGGGTAAGTCCATTTATTCCGGAAATAATTAGATCCACTTACACCATAACAGTATTCTCTTAAATTTGGATGCTAATAAACCTCCGCACCTTTCCAGTGGAGGTCTGATTGATGTTCTCCCTCCCCAATCTTTACATTCTCCTTGATACTTCATGACCATTTTGTGTGTTACCAACCGAGTTTAATGCCAGCACATGTGTGTGGGTACTTTGTGTTGCTTTTTGTTTTGTTTTTGAACTGCGTGTCAGAATATGGGATTTCTGGCAGTTTCAGTTTTCTTGGGCTCGTGTAATGTTCTTTCTATAGTTTTCCTATTCTATTTCTATTTAAACTTACCTGCGATTAGTCGACGTTCGCTGGTCAAGTGGGTTAGTGTCCGCATTCGATAATCTTTCTTCAATTATTCGGCTGTTTTCATCAGTATCATGCGTTGTTTGGTGTTTGATTACAATTTCTCCTACTCTTTCTTCCAGTTTTTTGACACCATTATTATTATTATTATTATTATTATTATTATTCGTGTTGTTGTTGTTGTTGTTGTTGTTGGTGGTGGTGGTGGTGGTGGTGGTGGTGGTGGTGGTGGTGGTGGTGGTGGTGGTGGTGGTGGTGGTGGTTGCTGCTGCTGTGTTGCTGCTGCTGTTGTATTTCTCCCGAGTGTCTTATTTTTCTCATTTCACACGAATCCTATTTTCTCCCGCCCCCAAACCGACTCCTGTTCTCGAGGTGGAATTGCTTTTGCCCCGACGGAGACGCTGACATAAAAGACCCCGCTTATCAGTCTAAACATTAATTCACTTGATTTTAATCAAAATTATGATGAAGAGATGACGATTGCAAGGGTCCACAATAAATACACATTTGAAGTGAATAAATATTTGTGGTGATGGGCCTGGCCGGTGAAGGCAACACAATCAACGGGACAGACCTCCATTAACCCGCCCGGTCGCCACGTGGATCTTACGTACCGGTGAGACGCGCCATTACCACTTCCTCCCCGGCCACCTTTGACGTCACCGTGCATCCGTATTGCTGTCTACTTATGGGTATTATGGCCAGTGTCGTTATTAATATGCGAAGTGATTTTTTAAAGATTATCCGTGATTAACAGAGCGTGTGTATGTATGTGTGTGTACCCGAATACACGCAGCACTATATGAGATCAGTTATATCCTTTCTCCGTCAGTTCCGTGTCTGATTATTATTTTTTTTCAGATTCCTCTGGCAACAAAGCCAACTCTAATAAAATCAAGCCTGCTCGAATTTTAATCGAAAAGCAATCATTTTTTATACTTCTCTCATCGTCTCCTCTTAATTGCTTTGCTCCGTTTTTTCTTTGTTGTTCTTTATTTTTTTTTGTGGTTTACTTTCGTTAGGTTTTCGATTTTTTTTCTTCTGGACCGTCAAACCAATATTGAATTCTTCTTCTTTCGATTTCTTATCGCTTATTTTTTATCGACGACAATTCAGCCCCCCCCCCTCCTTCAGCGCAAATCTCGTAAAGACGCACATGCGCAAACACACGTATTTCACATTATCTTTAATCAGCATTTCCGTTTTCCGCTCTTTTCCCATCGCTCTATTCCCCTCCTTGTCTCCCCCTATTTTATCGATCTGCTGTTTTTTAAACAATTTCTTCTCTGCCCTCCTCCTTTTTCATTACTTACACGATGCGTTCTATTTTCAAAGCTGTTAATCATACGTTCACATTGTCAAAACAATTAACATCCATTGTTTTTCGTTGTTGTTTTTTTTGTTTTTTGTCGAACCGCTACAAATTCATTTCACAGACTAATCACCATTTTGTTTCATTCATCGTGCTTCATTCACGAATCTTCAATCCTGTCTGAGGCCTGTATCCAACAAATCTTTCTCTTCCTCTTCTTCCCTCTCTCCCCATTTCTCGTCCTTCTATCTCTTTCTGTATCCCTCTCCCTCTCAATTCCCTCTCCATCTGTCTCCCTATCCCCACTTTCTTTCTCCCTCTCTCTCTATCTCCCTCTTCACCCGTTTCTCTAACACTTCTCTCTCTCTCTCTCTCTTTATATATATATATATATATATATATATATATATATATATATATATATATATAACCTTCTCTCTATCCCGCTCTCTATTCCCTCTTTCTTTCCCTGTCCTCTCTCCCTCCCTCCCTCTGTATATTACTCTCTCCATCCCTATCATTCTCCTCTCTCTCTCTCTCTCTCTCTCTCTATATATATATATATATATATATATATATATATATATATATATATATACTTTCCTCTCCCTCCCTTTCTCTCTCCTTTCCTCTAACCTCTCACTCCCTCTATTTCTCTATTTTATTTAGCATGTTCCGAATAAATTGCCGAAAAATAAATGCGAACAATATTGGAATTCGACTTATGGTGAATACTGTAAGAAGATATTGATTCATTTTGGAATAAGCTAATAAAGACAGGACGAAAGGCTAACAATCTGGCGGGAAGTTTTGAATAATTATCATGTGATAAAATGTCGTCCATCGTTCATTCCTAGAATTATACGAAAATAATACCGAACGCCATTGATTGGTGGTGACGTCAATAAAAATCTTAAAAACGGAAACGCATGCAGGATCATCATCATCATCATCATCATCATCATCATCATCATCATCATCATCATCATCAAACGTTTTCTCTGCATTAATTAACTTTCTTTAAAACCTCCTTCCTTAATTACTTTGTTTAACTAACTGATTGATCTGGAAGTCCAGAAATATACGTTCGCACGCCATTTTCTTTTTATGCATCCTTCCACCGTTCTCTCTAGACAGAAAGGGTTTCTAAATATGGTGTATTACCTCTTTAAAATGAGGAGTTCGTTCAGTTTCTAAAATTGCGTTAAAATGATAGTGCATTGCCATTTTCAAATGTTCGGAATGAATCTTGCCAATCGCTGGTCATTTTACTGTTGTTTCACTTATTAATATTGAATGAACAGCATGAAAGAATTGTCTCGCACATCGACATTATTACGTATTCATTAGAATGGGGTCGTGCTGTTGTATCCCAAAGGCGTCGGTTAGATAATTGGAGACTTTATACCATAGTCGGGTATCCAATGAATTATGGGGTTGCAGCGTTACACGGGCGTTGCAAACATGTTGCTTAACAGTTTTATAGACTTATTTTACTGATGAGTCATCACCTATCAAGGCCAAAAGCCACTCGAGGATGGATGGATTGCCAGTTGAATGATGAACAATATTCTGAGATGGATGGTTTGCCAGTTGAATGATGAACAATATTCTGAGATGGATGGATTGCCAGTTGAATGATGAACAATATTCTGGGATGGATTGCCAGTTGAATGATGAACAATATTCTGAGATGGATGGATTGCCAGTTGAATGATGAACAATATTCTGAGAGGAGTGCAAATGATTAATGGAATGAACAAAGTTTGATTACATATGGAGATTGTTTATAACAAGTATTTGTTTGCATTTGAATTGAAGACAGCCATGTTGTAGTCTGCAGGGAAGCAGTACCGTTGTAATGCGTTCCACTGATGGGAAGTTCTTGGAACGAAACTGGTTATGGAAATTCAGACTGATGTTAGGCACATGGAGGAAGAAAAGAAAAAAAACAGTTTTAGTAGAAGACGAGTTCTTGCTGTGAATGTCTTACAAGAAGGAACCATAGATGGGAGCTCAGTCGAGCATTTTCCATAGAAATAACAACAGACTAATAACAAAAGACTAGTAACGTGTTTACTGTGATAAAGCGTCGTATAGATATAAACAGATCATACCTATTGTGTCCGCAAACTTACCCTATGACATTGGCAATACGTTCCCTCATAAGCTTATAGTAACATTCCATTTTAGAATCCCTACAACATCAAATAAAACGTAGCAAATCAAATCGATTTCTCATCGCCGGAATTCTAGAATCGTTTCAAGAATTTACACATATTTTTTAACTGTAAATAGAGTTGAACGGAATATGAGACATGGAGAAAATTACAGTAATACCAATAATTTTAGGAGCGCTAGGAACAGTTTCGAAAAACCTGAGGAAATTAGAAGCAAGAGGAGGATTGACACCCTGCATCGCACGGTGCAGATGAAAACAGATGAAATACTAAAGAAAAATCTTCGAGTGCGGAAATCAACCTAGATAACCAGATGACGTCGACGAACCACAAGTAAGTTGAAATAGTAATAGAAAACAAAATATAGAAAGAACATTACACGATCCCAAAAGAACTGAAACTGACAGACATTCCGTAATCTTATATCCACCCCCACTAAAAAAGATTTGGTGGCGCTAGTCTCGGTTGGTACCAAACTAGATGGTCGTGAAGGGTAAATAAAGAATTTAAAAACCAAGAAGGGAGGGCACCTCCACTGGAAGGGCACGGGGAGTATTGGAAGTTTGGGGAGGTTTATTGCCACTAAAATTCCAGAGGAAGCCAACGGTCGTTAATAGCCAGAAACCAATGGTGAACGGCTGTTGCAATAACGCAACGTTATTTGCAATGAGTATCGAAATGGCCGGAAAGTACTAGAAAATGTGGGGAACTTCTTGTCACTCAGACTGCAGGTAACATCACCTGTTCTTGTCAGTGTGTGAACTCTGCAGCAAATGTATGATAAACTCCGTGGAGATATTAGAATATGCATTCATCGTCTAAATTAGTGATTTTTAATTTGGAAAATATGGACAAACATGTTATACCTTTTATGCATATTGTTAGGAGAACGATGTTATCTAGCCAGCACGGACATTTTTTCTCAGTGATCGTATTTCGTAGCGTTACTGTAAATGTTGTGAGTACTAAGGTTTAGGATTCATTTTGTTATTAAAGGCTAATGGTAAGTAAACTTTTAGTTGAAGGAGGATCTCCAAATGGATAAAACAATGAAATGTGTCCTGGTATAGGCATGGATGGGTGTTTCAGGTTTACCAAACTTCTGTTTGCACATAAATCCCATGTGGCATCTGTTGACAGTATTGCTGATTTGTGATTTTACGTTCGTCAAAATGCGTAATCGTTTGCAATAGTTTTATGATCTTATTCTTCAAAAGTGCCGATTTTTTTTCTTCGTTTCAATCATAGAGATTCTTGCTTTTCTCTTTTCTTTGTAGTTTTCACAGTGTTAAAATGCTTTGTCGAAGTTATAGTTCGAAGGGCAATATCAAATGGAATTACAAAGTTAACCGATACAAAAAATATATCAAGTTTTATTGACAGCTTGTGAAGCTTATGAAGCACTTCTTGGTTCGATCCGCTGATTTTATTTACGACCAGTGTGTAACAATGTCTCGCTTGGCATATGGTCTAAACAGAAAGAGGTAGAAATAAATTATGCGTTTCATACTTTTAACGGCTACCATAATCGTTGAGTTTCAATAATTTAACTTATGTGCATACTCTCCGGAGAGCTTCGTCGCATGCTGGAGACCAAACCTCCGCCATTTATCACGATCTTGTGACAGTCTTTCAGCTGTTGGGAGCGGCGTCCCAGTCTCAACTATTTTCTGGTTGGCTCATCTCTTTGGTGATCCGACTCTTGATTGTCTTCGATTAAATCTTATTTATATGATTTATTTCCATGACTGGAGTTCGCGCTAACCGGGAAAACATGTCCAAAACACGTTAATCTCTTTTTCGAATAGCGTCGTTAATGGGTCTGTTGATATTAAGATTATTTCTAATATCTACATTTCTGTGTCTATCTCGAAAAGTTACTCCAAGGATTATTCTTAAACATTTCATTTCAAAGATTTCAGTAATTTCATGTAATAGTAATTCTTGCTAGTCCGTTTTATTTTCATAGTTTCGGTGAAAGTAAACCGATTTATCGAATCCAGTCGTCACATAAAGAAAAAACATGAATGGGTTAATATATTGTTTCTTTTATTGACAGAAACTTATTCAGAGTGAAAAAGAGATGGTATACTCGAGACCGTTATGGGGATGTTTGCTTTTTATTAATTTTTAATTTTTGGTTATTTTTAAATAAAAATGCTAATTTCATTTTGTGTACAGAAATAAAAATATAGAACTTTAAAAAAATTACACTGAGGTTGTAAAATCACAAAGAAACAAAATAGCAACTCAGTTTTAATAAACTCCGTTGTACTGCCATCATCGTTGTTTGACTCAAGAAGTTGAATAAAACTGGAACGGACATTCGTTAATTTAGTGGGTCAGCGAAATATTTTGGCAAAATGTCAAAATGTTGACACAACGTGAGATTTGGAACAGATATATGGAGTTAGTTAAAACGTGTGCATATATTCGAGTAAAAGGGACTTGCTTCAGAGTCCTGGTTGAGAAAAGGTTCGGGGCAAAATGTAGCAGCCTACGAGATACTGAACCCACTACCTAAGAAAACAATCCAAATACAATAAACAAAGACACCCCGCAGAAGATAAACGAAAATGAGGCGATGGTGATCAACTGAGCCATGATAAAATACTACAAATCAAGGAATGTAAATACACGCGTCTTCTTTCCTTCCTGTAAAAGCGGTAACCTATGTCAGACCTGTTTCAGAAATAATGCTTTTTTTATATAATTACTTAGCTGTATTTACCCGGCGTTGCCCGGGTGAAGAGTTTAGAAGAACATAAATAAAAATATGATTACAATTTTATTTTCTAAATAGGATATTTTAACTCTCGTTTTATTTTTCCTTTATTTGACTTTTTATTTCAATGAATATTCGATTAATAATAAATAAAAAATATAATAATTCAATAATTATTTTCTATAATTGTGCTGTAAAAGATGAGAAATAAACTACCCCCCCCCCCTATACGTATGGCAAAAGAATCCGTTTTTATGACAGCAAATGGAAGTAAATCTGTCGCAATGATTGCAGAGTTAACTTCAACATTTCTGTAAAGATGTCTGGGAAGAAATAAAAGCGGGATAAACTTATTATTATTATTACTATTACAAGTATTATTTATTACTAATATTTAAAAATATTAAATATTAAATAAAAACCCTACGTGAATTTTATTTTTTACTACACTAAATGATGTAGGAATTTTTTAAGAGTTTAAAGTTGGTGTTAAATATTTATTTTTTGTAATCTATGCTGAATGTCGTAACGCTTGTTTTTAATGGAACGTGGAATTTGTTTGTGGTTTATTTTATAATGAAAGACATGTGCAATGAAAGCTGTAAGTTAATAAGAATAATTTCACCTTAAGAGCAATTCATTGATAACTATTAACATACAGCCACCGCGTATAGTTGGAACTCCATTATGCTGAAATAATTATCGACGGCTTATGTCATTAAAAAAAAATTAAAGCGTGTATCCGAATGAAAATTATATTACCTACAAGTATCGCTGTACAAATTAATGTAATAAATAAAAAGTGTAATAGTAAACATTTTATGAAAGGCGTAAGCTGAATTTAGTTTTTTAGAACAATAAGAAAAACAATCTCCATGTTACCAATGTAGGAAATTCTTTTTATCAATTTCGCTAGCGGCTGGTTGTGTTTAGGCCATAAACGAAAACTGGCCCTAGTCTAACAACCTTCCTATTTTATTTATCAGAAAGAAGCCTAAGTGAACTAAATTATATTCGAGCCAATAACATGGTATAAAAAAACAAAAAATAGGATAGTTGGAATCAAGTAGCGATTTGTTAGGTTAGTTTCTATTTAGGTCTGACTTTGAAAATCCGACAAGATACGTTTGAAGATTTCATGTCTCGTATCTTTGAGATGAGCTTTTATTGATATTTACATTATTTCAATATTTTGACTTTTATCCTAATCTTGGTTGTTGTCATGTTTACAACATTTCGGCCGATGTGCTCTGCGGCCTTTTAGTCGTGATCATCGACCTTCTTGGAATTGCGAACTGAACCATTCATTTAATCCACTCGGGGTAGACTGCTCTTATTTCGCATTTCATGCCTTTTTAGTTTTCAATTATCTTTTTTAAGTACCCTCGCCAGGGATTGAACTCAAAATTCACTCAAGAATATCTCTTAACGAATATATTTACCCACTCGGCTCTGTGCCCAGTAGAAACTTTAAAACAACATTCGAGAAGCTTGTCAACTACGACAAAGGGCACCTGGCCAAAAAGTTTTGAAAATGACACCAACCAAAAGGGGGAAAATAGTTTGAAAAATGTAAATGATGTAAACTAGACCCCCATGGGTCTACACAATTCGTCTAGTAGACGACCCGTGACCCTTAATCTAGATAAACCGCCATAAAGGATCTCGGGTATTTGTTACTGTCGTTAACAGAACAAAAAACAGGGGTGAAAAAAACAAATATGCAACAATTAAATGTTACCAAAGGCAAGATAAGTTACTCTACTACCTACCTGGATAAGTTGTTTTTTTGTTTTAACTTATTTTAAAGCATTTTTTTACTTTAATAAAAATGTAGGGTTGACGACATCATGTTAGAATTTTTTTAAATAGCGTATGTGACCACTTGAGGCCTCGAGAATTGTCCACAAATCGGAAATTAAACAAAAATACAGCTAATAAAATATACAGTTCGATTGAACGTAAAGTTTTCGCCCGATTTGTGACAATTATTAGTTGCATTTTTGTTTAATTTACGATTTGAGGGCGATTCTGGGGGCCTCACGTGGTCACCTGGCGCCATTAGTTTTCATTCTAACGTTATGTCTTCGACCCTACTTTTACTTACTATAAATCTCTCTCTCTCCCTCTCTCTCTCTCTCTCTCTCTCTCTCTCTCTCTCTCTCTCTCTCTCTCTCTCTCTCTAGTTTCATGGGGGATGTTATCATTTTGCACGAGGCACAGTTATATTCCATCTCTCTGTTTTTATAGATGACGTTACAAAGTGATGACATCATCCACTCTGCACGAGGACAAACAAGCAAGCAAGCAAACGAACAAGATTCACAGAGTGTTGGTAATATCTAGATAATATGCCTTTTTATGAGAATTTAAAAAATCAGTTGTTTAAAATGCATGTGTTCTTATTTTCATCATCTCGCCTGTGTTGAAAGACTTCATGGCGCACCTGTGCATAACATCCTCTTGCAAAAACTAATACCTTATGTCAAGATTGTTCCAGCTTGTTTGACTCGTTGATCTAGTGGTCTTCATCGATTCGCTGTTTTGATACCTCATTGTAATACAGCTTCCTATTCCATTAGCTTCTTTCCAAGAATTGAAGGCTTGTGGAACTGTTACATACCAGTCCCAATTAATTACCTCGGCCGGATCTCTTCATCGTTGATAGCTCTGTCGTGGGTTTTTCTTCCTTCGTCTAGTGGCCTCCCGTTTGCTGGCGTGGAGCATCGGTTCCCTGAAACGGAAAACTCTCCCAACGGGAAAGAAAGAACTCCAAGGACGTTTCTAGAGTGTTGTGAACGATTTATTGGTCTGAATATTCTTTTACTCGGGAGAGAGTGGTCATCTAATGTTGCTTCTTCTTTTCTTCTTGTCTTATCTGCTAACTTCTAAATTCTGTAAACGGGGCGAGATGTCGATCTTCTGTCTCATTTTTAGAGACGCAGTCTTAACTTATTTGTCTACATCTTTGGACAATTTCGTCCGCTTTTTCTCACGACGATCTTGTAGCTTCGAGCTCCCATGACGGACTGATCTAATTTCCCGTTTTCGACAACAACAAGTGACGTCACCGTCTTTGTCCTGTCATACAAATCATAACCAGAGCTGGCCTGACCTTTATTGAACCTCAACTTTTGAAGTCGGTCAGATTTCACCAGTTGTTATGACTTCTTGGGATTACTCATTCTGAGAACAAATCTATTTGTCCAAAAATGGATGTCATTTCGACCTGCACTTAACTCGAAGAAAGTTCACCCCTCTCACAATCTAAACTAGTGGACCTACACGCTTTTAGGCATACAGGGCCCCTCATAATATAACAGAACTCTGTTCCCGCTGACTGTTTTCCTCCTACCTATAGTCTTGGTTGTTCAAGACTAAGGCCAATAGGCATCTCCTGTCTTTGCGATAATCATATTGCGTTCATGTCAGCTCCTTACATCAAGTGGCTTCATACCTTGTCTGGGGCGATTTCCATAAAAAAATAATAGAGTCGTTTGATACTAAATAACGCCAACACCGTTTTTTTTAAGATTGAAATCTTTGTTGTAGTATCATTTGACATTGTTTAGTTAAGTTCGACTAACCACTTGCTGATTGTTTGTTTGTTTTTGTTCGCTTTATTTATTTCTCACCTTCAATAATAATAAAGTTATCAGTGTTTCTCGCGTTAATGTAACTTCGATAATTACATATTGAATTATATTTTTTATTTACTATTAATCGGATGTTTATTGAAATTGTTTTTAAATCCTATTTCGAGCTTCATTTATATGCACCCTCTTCTCCCCTTTGCTCGCACACAATGCTAACACTACGTTGCCAGTTTCCCCCTCCATGTATTCGTCACGTAATTAGTACTCCCCGTTACTGTCTGCCTGCTTGACGATTTTACACCTCTAGCTCTTGGATTTTTATTATTAAGAAATGGGTGCTTTGTTACTTTAGGGCCCACGGTAACTTTGACCCCGTCGTTAGGGTCAAAGTGGAGGTTATGGTTAGGGTTAGAGTTAGAGTTAGGGTTAGGGCCCTGGCCAAAGTTAACGTGGGTCCTAATGTAACAAAGTACCGTAAAAGTTAATAACGAAAACTCGAAACTATTTATGCGATTTAAAAAGAGAAAATAAAAGCGAACAAAAATGGAAGTAAAAAGACTCCAGGGCAACGTCGGGTATGTAAGGCTGGTTTAATATGTATTTATTGTGTATGCGTGTGCGTGTAATTCCTTTTTTTTTTTTTTGTATTTTGTTTTCTTTCTTTACTTTTTGGCCAAGTTAAAACAAACCAATCCTTTATTATATTTGAGGGCGGGGTCATGTTGACTTAATTGTTATTCTTTTTTTCTCTGTTTTTTTTATTTTTAATTTCTAACCCTTTAACCATGCAAGAGAATATCTCCCCTTTTTTATCATAACAATGACATTATTATATTTTTTTTAAAAACACAACAGGCTGGTTCAAAACAAGTGTACTACTATAGTAACATCTGTCTTGTGTAATAAATCGGTTTGTCAATATAAAGGTTTATTCGCTCACAATACGGGTGCCTTGATATTTATACAAACAGTGAATTCCAAATAATGGCTTTTCCTTCTTATTGCGATCTGGACTATAATCCACTTTAATAATTAAAATTACCTTGTGGCTTTTTTAAATATTTACAACAAATGCTATAACATATTGAAATGATGTTGTTTTTTTTTGGGGGGGGGTCAGATGTATGGGACAAATACGAAAATATGCAATATCCCGCGCTAGCTCTGAACCGCATGACGCAAATCACGTGACCTTATCTTTCTCTCTTTCCCACGAACACCAGAGTGTCTTTCTAATATCCTGAGAGCAGGGTATTATATCGAAACTCCCTGTACACAAATATAAATCTTCTCGCACTTTTTAGCAATGAGCTGCAAACTAATAATTATAACAAACTTTTTTTCTTTCAATGTTTTATACACGTGTACAACATCTTCTCTCGCACGTCACACACAAAATAAATATAGTTATTGTTAACCATGCTTCATCGTTTCTTTTATCGTTTCATCACTTCGGCCTTCAGAGGTTCTTCCCTATCAGCTACTCTCGCAATCTAATAATAATATATCGGTCGTATTCGCTAAAGTGGAAGATGACCGTTTGCCTTTCTACAGGTCTCAGACAGATGGTCGATCATCAGTCGCCCTTCACACAGACTATCGAACTTAAGCAACGTTGATCTGGCCAGTACTTAGATAAATGACCAGTTATTGTAGGCTACTGGCATTTATTGAGCTTCTAAACATCGCTTGTTTTTCGGCTCGACTCCAAAGTGTTTCGTAGAATTCGCAGGTAATAGTTGGTATTACTTGACACGTGAACGCTTCTACCTTGACCCCCACCAGATGAATGCAACGCTCACGCACTTGCCTGCTGATGACATGTTGTTTTCTTCCATATTTACCCGATTCGTATGTAACCTTTTCCCCTTGCCTTCGCCATTCAGTAAGAAAGAAGAACGTGTTGATTTCTCCTGCAAATGCAACAATTATTTCTTCTTCCAAGTGGGTTTCCTTTCATTCAGCCACGTTTGCACACTGTCTTTCTACTTCCGAGTACATTACAGCCCTTCTTTTTCTAGCAATGAAGCTAGAATTAAAGTGGGATAGTGTACTGGTTTTCCTGCCAGGCATTACCTTTTCTTTTCGAGAGCGGCGAAGGGATTATCCGCAAGGAGAGGATTTATCTCCGATTGCCTGGGGTGCCCGTACCGAGAAATTCCGACGGGGCCAATTCAGGCGACTTGAATTCATTAAATTTTATCCATTCAAGCAATTTTATCTGAATAATTATGATCCTGTATAAAATGTTGATCAATGGGCCAACTACTCAGCACCAAGGGCCAAGAGAACCGTCTTATGAAAACCCGGCTCGACTGGTTTTCATAAGACCGTTCTCTTGGGCCTTAGTGCTGAATAGTTGGCCCTTGCGACTCTTGTATGAGGAGTAGCGAAGATTCTTGTTCGGCGCTTTCTTTATAGTTGCAACTACAACGCCCATGTCACTCTTCATATCTCTCTATCTATCTCTCTCTCTCTCTCTTTCTCCCTCTCTCTCTCTCCCTCTCTCTCTCCCTCTCTCTCTCTCTTTCTCTATATCTATCTATCTATCTCCCTCTCCCTCTCTCTCTCTCTTTCTCTCTCTCTCTCTCTCTTTATCTCTCTCAAGGTTCGTATTGCCTTGCCTGGATCTTGCTGCACCATTTTGCAGCTTCTCGATGAATTTCGTTGTACAGATACTGCCAAAAACTCTGATCCTTCCTGCTAGCCACCGCTTCCACATTTCCGTGGCAATTCTCCAGCTCACATCCCACGGTCTCCAAGCACTGAGCTGTAGCAAAGATTTCTGATTTTTTTTAATCAGGCGCGAATTATCACGATGCTGATCACCGTCTTCCAATATTCCTGTGCTTTCCTGTCGTCCATGGTGTTCAGCACTCAGACACACCCATAGCACACAGAAACAGACATCCATTGAACTGTACCGCTATTAAATACTTCAAATGGTTCTGAAATCAAAGAATATAAAAATGTCAAATTTGTCTCGAACACCCTGTATACATACTAGGTTAATCGACTAGGTTAATCGACTAGGTTAATCGACTTGGTTAATCGACTAAGTTAATCGACTTGGTTAATCGACTTGGTTAATCGACTAAGTTAATCGACTTGGTTAATCGACTAAGTTAATCGACTTGGTTAATCGACTTGGTTAATCGACTAAGTTAATCGACTTGGTTAATCGACTAAGTTAATCGACTTGGTTAATCGACTAGGTTAATCGACTAGGTTAATCGACTTGGTTAATCGACTAGGTTAATCGACTAAGTTAATCGACTAAGTTAATCGACTAGGTTAATCGACTAGGTTAATCGACTTGGTTAATCGACTAGGTTAATCGACTAAGTTAATCGACTTGGTTAATCGACTAGGTTAATCGACTAGGTTAATCGACTTGGTTAATCGACTAAGTTAATCGACTTCGTTAATCGACTTGGTTAATCGACTAAGTTAATCGACTTGGTTAATCGACTTGGTTAATCGACTAAGTTAATCGACTTGGTTAATCGACTAAGTTAATCGACTTGGTTAATCGACTAAGTTAATCGACTTGGTTAATCGACTAAGTTAATCGACTAAGTTAATCGACTTGGTTAATGGACTAGGTTAATCGACTAAGTTAATCGACTTGGTTAATCGACTAAGTTAATCGACTTGGTTAATCGACTAAGTTAATCGACTTGGTTAATCGACTTGGTTAATCGACTAAGTTAATCGACTTGGTTAATCGACTAAGTTAATCGACTTGGTTAATCGACTAAGTTAATCGACTTGGTTAATCGACTAAGTTAATCGACTTGGTTAATCGACTTGGTTAATCGACTAAGTTAATCGACTAAGTTAATCGACTAAGTTAATCGACTTGGTTAATGGACTAGGTTAATCGACTAGGTTAATCGACTTGGTTAATCGACTAAGTTAATCGACTAGGTTAATCGACTTGGTTAATCGACTAGGTTAATCGACTAGGTTAATCGACTTGGTTAATCGACTTGGTTAATCGACTAAGTTAATGTACTTGGTTAATCGACTAGGTTAATCGACTAGGTTAATCGACTTGGTTAATCGACTAAGTTAATCGACTAGGTTAATCGACTTGGTTAATCGACTTGGTTAATCGACTAAGTTAATCGACTAAGTTAATCGACTTGGTTAATCGACTAAGTTAATCGACTAAGTTAATCGACTTGGTTAATCGACTAGGTTAATCGACTAAGTTAATCGACTTGGTTAATCGACTTGGTTAATCGACTTGGTTAATCGACTAAGTTAATCGACTTGGTTAATCGACTAAGTTAATCGACTTGGTTAATCGACTAAGTTAATCGACTAAGTTAATCGACTTGGTTAATGGACTAGGTTAATCGACTAAGTTAATCGACTTGGTTAATCGACTAAGTTAATCGACTAGGTTAATCGACTTGGTTAATCGACTTGGTTAATCGACTAAGTTAATGTACTTGGTTAATCGACTAGGTTAATCGACTAGGTTAATCGACTTGGTTAATCGACTAAGTTAATCGACTAGGTTAATCGACTTGGTTAATCGACTTGGTTAATCGACTAAGTTAATCGACTAAGTTAATCGACTTGGTTAATCGACTAAGTTAATCGACTAAGTTAATCGACTTGGTTAATCGACTAGGTTAATCGACTAAGTTAATCGACTAAGTTAATCGACTTGGTTAATCGACTTGGTTAATCGACTTGGTTAATCGACTAAGTTAATCGACTTGGTTAATCGACTAAGTTAATCGACTTGGTTAATCGACTAGGTTAATCGACTAGGTTAATCGACTTGGTTAATCGACTTGGTTAATCGACTAAGTTAATCGACTTGGTTAATCGACTAAGTTAATCGACTTGGTTAATCGACTAAGTTAATCGACTTGGTTAATCGACTAGGTTAATCGACTAGGTTAATCGACTAAGTTAATCGACTTGGTTAATCGACTAGGTTAATCGACTAAGTTAATCGACTTGGTTAATCGACTAGGTTAATCGACTAAGTTAATCGACTTGGTTAATCGACTTGGTTAATCGACTTGGTTAATCGACTTGGTTAATCGACTTGGTTAATCGACTAGGTTAATCGACTTGGTTAATCGACTAGGTTAATCGACTAGGTTAATCGACTTGGTTAATGGACTAGGTTAATCGACTAAGTTAATCGACTTGGTTAATCGACTAAGTTAATCGACTTGGTTAATCGACTAAGTTAATCGACTTGGTTAATCGACTAGGTTAATCGACTTGGTTAATCGACTAAGTTAATCGACTAAGTTAATCGACTTGGTTAATCGACTAAGTTAATCGACTAGGTTAATCGACTAGGTTAATCGACTAAGTTAATCGACTAGGTTAATCGACTAAGTTAATCGACTTGGTTAATCGACTAAGTTAATCGACTTGGTTAATCGACTAAGTTAATCGACTTGGTTAATCGACTAGGTTAATCGACTAAGTTAATCGACTTGGTTAATCGACTAAGTTAATCGACTAGGTTAATCGACTTGGTTAATCGACTAGGTTAATCGACTAAGTTAATCGACTTGGTTAATCGACTAAGTTAATCGACTTGGTTAATCGACTAGGTTAATCGACTTGGTCAATCGACTTAGTTAATCGACTAAGTTAATCGACTTGGTTAATCGACTAGGTTAATCGACTAGGTTAATCGACTTGGTGTTGCCGGGGATAAATGACGTTCACATTTCTTTTGTAAATCATTCTATAACCACGCGTTTCTCTTCTGTTCAGTAACTAAGCTAAAAGTGAGACTGGTTTTGATCTAATCAGAACGAAGCAAAACGTATGTAAGAAAAAGAATAGAAAAAAGGCAAGTACGGAACGATAACGAAAAGAATAAGAGTAATTCCCCATAGCTGATTTTTCTTTTAAGGTGACTATTTTTAAAAATTCTACATATATATATATGCCGGATCAGATTAAGTATTTTTTAAATAAATTGTAGCGAAGTGTGTTATTCTATTGCCAATAACATGGTTCGACAATAATAACTGAGAATTGGCTAGTCAGAACCAAAGTTTGATTTTCAGGTTAAATGCTATTTATATCCAACTTTTAAAATCCAGCCAACATTATTTTATAGATATAGAAAGAAGAAAATATAGAAATATAAAAATATAAAATATAAGAATATAAAAATATAAAAGAAGCTATAAAGATAAATGAAAATATCTTTATATTAGATTCTATCGTGATCAGAAAATGCTCTGTATACTAGAAAGAGCAAGAAAACACGAAAATAAATAATGAAAATAAAAATTGGATAAAATACAATGTTTATTAATTCATCAAATATTAAAACAAGGAATATCATGCATCACCCATTGGATCTTTTCATAAACACATTGATTTTATACCATAATTTCAGTGAAAATAGTTTGGCTGTTTTTATTTTTATATTTTTAAATTTATGCTAACCAGTAATTTTATTATTATTATTATTATTGTTGTTGTTGTTGTTATTATTATTATTGTTATTGTTATTATTATTATTGTTATTATTGTTATTATTATTATTATTATTATTATTATTATTATGATTATTATTATTATTGTTGTTGTTGTTATTATTATTATGATTATGATTATGCTTATTATTATTTTTATTATTATTATTATATGCATCTTTATTCCTATATAATTTAATATGCTAACGACCATATCACAAGATAGTTCTTAAAGGTAATGTTTTATTATTTGTTATTCATTTATTTATATATATATATATATATATATATATATATATATATATAATTTATTATTTTAGTAAAATAACTGCATTGTGTTTACATTAGGTTATAAGAGTCGAGGGATATTTTGGTCAGTACTTCTGGAGAGTCATGGATTTAATAGCTGTTCTGTTTTTAAATCTTCGAAACATTTACATGGTAAACCGCTGATGGTTTCATTTTTCTATTGCGGGATTTAAGGTAAGGTCTCCTGTCAATGTTCCACGATATAGTTGGGTCCCATTTTTCTATTTGTGATTTCTCCAGCTTCGGCTTATACAATTGCTAAGTCTGCAATATATTAATTTAGTTAGTATCCCTATGAATTTAAATTGCATTTTTTAAATAAATAACTAAAAGAAGAATAGAGAGTGGACCTTGGATTTACTTTCGGCAGCATTGTAACTCTTGCTTCCCTGATTTTGTCCTTTAGTCCTCACATTCTATGAGCGATGTTTCTGACAAAGGGGGAAGAATTGCTGTTTTCTGGGTCGGAATATATCTAACACTTTGAAGTCGTAATTTTGTATCTCCTTACATCAAGTGTCTTCATGCCTGTTTAAAGCGATTTCCATTTAAATAAAACTTCTTCAGACATATATATATATATATATATATATATATATATATATATATATATATATATATATATATATATATATACAGGGTGATTCATAAGTCACTTCACTTAGCTATTTAAAATGATTACCATATGAAGCGCAAACATACTATGAACTTTTGATAATTGTTATCTTACTCTCTAATTACTGCTATTTGTTTTTTTTAATTTGTTCGTTTATATATTAGTTTCTATATATATTTATTTCACAATCAATCAAACATGCTACAAAGAGTCATAAATTCCTTGCAAAAAAGAATGGAGCTGTGCATGCAGAACGAAGGTGGAAAGTTTGAAAATTTGCTGTAATTTTAAACTCCCATAAATGAATTTGTTGAATAAACTTTCTGTTTTGTATTACCGTATTTTTTAACTTTAGAATTTCAAAAATAAATAGCTAAGTGACTTATGAATCACCCTGTATATATATATATATATATATATATATATATATATATATATATATATATTACTACAATCAAATAATTCACAAAAAAATATTTTGTGCAGAAAAATCCATTTTATTTCCAAATATTTCGTATCTGCTTTTCTATAATTATTTGATTTTATTTCTCTTAACTTTTTTTCTCTTTTTATAACAAAATAAATATTCTGTTCGGTACGAAAATGATGTTGCTTGTTGACCTCTAACTTCTAATGCTTATAAATCAACTCAGCTTGACTTTAGTAATCAAAATAAAAACAAACACAACAAACAGTTTTACCACGTAGAAACAAATGTATGTACTCTAGTCTTCGATTTGATGTGAATATTTTTATAGTCAACAAAGAAAACATAAATTTGATGCAATTGTTACGGTGAAATGCTTACCCTGGCATCGGCTTCAGATTTGAGTGAATAAATGAAATGACTAGTAAATGTTTGCCAACGGGTATAGTCTAATATTAAGAATAAACGCCAAATGAAAAAAATAGATTTTTAGTTTGTTTTTAATATTTACTTTGTTCGCTCTGTTCAATCTTCATTCGCAAAAATAGTATGTATATATATATAATAAATATTTGTTATTGTTTATTATCTATGTACGTATACGTTTCGTCCTTAAACCGGGACTCATCAGCATGAAGATATGACTATTCACTACGGGTCATACGAGGCCCCAATTTGAGATATTTGGATTGAACTACCACTTAGTTACCGTTAGTCTCCTGTCGATTCTAGTCAGTAGGTCGACCATAGTCTAGAATGACCCGAACGATCAATTTTCATTGGCTACTACACATAAATGTAAGGGAGGGTGCCACTCCTTCCCCTTGGCTGTTTCACTTACCCTTGATCCCCACCTTATAGTGCTGAGTTTAACAAGGGGGTATCATGTACCATGTTTGAGTCTTTGATATGACTCGATCTAGGGTTGGACCCAGGACTACCATCCCATTAGTAAACAATTGTAGCAGTTGCATGGGCGAACTATTTTGTATCGATGTACGTTAGTTTCAACTGAGGTGGTAATTCGGCTTAACGATTGCGTAATCATTGCCTCTCTACGACGTGGGTGTATGAAGTTTCGACGTGTCCCGAGATTCATACGCGCTAACACATTTTGGCGCCAAGACGATACACGAGGTTAACTTTAGTTCGCAGTTTTCCTTCAAGCAGACAAGACGGACCGTATCCTGTTCTCGACGAGCAGGCGAGATGATGAACTCCGGGATACTAAATAATCTAACCGACATGAATCAGCCCATTGTACCATCTCTCTTTTATTTCTGTGTCCCCGTGAATAAATATAAACATCAATTTTCGTTGTATTTCGTTGTGGAGCCATTATTTATTTAGAGGAAGAATGGTGGCTCTTTTCTTGTATAATATTTCTATTTCAGTCGGATTCGGCCAGACGTACTTACCAAGTAAGTTCGTCATTCTGACTTTCTTCCTGGTTTTAAATTGGCGATACAGCTGAACGCTCTTACTATTATGTCAAACGGTTGGGTCCACTCAAAGCAGTAATACCTCTTTGGGTTAAATAGAATCTATCGTTTGCAGAATATTATTTTACAAAATATACGCAGTCGAAACACATGAATACCTAAAGATTTGAAGATATTTCGAACTTTAAGCCTAACAACTTTTACCAAAATGACTGGATTCTCCTTTAGATGACCCAAAGTGTGTTGATGTGCCAACTCGATCAAGCAAACAATCGAACCAAACCACAAAAATTAAAAAATCATCTAAAGTTGCATTAACATATATAGAAG
This sequence comes from Sepiola atlantica, assembly GCA_963556195.1. Lineage (NCBI taxonomy): Eukaryota > Metazoa > Mollusca > Cephalopoda > Sepiida > Sepiolidae > Sepiola > Sepiola atlantica. The sequence continues at coordinate 15,228,739 of OY744515.1, forward strand.
CCATTAACGAATTCGCATATTTAATTTCTGCTCTGGGAATTTAGGGGTCATTTAAAAATGAATAGTGTCAACAAATATTTGAAACAACTTTTGTCACGAATGTTCCCCAATATATCACGCATGCGTAAACTACATGTAGTTTTCTTTTTATTGGAACAAATATTGACTTTATCTGCATTAAAAGCAATTTGCAAAAAGTTAGGTTATATTGTAAACATGAAATTTATCTCGACTCCAGAGACATTCTATAAATTTAGCAACTGTCCAACAAAAACGCCTCCCCTCCCTCTCGCTCTCTATCTTTCTCTCTCTCTCTCTCTCTCTCTCTCTCTCTCTCTTTCTTTCTTTCTCCCATTTATTTAAAAATGTTCTGGTCAATCCCAAGCGACTTCTTCGCATGACAAAGCAGATTCAGCCGAAATAGCTTGTCAAATAGTTCCCTAAAAGCCACTTCAGTAATAATAAATACTTTGCAATCGTGGTTTCCCTTTATTTATATATATATTTTATTTTTATATATATATATATATATATTTATTTTATTTATATATATATATATATATATATATATATTTATTTTATTTTTATATATATATATATATATATATATTTATTTTATTTTTATATATATATATATATATATATATATATATATTTATTTTATTTATATATATATATATATATATATATATATATTTTTTTTTATATATATATATATATATATATTCTTGAGTACAGTTAATCTCACTCTTCATTCTACTTATAAGTTTATAATGTATCTTTTGGGAAATCTCCGTTTATCTTATGGACTATACTATGGCCTCCAATCACAAGAAAATCCAACTGCTCATTACAAAATTAATGTAAATTAGCAAAAATCAGCATTATTTGATTGTATCTTCGATCTCCAAGACTTTGACTGCCATATAACATTTATACAGTTGCAGTCCGCCTGTCTTTGCTATTGGCGTCGGTGCGTGTAGGATTCACTTATTAATACTTGTACAATATATATGTAATACTATAATTAATGCTACTTTAATAACCCTCTCATTTCTTAAAAAAAAAAAATTACAAATAAAGTAAAAACTAAAAACAACTCCACCGCAGCAAAGTACTGTAGCTGCATCGGTATCGAAAGCAATGGTGTTAGTGAATGTGTGAGAGATAGGGTACATATATGCAAGCGATGTGAGCAAAAAGAAAGCACTGTCGCTGACACAGTGCTTAAAGTATGAGAGTAAAAGTGTGTCATTTCCGCTCAACGTTTGTTTGAGGTGAGCAAACACTTCCTGACATTTTCGTTTTAATCCATAGTTAAATTATCAATTGTGTACGGGGTTCGCAGGTCAGTCCGTATGCAAAACCATAAAAAATGAAAATACAAATAGTAGGAACAGCTAGAAACGGCTAAAAGATTGGAATGCAGGTTATGGCTGCTTTTGGAATTCAAGGCTGAGTGTGTTTACACAGGTTGTGATTTATTGAAATCGGTACGTGAAGTTGTAAAATAAACATATATAAAAAATAAAACATTATAAAATAGCTTCCACGTGGTTTTGTTTCAAAACAGTCACTTCATGAAACAAGGGAATATCATAAAATGTGTTAAAATGAAGCTGACATTCAATTGTTATACTCCGATAAGTAACCAGATCTATCTTGACAGAGGATTTAAATACAGAATGTAGGATTGCTGGAACGATTTTCATTCGCTGGTGCTGAGTGTCTATGTCACATATAGTCTATTTTCGGTAAGACCATTTATTTTATAGTGCTTATATTGTGCGCAGCACGACGTCGCATTCGGGGGAATCATTTTCTTTCGAGAAATGCTTGGGTTGCTGGTGGAGCGGTTCTCATGATTTAAAACTCGAAACCAGTGAATTACTGATGACCGACCTATAATAGGTATTTTTCGGCGTGAAGATGCTTTTATTTATTAATGTATTGTTAAAATCGTGCTTTTTAGCATGTGTTGAGTATTTTCTAAACATGATTTTAACCGAAACATTTAAATAAAAACTAATATGTATTTACACTAAAAATAAAATGTAACTAATGTGTTTGCTCTTAACTTATTATTAACACTTTAACATTTGAACGTGTTAATTTTTTTAAACGTTTTTTTTATTAACAGATAAGATGTTGTTTAGTTTTAAAAAATTAAATCAAAGAAAAAGTATTTTAATATTTCTTAAAAAAAACACTTCCTTTCACTTAGAGATTTGAACAGTTTGAAAAAATAATATTTTTCTTGTACGTGCAAGAGGAACGTACAGAGGGCATATCATATCTGACTGCACGTGCATGCATGTCATTCTTTAAAATATTTGGTCACAAGTTAAACATATTATTCTTAAAGCAAACAACGAGTGTTACGATACACGCCTACATGTCTTCTTTTTCATTTTACTCTATACGTTTCGTAACCACAGTCTTAAATCTTCACGTATCAATTTACGGCCTTTCAGGCCTTTTTAAAACCACGAATCTGTTCACGGCATCTCAAGCCTTTTTCAATTACGGCCTCTGTTCATTTATACGTATCTTAAAGTCTCTAAAAAGTTCTCAAATAAATCTCAAGGTTTACCTTATCTTCTGTTCTCTTCTTTGGCCTGTGATTCGTCTAGTCTTCGCTGGCTGTGTCGTCTTGATCGAAGGAAGAGGTCTGTCTCAGACAGAATGAACACACGAGACACGAATTTTTTGAAGGGAAGTTTCATACAGGTTTCTTTATTCTCACACAATTTTCTTATCTCTTGGTTCGTTTGCTGTCAGGGGGATTCCGGTTTCGACTCTCTCATACTTCGGCTATCTTCTTTCCTTTTGGGATATCTTCTGCCCTCCCAGAACGGGGCCTTACCAGTTTGCCGGCTACATGCTCGCACCCGGTCTGAACGGTATCGCCTCTAAGCTCAGACTGATTCTAAAAAGCTAATTTCTTGTTCTCCGTGGTGACGTAATCATCATTCCCACGCACGAGATGGGGACAAAAATGACTCACTCTGATCTCTGACTCAAAGGTCACGTCAGGTGTCTAAATTTATTATGACTATTCTTGGATCAAACACTTCTCTGAACTCACCTCTGAGACCAGAAACAAAACCTATTTTTCAATAACAAAATTAGCTATTTGATACTAGTTAACCTACTGTGCCTTGCATAATGGGGCCCTACGATACTGTAACACGAGAATAAATAAATATGTTTTTATATAAGAATGTGTTAACGGCCAGTTAGCAATTAATCAAAACCTGAATATATGTAACGCATTATCTCTCCCAATTCTTTATATACACGTGTACAACATCTTCCCTTGCACATCACACACAAAACAAATGTTGTTATTATTGCCCATGTTTCAGTATTTCATCACTTCAGCCTTTTTTTAACGTCTGCAATTTCCTGTTGTAGTCAAATAGATTATTCGACATTTATTAGAAAAACACTATAAAAGGCTTGCTAAATTTCTTTCCAAATTTTCTTTGAAAACAAAACTGAAAATAATCAGTAAAACATAATAGTTTTACATTTTAAATAAACATACCCAAGAACGAGCCAGGAACGAGGGTTGCTAAATTTCTTTCCTAATTTTCTTTGAAAACAAAACTGAAAATAATCAGTAAAACATAATATTTTTACATTTTAAATAAACATACCCAGGAACGAGGGTTGCTAAATTTCTTTCCTAATTTTCTTTGAAAACAAAACTGAAAATAATCAGTAAACATAATATTTTTACATTTTAAATAAACATACCCAGGAACGAGACAGGAACGAGGGTTGCTAAATTTCTTTCCTAATTTTCTTTGAAAACAAAACTGAAAATAATCAGTAAAACATAATATTTTTACATTTTAAATAAACATACCCAGGAACGAGGGTTGCTAAATTTCTTTCCTAATTTTCTTTGAAAACAAAACTGAAAATAATCAGTAAAACATAATATTTTTACATTTTAAATAAACATACCCAGGAACGAGGGTTGCTAAATTTCTTTCCTAATTTTCTTTGAAAACAAAACTGAAAATAATCAGTAAAACATAATATTTTTACATTTTAAATAAACATACCCAGGAACGAGGGTTGCTAAATTTCTTTCCTAATTTTCTTTGAAAACAAAACTGAAAATAATCAGTAAAACATAATATTTTTACATTTTAAATAAACATACCCAGGAACGAGGGTTGCTAAATTTCTTTCCTAATTTTCTTTGAAAACAAAACTGAAAATAATCAGTAAAACATAATATTTTTACATTTTAAATAAACATACCCAGGAACGAGGGTTGCTAAATTTCTTTCCTAATTTTCTTTGAAAACAAAACTGAAAAATAATCAGTAAAACATAATATTTTTACATTTTAAATAAACATACCCAGGAACGAGGGTTTCTAAATTTCTTTCCTAATTTTCTTTGAAAACAAAACTGAAAATAATCAGTAAAACATAATATTTTTACATTTTAAATAAACATACCCAGGAACGAGGGTTGCTAAATTTCTTTCCTAATTTTCTTTGAAAACAAAACTGAAAATAATCAGTAAAACATAATATTTTTACATTTTAAATAAACATACCCAGGAACGAGGGTTGCTAAATTTCTTTCCTAATTTTCTTTGAAAACAAAACTGAAAATAATCAGTAAAACATAATATTTTTACATTTTAAATAAACATACCCAGGAACGAGGGTTGCTAAATTTCTTTCCTAATTTTCTTTGAAAACAAAACTGAAAATAATCAGTAAAACATAATATTTTTACATTTTAAATAAACATACCCAGAGAACGAGACAAAATGTAGATAAACAATTGTTTTAATTATCGTAGACGTTTATAAATAATCAATATTAGCTATTCGATAATGCGTTTCTAGGTTTTATCGATCTTTAAAAACACAACTTACTTTCTTTTTTATTTCAATAATAAATAAAGATAATAATAATTCAATGTATAATTATTAAAGTTACGTTGACGCGAGAAATACACAAACATACGCGTAAATTTGTCTCATAATTTTATAGGGCGGCCAGCGATCGGATGAAGACAAAGGATGAATTGAAATGGTCAGATTTGATCTTCTAATTAGAAGAGTTGTTGTAGCTCCATTGACACCATCCCGAGAAACAAAAAAGCCGATTGGGAAGCGATAAGAAGGAAAATTAATATCAACCAGAAGTAAAATCAATAAAAACAAACCGCGCGTGCGTGGTCCCCCTCTGTATGTGACTCGATGTGGCAAGTGTAAAATGCAATAAATTTGGCCAATTTGGGGCATTTTTTACCCCCCCCTTTGACCCCCTGTGGGCGCGAACCAGAATTTTTCTGAGGTCAAGGATGCTCATTTTATATCCACAACAATTGCCTCTACATTTTGGCCAAGTTTCAGAAAAATTAAATGGATGGGTCAAACGTTATGAGAGAAAAGGGTAATTTTTTGCAATTTTGGGGGCTTTTGACCCCCTGGGGCCGCGAACCAGATTCTTTCCAAGGTCAGCGATACTTATTTTCTATTAGGAATAATTGCCTCCACATTTTAGCTAAGTTTCAGAGAAATTGAATGGATGCATGAAAAGTTATGGGGTAAAAAATGGCATTTTTTGCCATTTCGGGGCCTTTTGACCCCCTGGGGGGCTAACCAAATTTTTTTTCAAAAATCGGAGAATGTCACTTTCTAACCTGACCAAAGTTACAACTTCATGCAAAATTTTAGAGAAATTCAATGGATTGTTGCGGAGAAAAATCCGGACGGACGGACATGCCTCAAAACATAAGTCCCCCGATTGTATAAACCAAAAAGAACGATATAAATACTTAATTGAATTCTTAACAGTAAGTAATATATAAAAAAATTTAATTTGCAAGTTTACCAAATTTTTTAAGTTTACCATTTTGTCTCGTTCCTGAATATTCAAAAAAAACAAAAACAAATCAAAACAACAACGGCGTGGAGTCGTATTCGGTATTTTCGCTCTTTACTTTACTAAAGACAGCAAGTAGGTATTTTCGTGGCTCTAGGCAGCCAAAAATCGATGGTTTTATGGCGTTTTTTTTTTAAATAACAACAACAACGGCGTTAGGTCGTGTTTTAAATTTTCGCTCCACTTTGAAAACAAGGAAGTAAATATCTATCGGAGACTTCTCCACTAACAGTCATTTTTATAAATGTTAGTGGTTTGGCGACCTGTCCCTGTAAAATAGTCTTGCTACGAAAACAGTCAAAAGTATACCAAATTCAAATTTTTGTGAATGCGATGGATCACTTTGATTGCTTCATATGGGACTACCTAAGTCTAAGTCTAAGTTTACCAAAAGTAAGTCAACAAAAACTGCACTTTCCATTTCTAGGTTTTTCGGTTGATAAATTGATTTCTGGTGGTAACATAGTAAAAGTACAGATCAGGTTGTAATTTAAAAAAAAAAAATTTTTATTACCATAAAAATGGAAAAGATTCTATTTCTCTTTTTAGTAATTTTGGGTAAAATTAGTTATTCGTGTTTTGAATAAATTAATTATATAAAACTTAAAACAACGCATTTAAAATTTGTAAAAAGTAAATATAAATATGTTTTTAACTTTTTAATGAAAAGATATTATTCCGAGAACAGGCAAATATGTTTTCTTTTACTAATAAAGTTTTTTAAAAAAACACTCCGTGAGAAGGGCTAATGAAATGGATAGGTACCTGATGGGGTATTAATCGTGGGCGGGTTGAGCCGGTTTCCTCCACAGACGGAATTAACTAGGGGGTAAAAATGGCCTCCAGTCGCATGTATACCCCGGTCAGGGAAGATGACGACATAGTTTTTGCAGGCCTTTTTCAGAAAGGGGGGTCTTCGTCCTCCTACATACAACGAGTGGTATTCCCAAATGGTTACCCATCTGGTACTGACCAAGCTTAACGTCGCTTAACGTCGGTGATCTAACAAGAACCGGTGTGTTAACGTCATTATGCCGTATATAATGAGATGGATAGATTGCCTGTTGAATGATGATTAATACTATGAGCAGATTGAAACTTCCACATGTCATCCATTCAAAATAACAGCCGAGCCAGAAAACAGCAATTATTCCCCCTTTGTCAGAAACATTGCTCATCAAATGTAAGGACTAAAAGACAAAATAGAGAGAACCGAGAGTTACAAGACTGCCGAAAGTAAACGCAAGATTCACGTTCTACCCTCCGTCAGTATGGATCGCTGTTAGCCCCCATGGAGTTCACCCGCCCTTTAACAACTCTTGTGTTTAGTGTTAACTCGACACTAGGAACAGTTAGTACAAGTATGTAAACTATTAGCAGGTTAGAAAGCAGACCAGACCTTACGTTTGTTAAAACGTCACCTTCAAATGACGTCACATTCGGTGTAATCATTGGAGTACTGAATATACACTTGGTCCGTTTTGGGGGTAGGGGTACAATTCAATCAAAAAAATAATCGTTCAGATTTTATTATAATAGAATCGATGCCTTTCATAGAATAACTCGTAATATTAGGGATAATTATTTTCAAACTTTTGACTAAGGACTATATAACCAATGGAATAGGTAACTCTGGTTCCTTGCACTAGAGTTACGATTAGTGGTTGATTCTGCTCAGTGCTCATGGGGGCCATCCTTTCCGGTTTGGCAAAGGCGTTACTCTCATCGTCTCTCACCTTAGGAGGGGATGGGGATATCGCCGATCGCATAAGGCGGACCTCCCGGTGAATGCCAAAGCAATTTTAATGGATATTCGATACCGGCACTGGGCACCCTTGTGGTGTTCATGGCTTACTCTGAAATAAAACTCGATCTTGTGTCACATCTGAACTTCGTGAGAAGCTCAGTAAATCCACTTTAAAGGCTGGCGTCGTTCACCAATAAGAAAGTAAAGAGTGACATTTACATTCCAACGGCGGCGTCGTTATTGTTGCACACCGAATACAGAAAAACAAACTAAATGTGACTTTTGTTCCCAGGGAATCATTATTTTTATTTGCTTCCCTATGAAACGGTAGATGGCCTGCAGCGGAACGAACCCTTATTCAACAAACGATGTATTGTTTCTTCATCTACCGAAAGGCTTAATCGATAAAGCCGACTCCCTCCCCCTTATTTTAACACAGGGGAAGTGAACAATTATTAATCCTGCCAACGTTATTATTAAAATGACAGCTGAATCTATCTATCTATCTATCTTTCTCTCTCATTCTCTCTCTGTCTCTCTCTCTCTCTCTCTCTCTATATATATATATATACATATATATATATATATATATATATATATATATATATATATATATATATATATATATATATATATATATATATATATATATATAGTCTCGGAAGTTTCTCAACCATTAAAACTATATTAAAAAAAAAAAAAAAAAAAAAACTTATAGTCCCAAGTCTTCCAGTGGAAAATCACTCATGTAAGTCAATTTATTTTGTACAGTTATTATATTAGTTTATTTCTAACACTATTTTAAGGGATCATCAGTTGTTTACCATGAAAAACTGTTTCGGGAATTTATATATATATATATCTATATATCTATATATATATCTATATATATATATATATATATATATATATATATATATATATATATATATATATATATATATATTGCGCGCTCTCTCTCACACACGGTCCCTTTTGCTTGTACGTTCGCTTTCTCCTTCTGTCTTTCGCACGCGCTCTCTCTCTCTCTCTCTCTCTCTCTCTCTCTCTCTCTCTCTCTCTCTCTCTCCTCGTAATTCTCAGAGATTCCTTCAACTTCAATCAAAAGATGAAAATCGTCATTTTATTTTTGTTCGACTAAATTTTTGGAATGAGAAATTTACATTTTTTTCGCATATTAACGGTTGATTTTCTTAATTTCTGCTACGTTTCGGCCGATGTACCCTCTGGTCTTCTTCGTTGTTGATACTTTGTGCATGTTGATGTTTCTGATGCATTTAAATGTTGATAATTTGTTTATTTAATAATCATGAACAAGACGAACACAGAATTACAGATCAATGTATTGGAAATGATATTAGACATGAATTGTCTTGCAAACAGAAATGTGTTTGCGACTTAACAAATTCAAAATCCATTTATCTGAGCTGTTTGTTTGCTTACGTCACGAAGGCGCCTCTCCGCGTCTGTTAAGTAAGACATTTTCTTAAAAAGAGAGCGATATAGAGGTTTCACCATTTCCGCCAAATTGAGTGGCCAGTGATTGGTCAATGCGTGAAATGTCCGAGGGCCACTCAATGAGGCTATTGAGAAGAAGACAACGAAGCTAATCTATTTACATAATATACGTTTTTTTTTTCATAAATATCTTCAGATTTATACGTTCTGTATCTGAAATTTCACGAAGGTCTTCTCGCCTCTTTGCTTCCTTTGCGTAAAACTAAATTAAACTAAATATATCCCACATTCCCCATCCTTACTCCTAGCAGCTGTGTTTCAAAATTCATAATGATTTGTTTATTCGTTTAGGAGTGAATCCTATAGATAAAAATATATAAACATAACTTATACACATACCTAACTTTATACAAATAGAGATGTTATGCCTTACGTGACGACCGTCGATGTCTATTCTGTTTTAAAGTTTCGCTCTTGAAAGTTCGCGATAACCTTTGAAACGTCTCGAGGAATTGCATTGATTTCCCGAGTTATTGCTGCCTTTATATCCACTATTACAGTTGGTCGTCGGTGTTGAGACACTCGTGGTTTGAGAAAAAAAATCACATGAGGCTAAATTCGAGGAACGTGGGAATCCTTCAGTATTGCCTAGCAGAGAAACAAGATGAGTCAGAAACGTGTGATAGAATGATTCCGAATGAATGTCGAGATGTATTCCATGTGACACTATTTTATTGAACCATACACCACACGGATTATGAGCAGCAGGATATTCGGATGGAGAAACTTTTTGAGTAGTTTACAATAACAGTCCGATGTAACAGTTACTGAAATAGCTTCCCTTCCGAATAAAATAAGCACTCCCACACACCCAACCCTAACCCTAACCCTAACTCCCACACGCCCAAATCAACCATTACACACCAGACAGTAGTGATTGTTCGTAGAGTTTACGGGTGTTATTGACTGACCAGTATCGAAAGTTCTGCTTATTAACCATCACAAATAAATAGAAAGATCAGAAAAACTGTTGGAAGGATATTCTAGAGAATATCCTGACACAACGTTGTGTGGGTTTCATAAGATTTCATAAGAAGACATTGCCAAGGCTGCTGCAAAGAAACTGGGCTCTCTCTACCGTGCTAGAAAACTTCTCACACCTGACAGTATCCTATATCTCTACACCGCCACCATCCGCCCATGCATGGACTATTGCTGTCACATTTGGGCTGGTGCACCATCCACTAGTCTCTCCCTCTTAGACAAGGTCCAAAAGAGTCTCTAATCTAATAGGTCCTTCACTATCCAACAAGCTCCAGCCCCTGTCCCATCTTTTAATGCATGAGAATTTGCTAAGAATTTTAAAATTCTTAGCAAATTTTTATTTTAAAACCAGTTTAAATGGATTTCTTTTCGACGTTTCAAGGTTTCTAAATTACTTTAAAATTTCGAACGGCCACGAAGTAATTCATTCATTTTTCAACTATTAACAAAAAATATATAAATTGCTGACTTATTTACGATAAGATGTAAATGCATTGTAGTGGATTTAATTTGGTAATTAAATCATTATTTTAAATAGGATTTTAACATTTTCGTTTTATTTTACGCTATTGCATTTTTTTATTTCAATAAATAATCGATAATAATAATTCAATGTTTAATTATCAAAGTTACGTTGTTAGGAGAAATACACAGACACACGTGAAGTTGTCTTATAGTGTTATTAATATAAAGATCAACATAGGATTGAAAACATAATTTTATTAAAAGAAAAAAATGTATAAAAAAAAATAATAATAAAATTTCATTAAAACTTAAGAATTTTTGTCTTTTTCATTTTTTTACCAAATAATTAAGCTTTAATCGAAGTTGATTTCCTTTCGAATTTATGACGTAAGCGCATTAAACTAACATTTAAAACGGAAACAATGAAAATAGTTGCAATGGCAAAATTTTCCTGCTTTTTTTTTAACCGCGAGCAAAAAATAATGTTAAGAACCCGTAAAGTAAAAATAATTCAACACAATCTTTTCTGTATTACCAAAAAGAAGGACTGAATAATCGCATATGAAAATCATTTCTTTTAAACTTTTTTAAAATGTTGACTTCTGTAAATAATTTTTTAAAAATGTTGACTTCTGTAAATAAATTTTTTTTAAATGTTGACTTCTGTAAATAAATTTTTTTTTAATGTTGACTTCTGTAAATAATTTTTTTAAAAATGTTGACTTCTGTAAATAAATTTTTTAAAAATGTTGACTTCTGTAAATAAATTTTTTTTAAATGTTGATTTCTGTAAATAAATTTTTTTTTAAATGTTGACTTCTGTAAATAAATTTTTTAAAAATGTTGACTTCTGTAAATAAATTTTTTTTAAATGTTGATTTCTGTAAATAAATTTTTTAAAAATGTTGACTTCTGTAAATAAATTTTTTAAAAATGTTGACTTCTGTAAATAAATTTTTTTTAAATGTTGACTTCTGTAAATAAACTTTTTAAAAATGTTGACTTCTGTAAATAAATTTTTTAAAAATGTTGACTTCTGTAAATAATTTTTTTTTTAAATGTTGACTTCTGTAAATAATTTTTTTTAAATGTTGACTTCTGTAAATAAATTTTTTTTAAATGTTGATTTCTGTAAATAATTTTTTTTTTAAATGTTGACTTCTGTAAATAAATTTTTTTTAAATGTTGACTTCTGTAAATAATTTTTTTAAAAATGTTGACTTCTGTAAATAAATTTTTTGCGCTAAAAAATGAAAAAAACGTTACAGTGTCATTATTCTCTAACCCCTATCTCACGGTCTTCAAGATATTTAAGGAGCTGCATCTAAATTTTAAATCCGGCGCGAATCATCATGATACGGGTTACTATTTTCAAATATCCCCGCGCTTTCCAATCATCCATGGTCTCCAGCTCTCCAACCCACCAATAGTACACAGAAACAGCTATCCATTGCACTTTGCTGCTATTAAATACTTCAAATGGTTTTGAAATGAAAGAATATCAAAGAATTAACACCAAGTATATGTTCTTTTCCCCTCTCTCTCCCCCCCCCTCTATCTTATTCCTGGTGCTACCAGATCAGGCTGTCTACTGGCTTCCTGAGACGAAATGCACCTACATAGATATCTTTTTGTTTTTTGTTTTTTGTTTTTTCTATTCCCTTTTGCAAAACCTAATCATGTTCTGCAAAACGATAAACGAAAACAACATTCCCCCATCCCCTCCCTTCTCCTTTCCTTTCTCCCCCACTTCTCTACCTGCTTCATAACTTGAGATAACCAAACCAAACAACTGTACAAGCAGATATTTGAAGATATAAACAACTTGAAGCATGAAAACTTATTTCCCCAAATAACTAAATCTGATTAAAATCCCCAAATGGGGCCACCTGTTGGCCGTGGGTGGCGACCTGTGAAACCTTGGAACGGAATCCTGGTGGTTGAGGGTTGTAGAGGATAGAAATGAGTTCCTCTCCTTCCCAACACACCACTTTGGTCCTTACCTCGGCTAGACGGGCGGTCGGAAAGGCCCGCTCCGACCAATCGGCTGGTCACGTCAAGCCCCACCATATATGGTGGAAAGCAGTGGCTGAAGGTCAATTGACTAAGTGAGTATATCCATGACATGGCTGCAAACCCCTTATACTGCTACGAACCCCATAGTAATATCAGAGAAAAACAGGTGCTCATAGAAAACACTGAAATCAAGTATATCATCCGAGTATCCCTGTTGAGCTTGGGCGAATGGGTTTCCCCCCAGGCACTTCCCATATAGGGCTCCGAGGTGGGTGGGGAGCAAGGATGATGAAAAATTCCCACTTTATTTATGGCTTTCATTCCCCCCAAAATACCCCCCAAAAAAAGAAGTTTTCTAGAAGTTTCCTGCTCTTCAAGTTCAGAAGATGAACAAGAATGCTCAATCAATGAAAACTCAACCATATTCCTAGTGATGGAAACCCTTGAAAAGAATGAAATAAATAAAATCTCACCTTTCACAATTGAAAACATTTTTTCTGAAAAGATAAAACCCAAAATGATAAAACGTTTAAAAAACAACACTATACTTATTGAACTAAAAGAAAAATCACAAGCAACAGAAATTCTAAAATGGCAAACCTTTAACAATATTAAAATTAAAACTTATGTCCACCCATATCTAAACTCCTCAAAAGGAGTCATCAGATGCAATGAACTAGCAAATTGCTCCACTGAGGAAATTTTAACTAACCTTTCATCCCAAAATGTTACAGAAGTAAAAAGAATAAGTATAAAACGAAATGAAGAAACTATATTAACAAATACATATATACTCTCTTTTAACTCCACAATTACACCAAATGAAATTAAAATTGGATACTTAAAAATAAATGTAGAAAAATACATACCATCCCCTCTAAGGTGCTACAACTGTCAACAATTTGGACATCACCAATCCAAATGCACCAAACCACCAATCTGTGTAAGATGTGGTGAAGACTCACAGCATAATGATTGCAAAAAAGACCCTAAATGCACAAATTGTAATGAAAACCATTCCGCTAACTTCAAAGGATGCAAAATTTGGCTAAAAGAAAAAGAAATAACAACAATAAAGTATACAAAAAATATAACTTTCCCGGAGGCAAGAAAAATCATGAACACAAGATACTCGGAAGTAATCAAGAAAGCTGAAATAAACACAAAAATTCAAAGTTGTCAAAGAGATACAAAAAACCCTCCAGAAATAAAAACTGAAGAACTTTTCCAATTAATTAAAGAGATGAAAGACCTAATGAAAGAAATAAAATCACTCATCTTAAATGCTGGAAATAACCAACCCACAAAAAAAACAGAACCAACAAACCAAAAAACTCAGATTAAACCAGATAAGAAAAAAGAAAAAACATATCAAATGAAAGCAACCCCTACAAACAAACAAATTGAAACAACACCATCATCACCCAATAAAGCGAAAACCGAAGAAAAACCAAATAACAAACCTAGATCTAGATCCCAATCAACTTCAAAAGAAAAAAACAAAAAAACACTGGAGGAAATGGAGGTAGAAGACAACCCCCCCCCCCCCCAGACAAACAAAATGGCTGAAGGCAATAAAAAAGCTCAAAATATTATTCAATGGAATTGCCGAGGTATCAAACCCAATTTTAACGAACTCCTAATACTCATTTCATTATTCAACCCAACCGTCATCTGCCTACAAGAAACATTCTTACAACCCAATAACCAGCTAAAAACCAAAAATTATGAACAGTATCATTACACTCATGATACAGGCCAACGAGCCAATGGAGGCACCTCTATTCTAGTGAGAAATGACATTCAAAAAAGTAAACTCTCCGTCCAAACTAATCTTCAGGCAGTTGCAGTTCAAGTCACACTACAAAAAACCGTCACAATTTGCTCTCTATATTTACCCCCCAATGAACAAATAAACAATATCGAATTAGAAAACCTAGTGAAACAACTACCCTCACCCTTCATCCTTCTAGGTGACTTTAACAGCCATTCCACCTTATGGGGATGCAAATCAACTAACTCCAAAGGAAACAAAATCGAAGAATTTATAAACAATAACAACATATGCCTTCTCAACCAAAAAGAACCCACCTATATAAACCCAACAAATGGTACAACCAGTGCCATTGATCTAACCATGTGTGACCCATCAAGCTTCTTAGAGTATACATGGAAAACTTATGATGATACCTGCGGAAGCGATCACTTCCCCATCATAATTGACTACAATAAAACTATTCAAAACAATATACCAAGATGGAATACAAACAAAGCAGGCTGGACTAAATTCAAACAACTATGCTCACAACAATTAATAGAACATAAAATCCAATCAATAGAAAACTTCACCCAAACCCTAATCCTAATAGCTAAAGAATGCATCCCCAAAAATTGTCCTCCAAAAAAAAAAAATAAACCATGGTTCAACCAAGAATGTAAAAAAGCCATCAGAAAAAGAAAAGCAGCACTAAGAAAATTCAAAATGCAACCCATAAGCGATAACCTCATACAATATAAACAACTAAGAGCAAAAGCACGTAAAACAATAAAAGAATCAAAACAAACTTGCTGGCAACAATTCATCAATCAAATCAACACCTCCACCAAACCTAAAACCATCTGGAAAATGATTAGAAAAATTGCCGGGAAAGATAACCCCGCCCCAAACAAACACCTCCTCACTAAAAACAACAAAATAACTGAAACTAAAGACATAGCTAATACCCTGGCCAAAACCTTTGCTAACAATTCATCATCGAAACAATATAAAAAACAATTCCAAATACTAAAGGAAAATCAAGAAAAATACAAACTACACTTCAACTCCAACAACCAAGAACCCTACAATGATATCTTCTCACTAGATGAACTTAAAAATGCCATAGAAAAATCCCACAACTCAGCTGTGGGACCAGATGAAATCCACTACAGTTTCTTAAAAAATATACCTCCTGAATCACTACAACTCCTCCTACAAATGTTCAACAAAATATGGATAGAAAAAGAATTCCCCATAACATGGAAACAAGCCACAATAATTCCCATAGCAAAACCGGGAAAAGATACATCAAATCCGGAAAACTATCGACCAATAGCTTTAACAAGCTGCTTATGCAAAACTCTGGAAAGAATGGTTAACACTCGCTTAATCTGGTATCTAGATACAAACAATATAATTTCAAAAAATCAATGCGGATACCAAAAAAATCGTGGATGCATTGATCATATCATTAATTTAGAAACTTACATAAGGGAAGCCTTCATCAAAAAACAACATGTAACCACCATATTTTTTGACTTAGAGAAGGCTTACGACACAACGTGGAAATATGGCATCATTAAAGACCTCCACCATATAGGATTGAAAGGCCGATTACCAAATTTTATCCAAAACTTTCTAACAAATAGAACCTTTAAAGTTCGCATAGGATCAACTATGTCAGACCCCCAAAATCAAGAGGAAGGTGTACCTCAAGGCAGTATTTTATCCACTACCCTCTTCAATATCAAAATTAACGATATAACAAAACAACTATCCCCAGATATATACAGCTCCCTATATGTGGATGATTGCTCTATAAGTTATAAATCCAAATACATCCACATCTTAGAAAGAAAACTCCAACAAAACAAAATTAAAATCAATGAATGGGCAACTATAAACGGCTTCAGATTCTCAAAAACGAAATCCAAATGCATCCACTTTTGCAATAAACGAAAACTCCACAATGATCCATCTCTAAAAATCGAAGGGGAAAAAATCCCTTTCGTAAAAGAATATAAATATCTAGGAACTATCTTCGACCAAAAACTTACTTTCAAACCACACATTAACTATATAAAAAATAAATGCAATAAATCATTACAAATCCTGCGAGTCCTAGCCCACACAGACTGGGGTGCCGACAAAGAAACTCTTCTCAAAATTCACAGAACATTAATTAGATCTAAACTAGACTACAGCTGCTACGTATACCAATCTGCCAGGAAATCATACCTGAAAGCACTTTACCCAGTATATCATTCTGGACTAAGGTTAGCACTAGGGGCCTTTCAAACCTCTCCTGTGGAAAGCCTTTATACTGAAGCACATGAAGCTCCTCCAAATCTTAGATGCCTCACCTTAGCTCTAAGATACTATACCAAATTAATTGCAAACCCTACCAATCCTGCACATAACAGTACCCTAAAACCAAATTATGAAAGCCTTTTCAATCAAAAGGAAAATACAATAAAACCCTTTGGACTAAGAATGAAACCAATTTGCAACGAAGCAAATATAGCAACAAAACAAATACATAAAACTGTTCTCTTTAAAACACCTCCATGGAAAATAACAAACCCAATAATAGACTTAAGTCTCTGTAAATACAAAAAAACAACAACGCATCCTATAAACTTCAAAACAAAATTTTGGGAAATCATAGAAAAATACCCTGAACACATCCATATTTATACAGACGGATCTAAACAAAACAACACAACAACTAGTGCAGCCATAATAAATAAAAAAAAAAAAAAATAACAAAAGGCCTCCCCAAAAGCTGTTCAATCTTCAGTGCAGAAATCAATGCTATAAATCTGGCCCTAGACCTAATCAAAGAAAATAAAGCCTCGAAGTTCATCATCTTTACCGATTCTCAATCTGCCATTATAGCAATCAAAAATAAAAAAACAAATAACCCCCTAATTGCAAACCTACTCACGAAACTCCAGCAACTAAAGAATAAAAATGAAATCATACTCTGTTGGGTACCCAGCCATATTGGCATACAAGGCAATGAATTAGCTGACATCGCAGCAAAATCAGCCCACAACCAACCTATCGACCCCACCTTCAAAATCCCGTACACAGACCTCAAAAGAAGTATCAACGTATATATTCAAAATAAATGGCAAAATTATTGGAATAATTTCCCCAACAATAAACTTTATCAAATCGCACCAAAAATAACAAAGCAAAAAAAACAAAAAACATACAGCAGAAAACAAAATAGCATCATTACTAGACTAAGAATAGGCCATACACACTTAACACATGCCTACCTCCTAAAAGGAGAAATATAACCACAATGCTTTCCCTGCCAAACACCACTCACTGTAAAGCACATACTAACCAACTGTATAGACCTCGCAAAAATAAGAGAAAAACACTACAAAGAGAAAAATCTTAAAGAAATTTTCGATGAAAACAACACTGGAAAAATCCTATCCTACATCAAAGAAGTAGGTCTCTTCCAAAGAATATAATTGCCCCCCCCCCTAAGAATATAATATACAACTGCATAATAATAATCACAAATAACTGAATCGCTAAGTGCTACCACAACAAAATATAAACACCAAGTATCCAAACCACAAAAATAAAATACCAAAACTCTTCTAAAAGATGAAATTCACAATTTGAATAATACAAAAATAACCCATCAACACAATAAAAACAAAACTCCTAGAAATGAAAGATATAAAAATGTTATAAAAACCACTCTAACTACCCTAATATCTATATATCAATCCCAATGGAAAATCCTAAATAATCTTCAGCATGAAATGACCTAAAAGGTTGCATTGCTGTAAAACCAAACAAACAAACAAACTATCTTATTCATGCACTCACTCACCCAATGCTTCACCCAGCCACACCATTGCCTTCCATTCTGAATGAATACGGTACTGTCTCAGCTGCAATCTTTCGGAACCGTGAAGGTGTTTTTAGTTCTAGGAGGGCTATTTAAATATTCTTCATTATACATTAAAATATATTTTAATTCAAAATTGATACCCTGTTCAACGTAAAAAAGATCTCTTCCCATTTGTACCTTCAACATTTGATCGGATTTTACAATTTCTACAGAAGATGACTTGGGTAAGTCGAAAGCTCGTAGAATTCAATATAAAAACATGAGTTTTGTAAAATGTTTATTTACCTTACATTGTGATTGGCGTAATGTATAAACGGCAAACCGGAATATTAACCGACTTAGTTTAGAAGTGAGTCCGCAGCAAACGGTGTTGGCTCAGGTGTAGTCCCTGTTATTTAACTTCCGCCGTAATATAAATTCAGGCGAGAGTTTCAGTTTCGTAAATTTATCAATTTATTTATTAAATTGTTAGGTGAAAGTACAGAATAGTTAACAAAGGCCCTTCCCCTATGTTAAGTATGGATTTCTAAATAATACAGTTATTATTTCAGCACGGTCTATAAACTGCAGAAGTACCAAAAAATCAAACCGTCTATTTGATTACTTATTTTTGTATACGAAATTATTTAAATTAAAAAACAAAGACATTTTATTATATTTTCCTAAAAAAAACACTTATTTGATTGCTTATTTGAAAAAAAACACTTATTTGATTGCTTATTTTAAAAAAAACACTTATTTGATTGCTTATTTTTAAAAAAAAACACTTATTTGATTGCTTATTTGAAACAAAACACTTATTTGATTGCTTATTTTTTAAAAAAAACACTTATTTGATTGCTTATTTAAAAAAAACACTTATTTGATTGCTTATTTGAAACAAAACACTTATTTGATTGCTTATTTTTTAAAAAAAAACACTTATTTGATTGCTTATTTTTTTTAAAAAATACTTATTTGATTGCTTATTTTTTTAAAAAAACACTTATTTGATTGCTTATTTAAAAAAAAACACTTATTTGATTGCTTATTTTTAGAAAAAAACATTTATTTGATTGCTTATTTTTTTTTTTTAATACTTACAATAAAAATTAGTACAAAACGTTTCCTGGGTGTCTTTATTTCATTATTTCTTTACCTAAAATACACAGGTGACAATCACCGCTTAGCTCCGTAAGACTTCCTGTTTTGGGTCGGTTAATATTCCGGTTTGCCGTATAAACATATGAAGACAAAATAAAAAATCTTCATATTCCTATCAAATGAAATTTATTTTTCTGTTTCAGGTAATAGCCCATCATGACCTGGAGTGGAGAACATCATGTATTTGTTGTGGAAAAGATTCTTAAGAACGACAAGTCCGTCGTCACGACAGCGCATTTCTTTCAAAGGCACTTTGCCCTCCGACGTCATGATCCCGCACCGGACGGAAAAGCAATTTGTCGGTTGGTTTCTAGCTTTAGGCAAGCATCACCAGCTTTAAACAGGAAAAGTCCTGGTAGTTCTATGACTGTTACAGTAACATAAAATGTAACATCTGTGACAACGTAACTCCCTTACATATTTACGTTCGAAATGTTCGCAAAATCTTAGATAAATCTTTCTACATGCACCCTACAATATGTTGATTGTACAGGGAGTATTGATTCACTCCTCTTCGAGAGTTAGGCACAAGGCCAGTTTTTATCTTACTCCCACAAGTAAGATGTGACCCAAGGTCGGGTCGGGAAAGTGGGGTTTAAAATTTGCCTGGGCAGCCCCGTCGGCATTCCCCGGTAGGGGCGCCTCAAGCAGTAAGCAATAAACTTACTCCTCCCCAAAGAGGGGAAACGAAGCCTGGGAGGGTGGACCTCCTAGAACTGCACAGGACAGGCCCATAGACAGGCGTAAATCAAGCCCCGAAGGCCAAGACAATACCAGTCTATTGGGTGCAGTATCCATCGGAACAGATACTACATTTTGATCTTAGCCAAAGGGAGTAAGCGAGAGGGATTTTTTAAAACTTAGTTCACCCCAAACAATGCAAGTTGCTACTGTAGACGTGAAGAGCTACTGAGAATTAGGGTTAAAGTTTACGGGGTCATCCTAAATTGGGAGCTGTGCAGCGAGATGCTTGTTCACATTAGTTTTAAATGTCTGCATGTCGGTACAGTCCGGGAAAAGGGGAGAAGGGATGGAGTTCCAAATGTCGGTAGCTCGAAGAAAGAAGCTATTGGAGTAGAAGGCTCTCCGGCATCTGGAGACCTCCACAGTAAATGGATTGGATTTAGTTGATTGTCGGGTTGGTCGAGTGTATTTACGTTGAGGGGGCACCAGAGCAGCAAGTTTATCGGAGCACATTCTATTGAAGCACTTATAAAATAAGCACAAGGATTCAAAATTTCGGCGATGGGACAGTTTTGGAAGATTTTTACATCTTATAATTTTATAAATAGAGATTCAAACAGCATTCATACGTTTAAAAATTTAGTTTCAGTTTTATAACAATTTGGTTCAATTAATAATTTCATGACCAAACAATACGGTAATAATTAAATTTAACTTTCAAAATCATATTTAAAAAATAATAATTTTATAAAAAAAACATAAAAAGGCATAGTTTAGAGAATTAAAAAAATGAAAGTAAAAAGTATCCCGGGCAACGTCGAGTAAGTATAGCTAGTTAATTATATGATGACAATATGTTGGGCACCAACTATTCGATTACATGTTCAATCATTTATTGTTATTGAACCTTACGTATTCTACCAGTTTCCTCATCATCAATATCTTCATCTTTCGAGATAGACGACACACACAACCTGTGAAGTAATAGCTGGACATTGAATTAAAATGACTTCACGGCAATTTTTCATTTCATTTTCAAGATTTTAATATCATTTATCGATTTTTTCTTGTACTATTTTATGAAGCTAGAAAAATAAGTGCACGCCCCCTACCCCTTCGAATGTGATTGTAGACGAATTTACATTAAACCCACTCGCCTGATTGGGTGTTACCTCTCTCTCTCTCTCTCTCTCTCTCTCTCTCTCTCTCTCTCTCTCTCTCTCTCTCTCTCTCTCTCTCTTCTCCTCCTCCTCTCTATCACACACACACACACACATACACACACACACATATATATATATATATATATATATATATATATATATATATATATATACCGTACACACAGCACACATACAAACATGTACTACCTTCTGATTATGAAATTTGATGTATTATACATGGCCCACTTAAACGTATCCCGAATACTAGTCGACTGGGAGAATGTAAGTAAGAATGAGGCAGTTGAAGTAGGTATTTCATTGTGTACTTATTTGGGGTTATGTGCATCCACATTGGATCAGATAAACAGCACCCTAAATAAAACTTGAATCGGAACGGAACATATTCAGCATATGACACAAAATATCGTGGTTGAGAGATCGGGCTATTTTTAAGTGGACCCCCCCCCCCTCTCTCTCTCTCTCTCTCTCTCTCTCTCTCTCTCTCTCTCACTCACACACACACACCTTAATATGTGTGCGAAGGGAAGAAAACGTGATATCAAATATGAGCTCCAAATATTTCGAGCTCGTTTCTTGGCTCAATCACTCTGAATATACCTACAATTTCGCAGTCTAAACGCACTTTTTTTCTTCGTTATTCTGTAATTCGTCAAATAACAAACGCAAAATTTACTCTGAAATAAAATGCATTCTTTTTTTTTTCACATTTTTTCTAAATAAATTTACTGAGAGATCAAAATAATACTTCTATTTTCCTATCACGAGTCCATATTGATTTTTTTTCTCCCCTTTCTTTGGTTGGGAGCTAATTTGTTATTCAGCCTTCCCTTTCTTTCTTTTTTTTCTTTTTTGTTTCCCGCCCCCACCAGACAACACCTCGCCCTCAATCCGTGCTTTTACTCTCCAAAATTTGGGATTGATTCTTCATAGCAGTTCTCTTAAAAGTAAATAGATTACAACAACAACAACACTTATTGATTTCTTTATGGAAATCAGTTTTTCATCGGAGATTCCCTGAAATTATTCTTTGTCCATTTTTAGCGTCGTCTGATAATCGTCGTAATTCTCTACTTTTTTTCATTCATGTTTATTAAGATGAGATGTTTTCAGTCTTTATTTTCACTGAGTTCAATAGAATTTCGAGAATGTCATTTTTTTCTAAAGTCAATCATAAAACCTATGAAACGTTGTTAATAAGAATAATCTACTGTTTCTGAATTTTAAAATGGTAAAAAAAAAAAACTACCAAAAGATATTCTTCGTGAAAAGAAGTTTTATTTATTTTTAGTTGAGACATGCCAATAGCGTTCGTGTTTGGGATCTTGTAAGTGTTTTAAAAGAATGTCGTGTATTTATTTTATTAAAACAAAAGATAACGAACAGAATTGCTAAGGATAACACAGATGTCCGAGTTTGTAAAAGGGAGATAATTCTATCGACAAAAAAAAATATTATTATGGGATATTATTTTTTTCGACAATTTTTTTTTATATCAATAAGTACTAACAAATAATAAGACTACACATCTAAAAAAAAAAATTTTAAAGAACAGTTTTGAGGCTCCTAAAAGTAATACTAGAATCGTCCCCATCAATAACGTGCTAAGTAATATGCAGTTCTAAGTGACAGTCTTCTGGGGGTTGAAGGTTCAATCCTTAGTAATATTTATTATAAAAAATATACAAAAAGTGGCACAATCCTTACTACAGGCGATACTCAGAATATAATTAAGAATTACTTAAGACTTGTACCCGATTATGGCTGACGGAACAAGAAAAATCTACCCTCGTGGATTAAATAAAGGGTTCAGTTCGAAATTCCGTGTAGATTCCCGAGTTCGACAAGAAGCATCTGAAGAAGGGCGGGGGTTATATCGGCCAAAACGGTGTGAGAATAATATCCAAAATGAGAACAGTAGTCCGAATAATCCGAATAATATAAATTATCAATCCTCATCCCAAAAATTCCGAAACATATTATATTCTTTTTAGTGGTTCTTTCTTCAAATATCTGGATGTTAGTTTTAAGATTTTACAACTTTTACAAATTCCACTTTTTTCCAAAGAGAATGCTATCTGAGATGAAATATTTACAAAGTTGTCATACAGTCTAGAAAACAATAAATTGATCAGCTATTATTTAAAACCGACTTCGCAATCTAGTGGGTGAAGATCTATTCTATTCCCCACAGCCACTTTCTCACAGAAGAGACGTTGCTAGTCTCTTTCTACTCCATCGTTATTTCCATTTAAAGAAGCTCCACTGAGCTTTAATCTCTAGTTCCTCACTGTAAGATATTCACATCAAGAACTCGTCTTATTGCCACAACTACAAAAAACTCTCCTTTCTTCTTCTGTGTGTCTAATATCAAACAGAATTTTCATGAACATAGTTTCTTTCAAAAAACTTCCCATCTGTGGAACACGTTGTCACAAGATTGCCTCCCTGAGGGCTACAACATGTCAATAAACGCTTGTCATAAACCGTCCTCATAAGTCATCAAATTTTAATCATTCCATTCATTATTTTCAATCCTCTCATAATATCCATCATCATTCAACTGGCAATCTTTCCATCTTATTAACTCTCATCCTCGAATGGTTTTTAGCTTTGATAAATCGTGACTAATTAGTAAATAAAAAATGTTTTTAATAAAAAAATTAGGAAAACTCCTGATTCATCTCTTCCCATCAAAAACATTCAAAGACCCACACACTTACGTCAATGTAGATTTACTTTGTTAATTGTGAAGTGCAACATGCTGCGATTTTATTGCATACTAGCTGCCCCTGTATGGCGTTGCCCGAGGGTCTTTTTACTTTCATTTTGTTTCACTATTTTTAAGTATGCTGGGTTTTTTTTTTGGGTTTTGGTGGTGTGGTCTTTTGGGTTGTTTAGTAATCGTTTATCAAAGCGAAAAAGGCACTCTAGGATACAGGTTAATGACAGGGGTGAACTGTCAGTTTAATGTTGAAGAATATTATGAGAGGATTGATATAAAGAATGTAATGAACAAAATCTGATTACTTATGAGGACGTTTTATGTCAAATATTTGCTGACATTGGATTTGAAGACGACCATGTTGTGGTCTGCAGGGAATAAGTACCGTGGTAATATGTTTCACTAATGAGATGTTCTTAGAAAGAAACTCTGTCCATGGAAGTTCCGTTTGGTGTTAGGCACACGGAGGAAGAAAGGAAAGTTCTTTTCAGTTGTGGTAACAAGACGAGTTCTTGCTGCGAATGTCTTACAAGGAGAAACAAGAGGTTGGGGTTCGGTTAAGCAACTTCCATTGAAATAACAATAGAGTAGAGAAAGACTAGCAACGCCTCTTCTTTGAAGAAAAGGGCTGTAGAGAACAGAAAAATACACCCTCATCTCAACCCCGAATAGATTGCGAAATCGAGTTTGTACTGTGTCAAGATAAGAAAAATTACTGGCGAACATACGCATTAATGTGGTGTTGCTTAGATGTAAGGTCATGGAGGACAACCTGTATCATTCTTTTAGCTCATGAGGATCCGGTTATATTAAATATTCGTTCAGTAATACCATACGAATTAATTTATGTAATTTATATTAATAACATTTCTGATTAGATAGCGTGTGTGTGCGTGTGTGTGAAAATACGAATATGCGTGATTTGTAATATTTTTTTTTTTAATCTTTTAACTAATAAAAAATTATTTATTTAAAATAGTTAATTTGAAAAAAAAAAAGAAAAATGTAATAAATAGACGTAACTATCAAAATCTTTCTCTTTTTAATAATGATATATGAAACATCGACCAGCACGCATTTGCCGTTATGTTTATGATTCGCATTTATAAGAGTTCAAACGAAATCGAAAGTATTTATGTGATTTAAATTTCAATATATAGATTTTTATCGCAAAACCGATTTTTTATTAATACACATATTCCTTCACTTAATTACCCTCTTAACTATTAATTTTTAAACATTTCTAAAAAATTGGAAATAAATTGAACTTTTGATATCACATTCCTGAAGACGAGGTGCATTATGGGAAATGTTGTTTTAAAAATAATGTGTTTAGAAAGAGAACCATATATTTGGTTTTTTTGCCTTTAAACGTTCTTTCCGTCTGTTTAAAAGATTTAAAAGTATTATCGTATTTCAAAGTGTCACGGTATCGTACACAAGTCGGCCGTTTTAATCTAGTACTAATAGTTGAAAAAAATGAATTACTTCATAACTCTTCGAAATTTGGTAGAATTTAAACTGTCAAATAGAAATAAAAGTAAGTCTTTAAAATTCTTAGCAATTCTTCATGTATTGAACATTTTGGAAGCTATTTATATACCACTAGCAAAGCTACCCGGTGTTGCCCAGGTTAGAGCATGAGATAGCATCATATGCAACATAATGGTAGGGAGAGTTTACTTCAACAGCAACCTTGATGCTGTCAGCTAGATATCTTACTCACCGAGCTATTCAGATATACAGGGTGTTTCAAAAGTCTTGGGAACATAACGATTTTTAATAACTCAAAAACTATTAGGAGTTGAAAAATGAAATTGGTACCGTTGGAAAGGTTAAAGTTTCAAGTTGTGTGGAGAATCTCTAAAGTTGCTCAATATGAGCACCATTCGTCACACGGCAGACATCTAGTCGATAGTCCATTTCCTGCCAAACGCGTTCCAGCATCTTGACGTCAATGGTTCCCACAACTGCCGTTACTCGAGCCTTTAGTTCGTCAATATCTCTTGGAAGGGGCGGCACATAGACTTGTTGCTTGACAAAGCCCCAAAGGAAAAAGTCACACGGGGTAAGATCTGGAGACCTAGGAGGCCAGGGCATGAGAACGTCATCACCTCGCCCAGATCTCCCAATCCATCTACCAGGCAGCCTTGTGTTAAGAAACTGCCTTACTCTAAGACTCCAGTGTGGTGGTGCACCATCTTGTTGAAAAATGAAGTCATCAGATTCTGCTTGTTCCAACTGAGCCATTAACCAGTCTTCCAGCATGTTGAGATAGGATTCACCAGTGATAGTTGCCTCTTCAAAGAAGAACGGTCCATAGACACCTTTCTTGGAAATTGCACAAAACACGTTCACTTTTGGTGAATCTCGCTCGTGCTCAAGAAGTTCATGAGGATTCTCAGTACCCCATATGCGAGTGTTATGCTTGTTAACTTTGCCATTCAGATGGAAGGTCGCCTCATCGCTAAAAACAAGCCGGTCATCAAAGCCGTTATCTTCCAACTTCTCTTGCATTGCAATGCAAAAGTCACGGCGAAGTGGCTTATCAGTGTCCTTCAACTTTTGGACCAACTTGAGCTTGTAAGGTACCATTTGCAGTCGTTTCCTTAAGACACGCCAGACAGTTGCTGGAGCAAGCTGAAGTTCCCTGCTGGCTCTTCTCACTGATTTACGGGGGCTCCGCTGAAAGGCTGTCCGAACTTGCTCAACTGCATCTTCTGAAGTTGAAGGGCGACCTGTTCGCTTACTTGGGCACAAACACCCATCTTTCACAAATTTAGCATGCCATCTGACAATGGATTTCCTTTCAGGGGCTTCTTTTTTAAATTTCCTGCGAAATGCACGCTGAACACATGTCCACGATTCAGTCTTTGCAAATTGGAAGACGCAAAATGCCTTGTCTTGTTTAGAGAACGCCATTACTGCACCTGGAAAGATAACACGAAAATCATTAGTATGACCAAAAACTTGATTAAGCAAGCTTTAAAATGGCACCAGTTTCATTTTTCTACCTGGAATAGTTCATGAGATATACGCATTTGTAATGTTCCCAAGACTTTTGAAACACCCTGTATGTTAATACTCTTAAACTAACGCTTATAAATAGATTAATTTCATTGTGTAACATGTTTGAAAATTGTCATTTGCTTCTTTAAGGGGCAGCCAGAGACGCAAAATTATTTCCATTATGTTCACATGCAAATTGTGCATGTGAATACAATTATATTGAAAGTACACTTCTTAGTATGTCTTCGTTTTTAGTGATAGACAAGCACAGACGGAATAGTGTTCTCGATGATTATATATATATATATAGTAAGCAATGAAAATATATATGGCAATCAAGCTACACAGAGGCTCCCGTGTTTCATCCCCGGGGGGAATCGTCAAGCTAATTTAGCCTGACGATTCCCCCCGGGGATGAAACACGAGAGCCTCTGTGTAGCTTGATTGCCATATATATTTTCATTGCTTACTACCTAGCTCTGCTTACGTATCGAACACTGTTGAAGTAAATACTGAAAACTGATACA
>OY744515.1:15261303-15618803 GCA_963556195.1 Sepiola atlantica
TTAATAATAAAAAAAATAGTCATAGGTTTATAACAAAATTTTTTTAATATTTAATGGCCAAATGATACCGTAATAATAACATTTAACTTTTTAAATTCTATTAAAAAAATAATTTGAAAAATAAAAATGGACAAAACAAAAGTGAAAGTAAAAAGACTCCCGGACAACGGCGGGTAGGTACAGCTCGTTGTTTATCTGCGAATCTCTTTCCTTTTTGTTTGGATGTAATACATATAGAAATTGTTTTAAATACGTTGTTCAATTAGTTATTGATTTGGAGTGTATATCTTTTTCTTTTGGTGGAAAGAAGTGGTTTGTTTATTTGTTTTTAGTTTGATTTTTGTTTTGTTTTTTGTTTGTTTGTTGTTTTGTTTTAATAAAACTATCACAGATAAGATCTGGTGTATCCGTGTGTTTCTCGCCTGTTGGTAATTTTAATAATTACACATTAAATTATCATCTTTGGTATTTACTATTAATCGAATATGTATTGAAATGAAGAGTACTTCTGCAGTTTACAGACCGTGCTGAAATAATAACGTTATTATTTAGAAAAACATTCTTAACATGGGGAGGGGGGCTTTAACTATTCTCTACTTTCACCTTACAATTTAATAAACAAAAGATACCGTAAAAAATGTTATTTAACTTGAAAATCCTATCTAAAACATCTAAACTGCAGAAGTACCAAACGAAAAATAAAATGAGGAAAAAGAAAAGCAATTTTTTTTAATACTATTTTTTTTGGCAGATGCGATGAACACGGAGGAACGCTGGCTTCCGTTGGAAAAAGGTTGACGAAAGTGTCTACGGATGCTGAAAGTGATACAATTTTTTTTATTCATATTAATTTCAGACTTTCCTTTTTGTTATTAATTTC
This sequence comes from Sepiola atlantica, assembly GCA_963556195.1. Lineage (NCBI taxonomy): Eukaryota > Metazoa > Mollusca > Cephalopoda > Sepiida > Sepiolidae > Sepiola > Sepiola atlantica. Next base: position 15,262,184 of record OY744515.1, read on the forward strand.
AGACTTTTCTTTCATCATAATCTAATAATTAACATAATACAGACTATTTGAAAAATAATTTATTTGTTTTTATTGGATTGTTTTCAAAACATTTTTTTTTTCTGTAATAATAGTGAAAACCTTTTTTCTTGGAAATGGAGTAACTTCCGGAATCAAACTTTTTCTTAGAAATGGAAATGCTCTAACCCTAACCCTAACCCTAACCCTCCCAAAAAACATTATTTTCACTAAATATTAAAAAAAAAAAAAACATTAAATAAAAAAAAACACATTCCGGTGCTCAGAAACATTATTTCTTGAAAAAAAAAATTATTCTATTTTGTTTATTTTCTTCAATGAAAATTTTTTTTAAGTTTTGAAAACAATCAAATAAATTATTTTTCAAATAGTCTATATTATGTTAATTATTAGAATATGATGAAAGTAAAGTCTGTAATTAATATGAAAAAAAGAAAAGTCTGAAATTAATATGAATTAAAAAAATTGTTGTATCACTTTCAGGCATCCGTAGACACTTTCTTCAACCTTTTTTTCCACCGGAAGACAGCGTTCCTCCGTATTCTTCGCATCTGTCACTTTTTTTTTTTTTTTATCTAACCCTGACTATACTTTGAATTATTTTCTCTACGCCCTCCACCTGGCGGCAATATATATTCACCACGACAACGCTGGTTCAACAGCTAGTTTCAAATCATGGGACAAAATTGCTGTTCTATGGGGAATAACTCTAGTTAATCGTTGTAGATGCTCTCCCTTACATATTTACTCGTGCAGAATACGATTGATATAGTAAGTTATATAGTAAGTTAACTTTTTTAACGGATTTAAAACAACTAAAAAGGTAGACTCTCTTTTGTGTGACGCTTGTACTGAGACGGAGAATAACAAGAGACCAGAATACCGTTAGTAAATGTTGTAATTACAAACGAATACAACAACAACAGTTGAGGGGGGGGGGGCAATAGTTTCGGGCCTAGTGGCAAAGAGAAAGACTGTCAAGTTCATTCGCTGGTGGGGGGGGGATATAATTTACAAAAGGAATGAATTAGCATATTGTGTACGAGTAGATATGTACCTTTATTATTAACTAGGTGTGCATACCCGGCGTTGGTCGGGAGTCTGTTTATTTTCATTTTTGTTTCGCTTTTTCTTTTTCTTTTTACCAAATTATTATTTTTTAATAGGATTTTGAACGTTAAATTTAATTAGTACGGTGTCGTTTGGTAATTAAATTATTAATTAAAACCATAACTAATTTTGCTATGGTAATGTTTATTCATAAAATTATTGGATGCAAATACCTTCAAAAACTTTCATTCTTTTTTAATACATTTCTATTCGACCGTTTAAATGCTTCCAAATTCCTTTCAAATTTCAAAGTGTTATGAATAATTCTTTCTTTCTTCTTGCCCCGCCCCCTATATGTAACACTATATGTAACACGATATGTAACACTATATGTAACACTATATGTAACACTATATGTAACACTATATGTAACACTATATGTAACACTATATGTAACACGATGTAACTTTAATATAGGTTTATATTATTATTATAACTTTTTTACTATTCAAAAGAAGAAACATAAAATAAACTGCTAATGATTTTTTACAATTTTTTTCAGCGTACGAAAATAATGAAAATAAGAAACTAAAAACGTGTGTACTTTATTGACGCCTTAAAAAAAGTTTCTATGTAGTGGCCATTTTGCACACTTTGAGAGACAAGTGTTTAATAAATCTAGCAAGAATCAAGTAATGGTCAGATTTTCACGAAATTTTCGATACTTATTCACTATAGGACTAATTTATCTTTAAAATGCTTTTTTCGTAAAATATATAAGAGAAAATAGTTTTTCTACGTTATCTCAACCCCCCCCCCCCCGCCTTTTATTTCATTTTATGAAATCGGAACAAAATATATTCAAGTCGATCGAAATTTTAATGTTTAATCAAGCGAAAGAGTCTTAGAAAACACATCAGATTTACCTTTTTTTATTGGCGTCGTTTTTTGGTGAAGTATCCATGAATTCATAAATAAAAAATGGAAATAAATACGATATTATTATGTTTTGAAAATTGTTACTTAATTTTCTCATTAATATACACTATGACCTGTTGAATTGCAAAGCAAAAAACTGTTCTACAAAATAATTATTTTTCAGATATTTTAATTCATTTAAATGACGTCATCATATACATATTTTAAAGTTAAAACATCTATTTTGAAAATAGGTTTCCCCAATTTTTCAAAATATTTGAATATAATATAAACCTAATTGTTATTCGTCGTAAAAGGCCGATATCGACTTCGGCCTAATAATTTGTGCCTTTTTTATAGAATGTTTATTTGCTCGAGGTAAGCAAGTATTCGTTGAATTCCTCTGTCGTTGTCAAACTATGGAATACCTTAATGGACTTTATTAACGTGTTGACTCGTAAAGAGAAAGTAGTCGCTTTTGCAAACGCACGTGTGTTAATGTTATTGTTCTGTTTACGAGGTTATTTTTGCTTACATTCTATAAGCTGAAATAAAAAACTTCTGTCTTCGTACGACAAAAGTAAGTATTATATACTTTTTATCATTTTTCTTGTTTCAAATTGCAATGTTTATCCATTCAAAATTTTCTTTCGAATTTTAATTTTATTCGGCCAAAATACGACCTAACTTAAAACTTATTTGCACTTTAAAATGGTTTAATTTATTTTTAATTGGCAAATAATATTGTTAAATCATTAACAAACAACAATACGTTTTACATTTTCATTTTTATCGTATATAAAATTTAAGCCAAACGCTAACAAAACAAAATAATAGCAAAAAGCGTTACTTCCATAATTCTTTTCAAACTATTTTTTATATTTATTTTGATGAAATTCAAACATTTTTCCCTTAAAAGTGTTCACTTCAGTTATATTTTTTAGTTATTATAAGTGTAGTATAAAATTTAAGTAATTTGTTTCCCTTTTGCTCATCCATACATATTTAACATTTCACATAATAATCTCATTTTTTGTATAAGCAATAGACCCCGCCGTAGAAAAAAAATCATATTTCATACTTATATCTCAAGATAAAGAATGGGTGTCTTTCCCAGTTCGATAATTTAATCTTTAAATAAATTATTTTACTTGAAAACAACTTCCTATAAATATAACTTTATTTTAGGGAGATTTAAAAACACAGTAAAAGTAACGCGGATGTACTGATGTCTTAAAGAACGCAAACACTGGTGACGTCAGCGATTCTATGTCTATTTTTTTGGGTCCCTAACGTACAGCTTGAACGTCTAAAGTAAAGAGAACTGACCTGATGTTCAAAACAAGAAATCCGACCAAAAACACCCAAAAGTTGGGCACTTGATGACATTTGATTTAGCAGTGAAACGGAAGAGGTGCTCAGAGAGCTGAAAATTTGTTTACTTCTGCCATACGTGTCGAATATTTGAAAAGGTGAAGATCCGGTTTTGTTACAAGGAGTATCGAACCGTTAATGAGGATGGGGAGGAGGCACAAGATTAATGAAAGAGAGATGTGTAGCAGTTTCCCGGCACATTGCCGCCATATTGTATAAATATCGATGACGTCTTAGCTGCCCGCTGATTGGTTCAAGAAATCTACTTCCTCCTTGGCTTGACCAATCAGTAGCCTTCTTTTAGGCGAATCTCGGATGGCTAGCATAACTATATAAACACTTGAGCGCCATCCGCCCTTTCTCTTTTTCTTCTGCGGTACGAGAAGCCACTTCTCTCTCTTTCCTTCTTTGGCATTGCCAAACACACGTCCCCCTCTCTGGAGACGCAACATACATTTTCCCGGGACTTTGGCCCTGGGTTCGACTTCGACAAGAAGGCAAAATGGCTACTGCCGCATACACGTGGACTTAATATAACACACAAACACATAATTGCTTACATGTGAACTGCCTTTCACACCGGTGTACAGACACACATACTTACATGCACACATGAACGCGTCCTGACACTGTAGCCGGTGTACAATATTATAAACTATTCTCTTCCCCCCACTGGGGAATTATAATAACGGGAAATTCCTTTACTTTTATCTTCGTCCATACTTATGAACATACTAACGCCTTTCCGTTTTGTTCACGTACTAACGAGGAAAACTCAATAAAAAAAAATTATGTATTAGAAATAGACATCGTCAATTTTTTCTATAGATGACTTGGATATAATCCAAGGGAAAACATTTACAGCAAGAACTCGTCACGCTACCACCACTACAAAGTACTTTCTTTTCTTCCTTCTTCTATGTACATAAAACCAAACATAATGTCCATGAACAGAGTTTCTTTTCAAGGACTTTGCAACACATTGACAAGGGGCTGCTTTCCTGCAGGCTGCAACATGGTCGTCTGCAAGTCCAGTATCAACAAATACTTGTCGAGCTATCCTATTATGTAATCAAATTTTGTCCATTCCATCTAGTTTTCAATCCTCTCATAGTAGTGTTCATTATCCAACTGACAATCTCATTAACCTTGAGTGGCTTTTGGCCTTAGTAAGTGGTGACACATTAGTATATAAAAAAAAAAGGTGATCACTGATATAGTTATGAAGCCTAAAAATGTGAAAATTATGTGCCGTTTTTGTAGCGTACTATTTTATTGCACTTCATTCTTTTTTAGTTTCAAACTTTTTTTTTTCAAACTTTTTTCCGATCAAAATCCAAAATGTGTGTAAGAATTCACGGCTCAATTACAACTCACCTACACAGGTGAAAACAAAACTAAAACATGATCAGATTTTCGATAATCATTCTTCTTCTTCAGGTATCAGGTCTGTTTGCAGACATCGATGGTCATGGCTCTCCATTCTTCTCTGCATTCGGTCTTTCTGATGAGATCTAGAGTCGTGATTCCAGTGACGCTATTGAGGCCATCTGTGAACTTGGTACGCTGTCTTCCTCTACTCTGTTTGCATGTTCATTTTTCCTAACATCAAGCTTTTCTCCAAGCCGTCTGCCCGTATTATATGGCCGAAGAACTTCAACTGTCTGGTGTGGACAATATCGAGAAAGCGATCTGTTGTAGTCAGCCTTACACATGACTTCGTGTTTCTTCCTTTCTGTCCATGAGATTCGTAGAATTCTTTTTAGAAACCATATATCCGTTGCTTCTAAACGACTTTCAACCACTTTCGACAGTGTCCAACATTGTCAAAAGTGACTGATACACCCAAAAATGTGGCCAACGATGCTCTTGGAAGAGCTACCATATACAGTTGTGCTGTTTACAAATAATCTCACAATGATTTTGAGGATCATTAATGAAGATCAAGAAGAAGCTTGGGTCAAAAATGGATACGTGAGATACTATACGCGTCAGACTTCTGCTAATCAACAACTACCTTGATTGACCTCAATCAGCGAAAAGGGATTTGATGGTTGAGAAGACATTGTCAGATATGCCATAGCTAGCAAGTTTGTGAAGCAACCCTTTGTGATAGACCCTATCAAAAGCCATGGGCAGAGTGTTTTTCCAAAAGGCTTCCCATCTGTGTAATACATACACGCGGACTGCTTCCCTGCAGACTACAACACAATCGTCTTCAAATCTAATGTCACCAAATACTTGCCATAAACGGTCCATATAAGTCATCAAAATGTATTCATTCCATTCATTATTTTCAATCCTCTCATAATATTCTTTGTCATCCTACTGATAATCCCTCAGCCTTATCAACTCTTATCCTCGAGTGGCTGATGGCGTTGAGAAGTGGTGACTCATTAGTATACAAAAAACTGATATCGAATTCACTTTTGAGTATTAAACGCTACCTGTATTAAACGGTTTTTTTTTACGAAGGTGAAAGAAAACTGAAATACTTGGCCTTTTTAGTTCAGTTGACAAAGGGAGAGAACTAAGTTGTACAATGCTGACAAAGGGAGATAACTTATCTCGATTTTAAAACAATCAAAGGTTTGTTTAATAATTTATAAAAAAGTTTTTATTTTTAAATATTAAGTATGACAAATAGATTTACAATTTTTTGACCACCGCTCTCGTTTAAAACGTTTAAAAATAATTGGTACTGATATCGAATATGAACCAGTTCCCGAGAACTTCGCATCGACAGCGTTCGGGCATGTTACGTAAACATCCGATTGATCTCGAGGCGATTAGCCAATCAGCTATCAGCTGGCAGACGACATGGAAGGAATGCGGCGTTGGATCAGTGAACACGCAAACCGATTGGAAGAATTTTTTTAGGGAAGTCTGCGAATATCATTTATTACGAAATCATCGTCAGCTCGGAGGCCCAGGGCATACCGGTTGAGACAGACGGCTGATTAAAAAAAGACAATGTCAACAAAAAAAAAACACACACACACACAAAAAAAGTACTTTTCAGTTAGTTTTTTTTGTGTGTAATTTAAGATTACACAAAAAAAACTAATTTTTAATCAGTTGACTGAATACAAAAAGAAATGAAAAAAAAATGATTAAAATGTATTTATTAACATTTGCGTAGCATTATTTTGTTTAAAAAGTAAAAAACATATATATTTATCAACAGTGATTTCGCTATGTTTTGTTCGTTTTTGTTATTTGCTATCTTTCTTGAAAATAAAACTGAAAAAAATACGATGCAGCAACGTATCAAAGTTATCGTCTGCTAACATTCATCTCGGGATCTCTCGGATGTTTACGTAACATGCCGACGCGAAGTTCCCGGGAACTGGTTCATATTCGATATCAGTATCAAATAATTAACATTGAAATGTATTACTTCCTAACGCAAAAATAAATATAAACAAAGCATTTTTATTAAAGGAAAACAACTTTTTCAATTTTAAATTTAAGTCTGTGGTCATGCGGAAAGAAAAAATTTGCAGAAACTTTTAGGGAGCCGACCGGGCATGTCTCCGTTGTATTTGGTCGAATTCATGTGGAGGCGACGAGAAAATGGTCAACTATTTTCTCGTATCGTTTTAGGTATTGATTCGAAAACAATATTAATATTGTTTCTCGGATTTTTGTTTGTTAATATTGTTTACGTTTCATTGTTTCTCACCACTATTTCATTTTTTGTTGTTTTATTGTTTTTTTTTATCTTTGTTAAAATCAGTTGACGAAGTTTTGTTAAAATCTTCGGTACTTTATCAGATTAGAATCCGAGTTTACTTTGACCCCAACCCTGACCCTAACCCTAACGATGGGGTCAAAGTTATCTCGGGTCCTAATCTGAATAAGCACCAAATCTTCATTCCCCCCCCCCCCCCCCCCAAAAAAAAAATGTTTTTTTGAAATAAAAATCATTTTTTTAAATAAATCTTTGTTAGAATAAACTTTGGAAAACATCTAAAGATGTTTTAAATGAATTATTACAAAAATAAAAGGAAAATCGAGATTAGTTATCTCCCTTTAGACAACATGAACTAAAAAAGGGGGGAGGGGGCAAATGTGTAATATATTCGTTAAAAACAAATAATCAGTTACTTTTCATTGCCAAATGAATTAAATTGAATTGAATTAAAACTCGTAAATAGATAAATAAAGATAAAATAAATACTGAAATGAATTTGACGAATAAATCCAAGGGAAATAATCCATATTTTCAGTTTAGAAACTAAAGAGTTGCTTCCCTTAAGAAAACGAAAGCTAAATAAACGTTTTTGAATTATTTGAGCAAAATTAAATAAATGCTACGAAAAGAAAAGAAAGTTACAGAAATATTGAAAACAATTCAAAATCGTTTCTTTTGAATATGGCATAGATATTTCTAGTGTGTGTGCGAGTGACTACAAATGCACCCTTCTTGGGTTGCGAAATTGCCAACAAGCATTTTTACCCCGCCTAATAAACCGGTATCGTCCGGGCCTTCGGGTTTGGATTTACGCCGGTCTATTGGTTGTCGGTCCTGTGCAGTTCTAGGAGGTGCACCCTCCCAGACTTTGCCTCCCCTCCTTGGGGAGGAGTAAGTTTATTGCTTACTGCCTGAGGCACCCCTACCGGGGAATGCCGACGGGGCTGCCCAGGCAATTTTTAAACAACCAGAGTGCTCAAATTCTCGAGCGCTAGTTCTTTCCCACTTTCCCGACCTTGTGTCACATCTTACCTTGTGGAAGGAAGATAAATAGAAGCATACTGCCACTGAGACGTAAGGGGCTATTGCGGATTAGGTGCCAGAAATTAAAGGGGGCATCTCAAGAAAGGAGTTGTGCGGCGAGATGTTTGTTTACATTACATTTGAATTTCTGCATGTCGAAACAGTCAGGGAAGCAGGGAGGGAGTTCCAAAGGCTGGCAGCTCGAGGGAAAAAAGCTAATAAAGTAGAAAGCTCTCTGTCATCTGGGGACCTCCACAGTGAATGGATGGAATTTAACTGATTGTCGAGTTGATCGGGTGTATTTATGTCGAGCGGAACACCAAAGCAGCACATTCATCGTAACACATTTTAAATAGAGTACTTGTAAAACAAGCACAGGGGTGCAACATTGTGGTGATGGGACAGAGGCTGGAGTTTAGTGGATAGTGAGGGAACTATTAGATTAGCGACTCTGCTGTCTAAGAGGGAGAGACTAGTTGATGTTGCACCAGTCAAGACGTGACGACAATACTCCATGCATGGGCAGATGGTGGCCTTGTAAAGATATAGGATACTGGCAGGTGTGAGAAGTTTTCTAGCACGGTAGAGGGAGCCCACTTTCATTGCAGCAGCCATGTCTTCTATGTATTTGTTCCAACTCATGTTACCTGTGAATGTTAGGCTGAGGAGTTTGAACGTTGGACTCTTGTGGGGGGTTATTTCCCTTGTGGCATAATAGGAAAATACTGATTTCCTTCCATCTTGGACTATTTATTTGCATCGGCCATATTAAAAAAAATTCAATGTGACAAAATGTTTATTTCAGTATTTCGCATGTCCGATTCCAATTACTATAACTTAAGGTTAAAAAAGAAAGAAAAAAACAAGACAAAATGGTAATCGGTGGTGGATAAGGTTTCTTGTAATTTTACTTTGTTAAAAATACGAATGGAGCACTTTTCTGCAGTTGACAGTGTTTATATAAACATTGAAATTTGGTCGATATTCTATCAGAGCTATTATTTTGTTTTCTAAGAAGGCGTTGACTGGATGTAACATCAAAGAGCGATGTTTTCTGTGATATTCTGTGGATTTAGTAGATTGTAATTATTAAGTTAATGTAAAAACTGAACTTAGTGGGCATCGATCTGTCACGCATTATTTAAGAGCCATTTTTACTGGCTTCTTTAACGATATTCCTTCGAAGAATCCTAAAAACTTGTTGCTCTGCAATTTTGAATACATTTTATTATTGCATTACACCATTTTATTTCTGTTTCCCCGGCTGTACCAAAATGCAGAAATTTAAATGTAATGTGAACAAGCATATCTCTGCATAATTCCCCACTTAGGATGGCTCTATGAGTCTGGCCCTTAATTCACAGTAGCCCTTAACGCCTTAGTGGTAATGTATCTTGTGAATATAAGTAAAAAAAAAAAAATTTTAAGTTTTGTTGGTTTTTTTTCGTCTTGTTTTTTTTTTTTTTTTAACCTTAAGTTATAGTAATTGGAATCGGACATGCGAAATACTGAAATAAACATTTTGTCACATTGAATTTTTTTTAATATGGCCGATGCAAATAAATAGTGCAAGATGGAAGGAAATCAGTATTTTCCTATTATGCCACAGGGGAAATAACCCACGCCCTTATTAAAATGTAAAAAAAAAGGAAGAGAGGGAAAGGAGTGTGGATGATTCCCCCCTAAAGTTAATAGTAACTCGTTTACTTATCTAGGGAAAAGATAAAATCTCACTCCGTTACAAATAAAGACAAATAGTTGATTGCTTATAAAAGTTCAAAGTGTTTTATACTTATACATCCGGCAATGGATAATTCAACTTTTTTACCTTTGTGTAACCCTTAAAATAAATTACATGTGTTAGAATCGGGTCGTGTTCCCGACTATAAGCGAGATTATATAAACGTGTTCAGTAAATCAAGCAATTGTTGCATGCAAAAACAGAGTAATAATTAACAAACAAAAGGAGGTAGTTCAAATAAGGTGTATTGAACGTGTGTGTATGTGGGATGATGACGTGTGTGGTGTATGTATGTGTGTCGATAGAAAACAGTTCTTGAAAAGAGTATGTGAAGAAATGAGTCCGGCATGGGAAAGTCCTTGAAAACCGTATACAGAGAAAATGAGTTGAGAACTCTTACCGTTGTTGAACACGTCTTGACGGAGCGCTGGTGTCTAGGCGTCGTTCAGCGAGGCCAATTGAATAGAGGAGAGAGTGATTTTTTGTTTACACCGGTTTTTATAATCAGAAGGGCAGATAACTCTGGTGTCGCTTTTTAGCGCCACCTGTCGGTGAAAAAGCGACACCTAACGGCCAACCGGTGCAGCTATGTTTGAAAAGAAGAGGTAACTGCTACACATGTCTCAAGAAACCACTGCGCAAAAACAAAATCATATACCATATCTTTCTCATTTTATTTTCATCAGAGTTCACATGGTAAATATCGTCGTATATATTTTTGAATAAGTGGTTTAATAAAAAATGAATATTACTCTGTCAAATTTTTCTCTAATGCTAAATAGAATTCTATACTATTCGCTTATAATACTTCATGACAGAGTTTTTATTCACACAAAACTCAAACATAAAACATAAGTAAGCGATATCATATTTTCGTATGATATAAATGTAAACAGAACGAAAAGAGATAATGGCTGCATCAGTTTATAATGTATTGATCTTTTACTGGCAATGTTGAAAAGATGTAAGGTAAATCAAGGCAAAATATCCTATGAACCTATAGGATTGACATGTATCCCAACTGACTAACTGTGAAACCACACAAACCACGACCTAGAAAAGACACTAAAAAAGGCAAACAGAGGCTCTCAGCGAGAATTTGACAAAAAAGCGAAAATAGCAGTCATGCGAAATGCTTAAAAATATGTCTGCATATTTGAAATCATTTTGGGCCTCCAAAAGCAAATTTACTGTAAAAGGATCAGATTTCAACATTGTCGACACAGTGACCAGAAACAAGACAGTCTGGGCCAGAAACAAGACAGTCTGCTGATGTTAAATATTGGACGAGGCGGTCAACTAGTGTATATTTTAGTTAAGACTAGGTTAACGAGTGCTTGGAGAATATCAGAGAGCAGGACAGAGGTCGACTCGCTGACATGGGATGAAGTTAACTAAGCTATTGGAATATATTATCTAGCGTATGTTATATCACATGGCTCTTGGAGAGAGTGTGATAACAAAAAAAGGCAGTCTGGGAAAGCACGGTGTGTGTCTGGACAGATAAATGAAATGGGCTGACAACATATGATTAATCAGTGATTCTCTCTCTCTCTCTGTCTCTCTCTCTGTCTCTCTCTCTCTCTCTCTCTCTCTCTCTCTCTCTCCCTCCCTCCCTCCCTCACACACATATTAATAATATTTATCGTAACTAGTGGGACCCTGTGGAAATTCCACAGTGTTTTCTACATCAATCTATATAATTTACTGTTACTAATATTATCCGGTGGCTAGAAATATGCACATATTTTACTCACCAAAATTTTGCGTGACGGGATGGAAGTATATATATTTATTTATATTACTCGGTTGCCGGGGCAAAAGCTGTCTCTTCAGCAGTCACCATCGGCCGCGACTCCCCTCTAACTCGCCCCCTCCCTCCCCTCTCCCTACCCCCCCCCCCCCGTTGTCAGCGGCAAAAGTAAATACTAAATCTTCTTAAATAGGAATGTCAGATCGTGACACACAAAATAAATAACACACACTATCGTATTAATATATAAATAATAATAATAATAATAATAATAATAATAATAATAATAATAAGAAGAAGAAGAAGAAGAAGAAGAAGAAGAAGAAGAAGAAGAAGAAGACATTTTAAATATAAAAAAAAAGATAATAAATAAATATCGTAAGCCTGACACTGGCCCATTTGGTAAGTGTTTCCGCTCATGGAACGGGATACCAGAGTTCGGTTGAGTCATAGCAAAGACTAAAAAAAACTTTGCTAAAACTCTCAGTATTATAAGGTCAGGATCAAGGACAATGAAGCAATCCTGGGAAAGAGTGGCGCCCTCCCCTACATCTCGAGTTAGTCACTAATGTAAAGAGATCCTCTACTGTAATTGGACACTTTAGCCTTTTATAAAGTCTGAAATTAGCGACCACCTCACTTAAAATAAGCGAACGCCATTTTTGATAAACGAATTTGACAAAATAACTAAATAAATATTTGAAATAAAAAAAACTTAATTTCTCAGATGTTAACTATACAATATCATTGCCCTTGTCTTATTTTTACGTCTCTATTTGGTACTTTGTTACATTGGGACCCGGGCTAACTTTGACCCTGACCCGAACTTTAACCCTAACCCCCAATGACCCTGAACTTTATAGCTAACCCTAACCCCCCACTGACCCTAACCCTACCGACGGGGTCAAAGTTAGCGCGGGTCCCAATGTAACAAAGCACCCTCTATTTGTTAGTAAGTTAAGCTTGCATTATTTCCCCCCCCCCCTGCCCGGATAAGAGTGAAATAATTTTTTTAAATAGTAATTGGCATTCAACTAACTCGTGTACAATGGGCACTGCGCATATCTATTTAAAAAAGGGTTGATATACCGTAAAAACTGGCAGATTTGCCGAAAGAAAACAAAACTGTACTTGTTATTTTTTTTTCGATTAGATTTTCTTTCTTATTCTGCTTTGAATCACGACTTTCGTCTCTTTCGTTTTTGTTACATATTTTTTTTTTACTTTTTGCGATTTATTTATTTGTTTTTTTTTGCGTTTTCACTTTTCAATTACGTTTATTCTCTCTCTATATATATTTTCTCTCTATCACTCTCTTACGAACACACGCACTCTCTCTTTCTTTCGTACGCGCTCTCTGTGTTTCACTGAAAAAAAAAAAATTGCTTACTGTGAGTTAAAAAAAAAAAATAATAATAATACTGGCTGTCTCTCCAACCAAAAGAAAGGAAATAAATGGTTTTAACGTTTGAAGTTATCATCTGCCAGCGTTCGCGTTGGCGAAGCTCGTAGTATTCACTGTATTCAAAACATTAGTTTTATTCGTAAATATTCTAAATATATTTCAAGAATAGATATTGGATTTTTTTTATATATGTAGAAGTATTTGAAGCACAGAAATTCATAGAAGTTACCTTTATTTTTGATAATGTTGCATTGAAAAGGTATTTCACAGTTCTCTCTCTCTCTCTCTCTCTCTCTCTCTCTCTCTCTCTCTCTCTCTCTCTCTTTCTCTCTCTCTCTCTCTCTCTCTCTCTCTCGTCGTTCAAATGTTTCATCGAACAGAAACTGCATAAACTGTTTAGTTTACTAAATGAATAATGACTCTCACAACGTTGTCTCCTCCTCCTTCCACGCTGAAGCGACAGTATTTGAAGCACAGAAATTCATAGAAGTTACCTTTGTTTTTGATAATGTTGCATTGTAAAATGAAAATATTTCACATTTCTGTCTGTCTGTCTGTCTGTCTGTCTGTCTGTCTCTCTCTCTCTCTCTCTCTCTCTCTCTCTCTCTCTGAGCGGGGTCAGTTAATGGTTTAATTAAGTTAATTTCGATCTATTTAACAACTTCATTTAGTAAGCTCAGTGGTAACGTCACCGCTTTTCAGCTAGATGTTACGGTTTCGATTCCAAGTCTCTCCGTCCAATTTATTTGTTGTTTATTTATTGAATTTCTTTAGGATCGTGACACACGTACGTACGTACACCTTAGCGTATTAATATATAGAAGATATTGTTTAGCTCCTTTAATACTAAGACAGGCACTTTAAGAGAATTATAATTAGGCTATCAAATTTAAATGTGTAATGCTAAGTTCCAGCCAATGTGTTGTTGAACACTGTTGCTGACAGCTTTCTATATGTGTCGGCTTACTTAGACATAAATAGATCTTAATTCTCTTCCTTCAACGTGGTTGGTTTGTTGGACGCATCGTTCTAAGTGTTAAAACAAAAGTTTAAAATGTTGACTTGGTTCTGAGGGTTTCGAATTGTGTGACTGGCAAAGCAATCATCCTCCACACTGATGATTCTTGGAAAAGGATGAAACACATGTGTATGTGGATAAGAATTTCATATTTATCGTAATATATATATACACATATATATATATAAGTTGTGATAAATTAAATTAGAACATTATCCTCCACACACTGGTCAGTGATTGGAACAAAGATCAAGTTGAATAAATCTCCTTTGTCTTCTATCAGTTTTATCTTGAGTTAGTCCTTTTGAAAGTATAAATAAGGAGATTTGATTTCAGGACGGCAAGCTCTCAGTCTGGAAGGATCATGCATAAGCACGTACAAGGAGAATAACCAGCAATAAGGTATGTCACACAGTTGATAACGCAACACTAACACGATATTATGCTCAGCTCGCCTGCCCTTCGAGACTACAGGAAGCGAATGACTATTCTCAACTCACTCATACAGAAGTTCACACATACTCATATATCGACAAAAGCAGCATACACACAATCCGTAAAGTCACTCACACATCCTCTCACACTGTTACACACACATATACACTAACAGAATCGAAAAATAATGTTTGTTTGCTTTTTACTTTACCGAATCGATATTGTCCTTTCATAACAAATATTTTATATCCTAACTTTAAAGTTTTAAGCAACCACTTGTTCGAGTTTATCTTTCCCGCTGAAGCAGTCACCATTTTGTGTGTAGTGGAAAAAGGGCAATAGTGCATAAACAGCTGGATTTTTATACATGCACATTTATTCACACATAAACAGTTTATTGAAAACGTAAAAGGGGAGAATGACAGATATTAGTAACAAAGAAAGAATGCATTACTGTTTTAATACAATCTATAAAGACGCATGTGTTGCAAGGGTCGTACATGAAGAAGATACGTGAACGATGCATAGATAAATATGACTTACATTTGTGTTCCTTGTGGTATTCTGGGAGTCTGTGCGACTGCCACCAGAAAAGGGAGTCCTATACAACTGCTATCTAGGTTTGTGAAGGCCACACCGAGATGGCAGCCGGTTGGACGATGTCTGAGCGCCTTGAAGGAGGAGTCAGAAAAGACATAGAACCTGTTACAGAAGAGCGTTGCACAGAATCAGCTCCAAGAAGATAAATCAAATATCAGTCCAAGAATAATAACTTAAATAATTCTATCCTTACACCTTCATTGTAAAATGGGCACTTACTTAATAGCCCGTGTAACTGATATCCCTCCTCTATAATTCAGAAAATCAGGGGACGTAGAATTTTCGGAGTTCGTTTGTGCAGGTTATAAAACAAGTGTCCATTTTATAATGACAGTATAATAGCAAACTGAGCCTCTCTCGGTGCATAACATTATTTTTGTAATCTTATATAAAAACTAAAAATGAATTGTACCCATACTTTTTTACAAATAGCTTTTTGACAACAAATTACATAAAATAAATCTGTTTCATCAGTGATTTATGGCAAACATTGGTTCGTGTTGTTAAAACAAAAATCTTATTCTTTTATGATTTCATTGATTTATTTTAATATATAATCCTGATCATTAGGATTAAATATTAAAATCAATGAAATTTTGTCATAAAATAAACTTAGACATTTCAAATTACAATCTTAAGCAGACTAGTTGCCCTTCATAGTTTAATATATTATTTTATTGCATTAAAACTATGTATTTTCTATTTTAATTATTTATCTTACTATATTTGATTTTGGAACAGTTCATTTTAAAGTGGGTAAAGTCGGAATTTTTTACCCTAGCGACATCAGATTAATCATCAATCAACAGCTTTGCTGATGGGACGATCTCATTTTTTTAACGTGTATGAAAAGGGATAACGTACGTATGAACCTGAAATGCCTTAGCGCTTTATATCTATATAGTCCCGTTGGAAGTGGGAGAGAAATTGTTTTTGTAAGTCGGAGTTGTAGTAATAGCAGTAGTTAAAAAAAAATCCGTTATGGCTACCATATGAAGCATCGTCTAGATAAGAAAGCAATCAGATTTAAGAAACCAGATAAAGCGATGCAAGAATTTTAATAAAAGAAACACTTATTATTATTTTTTTTTTCATCATAATATTTCGATACACACGTGTCTTCCTCAGCGTTTACAATGATTTGGTGTTTTTTCTTCTTTTTCAATGTCTGCCTCCCAGGTCGGCAGAGCCGACCTGAGAACACATACGGTCCTGTTGTAAGTGAGAGAGAGATTATTATATATATATATATAATTGTTTTTACAATAGATATTGATAATTAAATGTATTCAAATATTTTTAATGGAGCAGTGTTTACCTAAATGCTAAGAAAACATTGTTCCTTTCATCAGTGTGAAACCCCCATATAGAACCGTATATATTTATAAAATATAATTATCCACGAGCATGTATTTCACTGTCTATGGCTCATCAGCAGAGCTAGACCTAGCAAGATTCGAAACCCAGTGACTGAAGCCCAGCACTATACCAGTGGACAACGAAAACTCGCTAGCCGTTGAAGGGGTATATCGCATGTAAATGTTGTTATTTATTTATATTATTGTTTTTATTTTACGATATTGATAATTGGACGTATTCAAATATCTTTTTATGGGGAAACATCTACTAAAATGCTAAGGGGGAAACATTGTCTTTTTCACAAGTTTGATACCCTCATACGAGAGCATATATATTTAGAAAATATAATTATCCACGGAGACATGTTACGTCATCCATGGCTCATCAGCGTGGCTAGACTTAGTGAGATTAGAAACTGGGACCTCAGTGATTGAAACATATATATGGTCTTCTTTCCCCATAATTTTTCTTATACGTTCCGTCGAATAAACATCCTTACACTCTTACTTTACACACACACGCACACACACATGCACATATATACATATATGTATGTATATATATATAATAATGGTAATAATCCAGGTGAAAAATATCCACAGGGTGGTAATCCAGAGAATTTTAACCGGGTTTATAAAAAGTGCTCAATATCAAAATAGAGCTTTATATATGATAATTTTATTTACACAGACATGTACAAAATCTGCGACACTGGCATGTCGATGTTATCGATCAACAGTTACTATAAACTGAGATCTCATCAGGCAGAGTTAGAATCCGATCTTAACCTCAGATCATATTTGGAGAGAATGAAGTGGAGGAAGAGAAGAAGAAGGAAAGAAATTTAACATTTCAAAAATTAAGGCCGTTAAAAAAATTAAAAATTAAAAAATTAAAAAATTAAGAAATTAAAAATTAAAAATTAAAAAATCTAAAAAACAATATATATATATATATATATATATATATATATATATATATATATATGTGTGTGTGGGGGGGGGGAGAGAACCCCAGCAGAGTGCTCGATTATTAAGAAAATTAAAAAATAAGAACGTAATATTTATTGATATATGTATTATAGAAGATCAGAACAGCATCGATACCGTCGGTTTCAAATCCAAACAAAGGGGACCTATAATTGGTGCCTAGAGGCTGAAGAGAGACCGGTAAAGGAGACCAATTATAAGGGCCTCTTTGTATGGATTTGAAACCGACGGTACTGATGTTGTTCTGATTGTAATATATAAATCGTAGTCAAGGAGATACATAACTAAACCTAATGTTTTCACATGTATTGCTATCGTTATCTTAATACCATTTGTTAGTATGTCAATATATCAAGAGATAAGGCTTTAGTTTACGACTGGTGCAAATTCCAAATAAACTAAGTAGCGTGACCCCAAATTGATATGAGACATTCTTCGCAAGTATTCGAGTTGATATGTTTTTGCTACTTACGACCACTCCCATACGTTGAACAGGAAAACAAATTAGAAAATTAAACGACATTTTGGAGAAAGATGGAAGAAATAAAAACAAAATTAAAAGAAAAGATTGCATAGAAAAGGAAGAAGACAGAAGTGCTCTTTCCTCCTTCCCATAATTCCTCACTTTCCCAGCGAGGAATTATGGGAAGGAGGAAAAAGCAGTGTTCTTTTTTATCTTAGCGAAAGAGAAAAATTAGCGATAGTAAAGAAAAAGAATGAGAAGAAGAAATGACACAGAAAGAGAGACGAAATGTGTAACCATTAACTCTACTTTATTTTAGAATGTGTGTGTTCACTACATCATAATACATTTTGGCTTTTTAAATTTTAAATAATTTTTTAATTAAAATTTAGACTCCCCTGACTTTACCCTTCTCCAATTCCCTAAAACCAAAAAATAATCTGCCTGAAACATTTCTCAGGGAACGTTGATACACATACAGAAAATTTGATGTTTCATAGAAGTTTCATTTAGCCCCAAATTCATTGGTTGAAAATATATTGAGTTAACACGTTCCTGTGAAAACTCACTTGCTTTTTAGAGTGAAGAGGAGAGCGTATGGAAAGAAACCGGAGAAAGTAAGAAGGTAGCTATTCAAGCCATTCGCTTTTTGGTGTTCGCTTGAACCGCATCTTGATCCACCACAAGGATTTGTACGCTGGTGAAATAAATCCAGAAATATTTCCAGCACATGTTAAGCTCCTGCTTATTTATGAATGTGATCACGCAGAGTGTGTGTGTTTTCTGCCATGAGACATTTTAGGTAGTGCTTATTTGGTGTACGTTGTTTAAACTACTATGCGTCGTATTGTGTTGCAGTGACAATTTGTTGATACAGAAGTGGATTAACCCGAAATCTTTAACGTTTTCTTTGTTGCTTTTGATGAAGATATTTTTGACGCTTTTCATTGGATGAAAAATGTACTTTCTCTTCTATTTATCTTATTTGAATTTGGAGCCGATTTTGTACCAAAATATGCAACTTCTTTTTTTATTAATATTTTCAAGTGTTTGCAGTGTTTACATCCCCCCCCATATAAAATCTAAATTTTTGAGAAATTTTATAAGAATTCTGTTGATTAATAAAGATTAAGCACTAAATTTCAAGATAAAAGAAAAATTATAGCATGATTTTTTTTTTTTTACTTGCAAAGGAGGGATCAATTCGCCATGCAAATGTCTTGTAAAATGTTCCCCGACTATTTATACAGCATCGGACGCGGCAAATCCCAATTCCCTCATACTATATGAAGTAAATGAAAATAAAACAGATCCTCCAAGGACGCATGTTACAAGATTATGTAGTAATTGCCTTTTTGTTTAAATGTACGCGCAATATCACGCATTAGACTGAGTTGTGGTTTGGCTCGGCGCACTCACACCTAGACTTATAGCTGAGTGGGAGTTGGGACGCGTCTGTGCAGACTCGAAATCTATATGCATTAATGAAGCTTGGTGCCAAAAAAATATGATTTAAATCAGTTTCGTTTTTTATCACCTCTTTATAAAATGTGTTCTCGTCGTTTCGACACAAACAGCCTGCTAGACTGGAACTCCAGGATACAAAATTCATTTATTGGCAAAATCCAGCCTACCAAACAATTTTCGTTATGTTCCCTTGAATAAAAATTTAATAGTGAAGATGTTGGTCTTGTTTATAGAAGATGGTGATCCTTTTCTTGTTCAAAACTAAGCATGCCAGTCTAGTTAAAGACACATTTCATATCTGCCTCTGAAGAAACCGAAATCTCAACTGAAATGTATGGGTGGCATTTAACAAAAAAAAAAGCTAAGTGTTTAAATTATTTTACTCTGGAATCTTTTTCTTAATTAATCCATGAAGAAACCGAAATTTCAACTGAAATGTAAGGGTTGCATTTAACAACAAAAAAAGCTAAGTGTTTAAATTATTTTACTCTGGAATCTTTTCTTAATTAATCCATGTATTAACATGCAACGAGTATCTAGCTAAAATAATCTTTTTTCCAGGATCTTGACTGTTCAAAAAATCTGTATCTTTTCTTTCTTTTCTTTTCTTGCCTACATTCTGCAGGTTACAGAGGGGTCACTTGGGTTCAGGTTTGAAAAGGGGTGGGTGGGGGTAGTTCACTAGCGAATGTAGATAGGGAATGAATATCGTCCAAACTAAGCATGCCAGTCTAGTTAAAGACACATTTCATATCTGCCTCAGCAGTGAAGAAACCGAAATTGCGTTCGGGGTTGAAAGGGGGGGGAGAGGGAAACCTATCTTCAACTTACTGTTCCCTCCTTAGTATGCAATTGAACTTATATCTTCATGTGTACATATATATATATATATATATGATTTTTTTTTTTTTCTTACCTGCGGGGGCTAGGAAATACCCGACTAGTACATGGGCGCAGGCTATTTTTACCCCTCTCGGAGTGTAGGACCCGTAAGACCTCGTAAGGCTATCCATCTAAGAGAAGGAAATCTCTGACAAAAAAACCTTGCTACCAGCTACTTACGCCGTGGCAGTAAACTGTTGGGGGAGGATGGCTTCCTTAGTCCTGATCGACAACCTTCCTAGAGTTGGAATCTCGAACAAAATATCCGGTTTGCAAACCTACAATTGGTTAAGGAGTAGATAGGTTCTACCTATCGCCGGCCCTTGCACTCCTTCTTTGTTTATTAGTCAGGCACAGAGATAACAGTGCTGGGACGCCTCTAAACACTCAGTGCCTAGCCTTGTTTCCTTACTAGGACAATAAACGCCATTGTCTTTCTCTCTATTTGGGCAACTTGGGGAAAGTTTTTTCGTTAGTAAGTCTTACATGACCAGTCTGGGTCTCTCTTGTTCCGACAGGTTGAGGGTACAGGTTAGACAGCTTGTCTGGCTGCTGTTTCCGACTGACAGGGCAGGAGCCCAAACTCTTGGGTAGCGTCAAGAACGGCTGCTCCATCATCAGTTGCATAATACCGTGGGTAGTTGTATGTGTCATGTCGCGCATGGAAAGGGACCCTGCAATTATCTCCGGCGGGCTTTCCCGAGGCCATAATTCCCATGGACCAGGTCGTGACTAATGGACTGGTTGTGTGAGCTTATTGGCACCAAACAAGTACCCACCTTGGCCAATCCACTCTATAATCAAATCAAACATGCCATTACAAAGAAATAAAATCAAACCTAAACCAGACACCCAAAAAACACTTTCGCCTCCGCCCTTGAGGCTTGCATTCTCAAATATCCGGGGACTTAGAACCAACATCAACGACGTAGAAACCTTTCTCCTGACAAACTCCCCGGATATCCTAGCTCTTAGTGAAACTAACCTCCAATCCTCAATTTCTTCTCACCGCTTTGACATGACTGACTACCTCCCACTCTACCGTAAAGACTCTGAAAAACACATGCACGGGCTAGAAGTTTATGTTCGGAACACCCTCCCCCTGACTAGAGAACATAGGTTAGAATCAGATGACTACAACTACATGTGCTTTAGATTGACTTTACATCACAACGTTAGTTACTTATATTTCCTATACCGCTCCCCGTCGACCCAGGACTGTACTCTGCTAAACTCTGTCTCTGAAAGCATAGATAGAGCACTCTTAATTGACTCGAATGCCCAGATACATGTATTTGGGGATTTTAATGCCCACCACCGCGACTGGTTGGGATTCTCCAGCCTTACTGACGCAGCCGGCAACTCTACGTATAATTTCTCCTTAGCTCACTCCCTCTCTCAGACTGTTGATTTTCCAACCCGCATCCCCGATCGTGTGGACCAACAAGCCTCACTTCTAGACCTCTTCTTGACCTCAATACCCGAGGCTTGTGTGACGAAAGCTCATAGCCCACTCAGGAACGCTGATCACATTGTGCTAATGATACATATCACCCTAAAAAGTCGTCCAAAAGCTGATGAACCGTTGCTCAAAACAACAAGATACTACGAGCAAGCTATTTTGAATCAATCAGAGATCACATCAGTGATGCCCCATGGAGGAAAACCTTCTCACTCCCTGCCAACCAGTGTGCAAACGAATTAACTGAATGGGTCAAAGCAGGCATTGAAGCCTATGTCCCCATGCGAAAATTCTTTAGCAAGCCCCACTCTCCTCAATGGTTCACTTCGGAATGTGCAGCTGCCATTTCTGAGAGGCAACAAGCATTCCGTAAATTCGGCCGCCATAAGTCAGCTACTAATAGGCATAAATTTATAGAGTCAAGAAATAATTGCAAGGCCGTGATAGGCGAAGCGAAGAGAAGGTATAATGAGTTAACAAAAAAATGCATCCAGTCACAGAAACTAGGTACTCACGATTTCTGGAAAATCTACAATAGTGTAGTGAATAATGGTCCATCTACGATTCCCCCACTTTCAAACCACAATGATGTCGTTTGCACGGCCACTGATAAGGCTGAACTACTTGCACAGCGTTTCGCTTCTAACTCTACTTTAGACTCAGGTAACAACCCTCTCCCTGAATTACCTTTGCGGACCGAAACCACACTTGATAACCTGGTCATCACCCCATCCCAGGTCAGAGACATCATAAAAAACCTTGACACCTCTAAAGCTTGTGGGCCTGATCTTATACCTGTAATAGCAATAAAGAAATGCTCTGCTGAACTGGCCCCTGTCCTCTCCAAACTCTACAATAAATGCCTAGCCGAATCTTGCTTCCCCGATAGCTGGAAAATTGCCTCTGTGGTACAAGTCTACAAGAGTTCTGGGAATAGAACCGACCCTCAGAACTACCGCCCAATCAGTCTACTGCCGATCTTTGCCAAAATCTTTGAATCCTTAATCAATCTAGCGATAGTACGTCACTTAGTTAATGCTAAACTTCTATCTGACCGCCAGTATGGATTTAGACAAGCACGATCTACTGCAGACATCCTAACGGTCATCTCTGAACGCATGTATCATACACTTGACAAGGCAGGTGAAGCTAGGGCAGTAGCGCTTGATATATCCAAGGCCTTTGACAAGGTATGGCATAAAGGGCTTCTCCTGAAAATACGCTCATACGGTATTACTGGGTAACTACTTAATATAATTAGATACTTCCTAAACAAAAGAAAAATCCAGGTTGTCCTCGATGGCCGTTCATCTAAGCAACATGACATAAATGCTGGTGTGCCCCAGGGATCTATTCTTGGACCTTTGTTGTTCCTGATCTATATAAACGATCTCCCTGATTACATAGTGTCTGAGATTGGTTTATTTGCTGACGACACCACGCTTTACTCTCGCCATGTTGGCAAAACAGACGCGATCATATCTGAGGCAATGGCTGAATCTTTAGAAAATGACCTCCAGGCTGTAGTGGATTGGGGCCATAAATGGTTGGTGACTTTTAATGCCGCAAAGACTAAGCTCCTTTCCTTCAACAACTACAAGAAGCCTCTCCAACCACCGATTGCCATGGCAAATAACACCCTACCTGAGAGTTCATCATTCAAACTCCTTGGCCTAACCTTCACAGGTAACATGAATTGGAACACATACATTGAAGACATTGCCAAGGCTGCCGCAAAGAAGGTTGGCTCCCTCTACCATGCTAGTGGACTCCTTACACCTGACATTATCCTGTATTCGCCCATGCATGGAGTATTGTTGCCACATCTGGGCTGGTGCATCATCTACTAGTCTCTCCCTCCTTGACAAAGTCCAAAAAAGAGTCGTCAACCTAATAGGTCCCTCACTGTCAGCTAAGTTCCAGCCCCTGTCCCATCGCCGCAATGTAGCATCCTTATGTTTGTTTTACAAATACTTCAATGAATTATGCTCCAATGAGTTGGCTACTCTGGTGCCCCCTCAACGTAAATTCACTAGACTAACTCGACATTCTACTAAATCTCATTCATTCACTGTGGAGGTCCCCAGATGCCGGAGAGCATTCTACTCAAATAGCTTCTTTCCTCATGCTGCTGGCCTCTGGAACTCCCTTCCTGCCACGTTTCCACAACAGTACTGACATGCAGAAATTTAAAACTAATGTAAACAGACATCTCGCTGCTCAGACCCTAATTTAAGCTGAACCACCAATCCTTCTCCCCTTTTCCTTAGTAGCCCCTTACGTTTACAGTGCGGCATTCCTTGTTTGGGGTGAATCATGTTTAAAAAAAAAAAATTTTTTTAAATCTTCTTTCAATTTCAGTCAGATGCGGCCAGACACAGCTAATTCTACCAAGTTATGTTCTTCATCTTGACTTTCTTCCCAACCAATCATCTAACAAACCACATATAAAAACGAAAGGGCTTATCCTTAGCTTGATTATAAAGATAAACTCTTCTTCCACATTTTTAATCAGTTTTTTATTGTACATCGCAAAAGACCATGGACATTTTTTGTAACAAATTAAGAAGAAATACCATAGCAGGCAGATTTTACATCCACCCAGATTGGATTTTACATCCATCCAGGTTGATAATCCTATCAAGAGGCGATTTTCATAATTCTGCCACAAGCAGCCTGCTAGAATGGAACACCAGGATACAACATTCGTTTATCGACAAAAGCAAGCCTACCACACAATTCTCGTTATGTCCCAGTGTTCCCTTGAATATGAGTTGATACCTATTTAATAGTGGAGATGTCTTATTTATGGAAGATGGTGACCCTTGTCTTGTTCAATATTCTATTTCAGTCAGATGCGGCCAGACACAACTAACTCTACCAAGTTACGTTCGTCATCCTGACTTTCTTCAAAACCAATCATCTAACCAACCACAAATTTTGTTTCTTCTAATTTCAGAGGGGCGTTATGTTCGCCATTTAAATGTCTTGTAAACCGGGCAGTACAGTATCGGAAGAAATAAGGGAAAAAAAAAATTATGTGATAATCTTTAGTAAACAAATGATTATTTTTTTTATATATCTCAAGCTTCCAATACTGCATCAATAGTCGGAAATCATTTTATGAGAGATTTACATAGCGAACAAAACCAACCTTGTAAGCACGTGGCCCAGTTCCTTATTATATATTTATTGGTACTGGTACACCTTTTGAACCAGACAAAATCGACTTTTTGTTTGGCATCTCCTGGCCGTTTATGTAAACAGCCGGAAGATGCCAAAGCGCTTAACCAATAAAAAGGCTCGAGAAGCAAACAACAACTCTGGGTTTTTGGAGGATATGATCCCGCAGAGAAGGAAGGTTTCCTGGTGACAGTACTCAACAGGAACGCCGAAACCCTCCTTCTCACGTTCGCGCTAACTCCGAAAGAAAATCTACAAAATTTTTGAAAAGGACTAAAAAAAAATTAGCGCAAAAATAAAAGCTTGTACAGCTTTTGAACCGGACAAAAACGGGACTTTTTTTTTACCCTAAACTAACCCTAACCTAGGCGATATTTTTCCGATTCAAAAGCCATACGTACAAAAAAAGGCGAAAAAAATCTGTAAAAATCGTTGTTTTATTGATAATGTTCTTTACAATATTTAGTTTATTCATAAAAAACACAATTTATAAAAAGAAAAATATGTTAACTTTCCCATGAAATAATTTTTTTTCCATTGATATTCTTTGTCAAAAAATAAATGAATTGTCATAAAAATAAGCATACAGTGAGTGCTTTTCTTTCATTATTTTTTTTAAGAGAATACTAGTCTCTCTCATATGTGAGCTATTTCTCTCCCAAATAAACTTAAAACTAAAACTCCCAATGAACGTCTTAGTTTCCTTTTCTGTACACGTTAAAAAGTTGTATTTATCTAGCTCCACTGATGACAGATCACGGCCATGCAGACAAAGAAGATGAAGGAATTAATGCAGCAATCACTAGAAGAAACTTCAACAGCGGCTGGAGAAAGAAGAATTAAAAACAACGAAGAGAAGCAAGCGAATCGTGCAGCATCAGTCAACAATGAAGAAGGAGAAAAAGCGACAGAAGGTATTTCACGCACTATAATTTTAGTGAACTTTTAGGCTGCTACACGATGATAAAGAAGAAGACGAGAAGCTAGTGAATTAAGATATGTAACACACACACTATGATTATCAGAGACATTTAAGCTTGTCGCTTGACGAGTGAAAAAAAAAGAAGTAGAGAACTAAGAAACCAATGTATGCGCTAAAAGACCGTAAAAGAGAATAAATTAATAAGTGTGAAAGGCGCGTAAAAGAGAGGGGAGAAATAAGCGCATATAAAAATACTTTTCTTAGAACTTCGAAAACATTACATTTACCCACCACTTGTTTTGGCATTTTTTACATGTACACTCACCTATTATGTTGCTAGAGAATTCAGTTTGATTTTTTTTTATCCAATAGCTTAGATATTAGAGAGGGGGATCACTTACCTATAGAAATTTAATGTAAAATTATCACCCATTTCTTGACCATCACAAATTTCCGCAAACTTAAAGTAGAAGAAAAAGTGTAAGAAATTTTTTTTTTTATTTTGTCTTATTTTACAACGGTGACAATTGGGGTGGGGACAGGGTGTCGTTTTTTAATGACCAATTTTTTTTGCACTTTTTCTTTCTTTTCTTTTAAGTATTTGCGCAGAACAGCACGCAAGTGATATAATTAGCTTTTGGCTCGACAATTTCAGTAAAGTTGTGAATTCACTACATAACATGAAAACATTTTTTTTTTTCTTTTGTACTTCGTGTTTTTCTTCTTTTTTGTGATTTGGAAAGGCTCGTCATAATGGAAGCACCAAATATTGAAAATTGATCTGAATGAGTAAACAAGGAAAAAATGGCACCGGTAAAAATCGCACAAGTTGATAGCTAGGACAAAATGGCACAAGAGGAAAAATATATGAAAATCTCACGAGTTTATCAAAATGTTGGATACAATGCATGAAGGAAAATCATTAAGGAGTTTGTAAAATTAAAAAGAAATTATATCTACTTTTAAAAGTAAATGAGGCCCCTAAGGTACCCCCTTCCCCCGAATGAGATTCTATTTTTTAGGCGATTACATGTGAACAGGCAAAAAAATATATTTTAGAATTTAGAATAGGGGATTAGTTTCGCATATAAATTTAACGTAAACTGGGCAGAACCTTTTATGCCCGCTAGCAATCACAAACAAGGATTTGTCCCACGTGACTCAAATTAACCAATCAATGGCAACCATTTGAAATTGATGAAAATTCGTCTGCTTCGAATATTTAAAAAAATAAAAACCGTTGTTAATTTTTATGTCTGCTTTGAATATTTGCCCATTTTACATTTTTTTTTTTATTATTAGGACAAAAATTAAAATTGCCGCAGTCTAGAAGAATTTCTACTTCACTGACTGAAGAGAGAAAAGATAAAATATAGCATCAGAACAGATACTAAGCTTTAACGTTAATTTAATTTTGAAAAGTAAATAAATAAATAAATAAATAAACCGAAAAAAATATTGTAAAATGGGCAAATATTCAAAGCGGACGTAAAAATAAACACAGTAGATAATTAAATGATATTGCGTTTGGTATAAGTCATTTGTTGTTGTTTTTTTTTTCTTTTCTTATTACTTACGATTTTTTACCAAGTGAGTAAAGTAAATACTTATTTAAAATATTTATTTTAAAACATGGTAGGGGAGAGGGACTATCTAAAACTATAGGGGTGGGAACCTAGTTCCCTACCACACAAATTTTTTTTTTAAATGCTTGAAAACAACATAAAATCCAAAAATCTTTATTTTAAAATATTGAGAGTGGGGGGGGGGGGGCTTAGCCCCTATTTAAAACTCGAGGGGGGAGCATAGCACTCCCCCCCCCCCCTAATAAAATTAGAAAAGAAGATCTTAATTAATTATTTGAAAATATTTATTCGAAAATATTGGACCGGGGGCTTCAAACTTTGAAACTCCCTCCCGAACGGCCTTAATTTTTTTTTTATCGAATTGTTCTTGCTTTGTGCCATTTTTTTTTCCTATTGATTCGCCTGTGCCATATTTAACGGTGCCATTTTTACCTAGCACCGAGTAAACTAAATGTGCATGCTTTTCTTTGCACAGTGTATGGAGGCGCATAAGTAACAGTTCAATTTGAAAAGCATTAAACATTTAAAATTAAAATTTACATTCAGACTTTTTTTTTATTTCAGATATTTTTTGTTGAAGAATGTTGAATATTAGTAGATTTTGTTCTTCCCAAATATTTTATTTATTTTCAATCAAATTTACACGATTCTATTATATTCCTTTGTTCTCCTTCAACAAAGAGACGGTTGCGGACGTTTTGCAGCGTCCCAAATCCAATCTTCTTAATAAAGGTCGTCATATACGATTATTCGATTTGTAGTTTTAAAAATGACATTGAAATTTAAGATTTAGAAACAAAGTAAAAAAATATAAAGATTTAATAGGGATTTTTTTCAAAGAAAACTTGCTTTTTTTTTTTACCAAGTTTTAAATGTGGATCTATACCCCAATATCTGTTTTTTTTTCTCCCATTATTTAGGTTTTTTTTTTTAATATTAAAGTTATCAAAACAAAAAAAAACTAATTTCTGTTTTAAAAAAATCGATATTTTACGTGGTTACTTCATCTTAAATTACGATGTGATGTTTTGAATACAAATCATAGAGAATTACATCTTTTAAAAAATAGAATTTGGGACGCTGAAAGCGTACGCACCGTTTAAGGAGATGTTATTCAAATAAATATAACTTACTGATATGATTTTATGACAGCTTCACCTAAAAAAATAAATAAAAACGTTGTTAATTCGTGTTTATATATAATCTTTTAGATTAAAACAAAACGGAGAGTTCAGCTCCTTTTTTATTACAATGGTGTATGCGTTATTTGTATATATATAATAAAAAATGTCAATTATATCCCCGATGGTGTTCCGTAATTGTCAAACGAGTTTTCTCATCCATTCATTATAATTTCAAGGTGGTATGCACAACATCTCATTATTCTCATGTCGCCATCATTTCAATGTTTATCAAGAAGATTCTCTACGAGTTTGTTGACAAATCAATATGTCAACATAATGTAAATCTCACGCTACGATTCGAATAGATCTGCTCGAACTTTTAACAACATGCTGCGATTTGGTAAGACATTTAATTCAACTATAAACAATAGCCGCTGTTTCAATTGTACTATAGGGACCCTTGAGATATTTCACTGATTTCGCTTTTGTTTTAGCCCAAATGTTGGTCTTAAAAAATATATTTTTACCCGAAATAAAAGTGTAACTTGCTTTTTAATGTATATAAATTTTAACTTTTATTTAAAATATTTCTCAATTATAGCCATTTTTTTGTTTTGACGCATCTTATTAAATTATCAACTCTTTATATTTGCTCTTAAATTTGTTTAATTTGATTAAAACTATTTTTAACGGTCCCTAAAAATCTATCGTAAAGTTTTAACGCCTTGTTTTTTTTTTGTTTTTGTTTTTTTTTCTTTGCACGTTGCTACAAGTTTTCAACATGGTTTTTTAAAAAAAATAATATCTAAAGAAATTATAGCACTGTCATTTCTTTGGGTAAATTTGTAGATTAACACCTTCAGTTAATCCCCCCAATGAGATTCTACTGTTTTTAGGCTTGCTAGGAACTAAGTGTAGTATCTGTTCCGATACTACACTTAATTTTTGGCTAAAACGTAGTATAGTCATGAACCTAATGCGATGAAAAAATTGGGCACTTGTATAGATCGGGTACACGAGTCGAAATTTATTTTAGAAGAGTTCCAATGGTGTAAGGGGCAGATAACTCTCTTTTTTAGTACGCAATTTCTCCGAAAATGGATAATAAGAAGTCATGCAAATTCGATATTTGTGAAAATCAACAGTATGTTGATAGAACAACATTTATTGAAGAAAATAGAATTTGGGAAAATCAACAGTATATTTTTTTCATTTCAAAACGAACAGACATCGGTTTTGGTTTAAAACATTTTTGATTTTTTTTTATATAGTTTTAAAAAATAAATTTTTCTGTTTTAGTTTTTCTTCTCTTGATTTTGTTTTTTAAACGGGATAGAATTCAGAAATTTGTTCAAAAAGACTCTGTAGGGGGTTGCGGAAAATTTCTGCCGCCACATAAATTCTGATAAATAGGATAAGCCACCACTTTTTGTTGAGTACTTGTTAAATATAATAATTCGCGCATATTCACGTCAATTACGTCCATTTTCGGAGAAGCACTTAACAAAAAAGAGAGTTGTCCGCCCCTTACACCATTGGAACTCTTCTAAAATAAATTTCGGTTCGTGTACCCGATATATACAAGTGCCAAAAATTGTGTATAGGCGATAAATATTGTTTCCTGTTGCTGTTTTTGTTAAATATTTGTAAATTTCGAGTTAAAATCTAATTAGTTTTACGCATGTAAGCTTAAGAACACGCTTGAAATGTGCAAATGATCGCTAGTAGGAAACAATCGAGTCGTCGAAGAAACGAAATTTGGAGAAGAAATGGTATATGCAAAAATCGGAGCGTTAATAAGTATTAACGAAACGAAGCGTCTTGAAGTTAAATTATTTATTTATATAAAAAAATAATTATGTATAAAATATTTAGGTGCTATTTTACTTATAGGGCGATCAAGTTAATTGTGTTCATGTAAAAGCATTATTTTGTACTTACTCAGTCATATTTTATCTCTCACGCCCCGAAAAAGAATTTTAAAATATCAAGCAGAACTTTAATTAGAACGATTTTTCCATTTCGATGTTCAACCTGTATTTGTGCCCGAGCCGACATTTTGGGCTGTGAGCGGTCGGTAGAATAGACAAGGGGACACTTATCTGCCCTTAGTTAGCTAACCGGCCACTCCGAAAATCGCAGACTCGCCATTTCATATAACCCATATGGAAATGGAAAAATCGTTCTAATTAAAGTTCTGCTTGATATTTTAAAATTCTTTTTCGGGGCGTGAGAGAGAAACTATGACTGAGTAAGTACAAAATAATGCTTTTACATGAACACAATTAACTTGATCGCCCTACAAGTAAAATAGCACCAATATTTATTTCACAAGATTATTTAAAATTTATTTTAAATTTAAAAAAATCTTGTGAGATATTTTAATACAGACTTTTATTTTATGTTTTTTTTTAATCTTCAAAAATTACTAGTTCTAAGTCACGGCCATCGTAAACTGAGCTGGGTCGAGATTTTCATTAAAATTGGTTGATTTCCTGAATTTTGATGATTTTTTAAGTGAAGAGAGGGTCAAAATGTCCATAGTACAACTGTTCGACAGATCTCGTTTGTTACTTTAGAGTATGACGTAATTTTCCAGTGCTCCGGCCTCCTTTACGATGGCCGTGGCTAAGTGCTGGTTTCAGTTCAGTTTATCTAAGTCTCATTTTCAAAATATTTATGAATATCTTATTTTTGTATATTTAAAAAAATAAATTTTAGGAAATCTAGTGAAATCAATATTTTTATACATAATTTAAATTTATGTTTTTTTTTTGTTGTTGTTGTTTTAACACTTCGCGAGAACTCCATTAGCGATTATTTACACATTTCAAACGTGGGTTAAATCCAAGATTTTTATGTGTTTGTGACTTCCTGTTTAATCGTGCGCGTCGTCTGACGTAAGGATGATCAGAAATTAAAAATAAAACCTTTTTGTTAGCATTTCTGAATAACAAAAATTACTATTTACACTTTCATCTATACTATTTACAATTTTGGGGAGAACATTTTATGTTATGAAGTTTAATAAAAAGTGACGAAAAGAAAAACAAAAGAACTTTCGGTTGATAATTTGTTTCTTAAAATTAATTCAATAACATTCAATTTTTTTCAATGTAAAAAAAATAACTTTCGGTTGATAATTTGTTTCTTAAAATTAATTTAATAATTTTTTTATTATTATAGCATATGTTTATTTACTCCTCGCGGAGTTAGGCACAAGGCCAGTTTTATCTTACTTCCACAAGAAAGATGTGACCCAAGATCGGGTCGAGAAAGTGGGGTTTGAAAAGCCAGCGCTCGAGAGGTGAGCACTCTGGCCATTTAAAAATTGCCTGGGCAGCCCCGTCGGCATTCCCCGGTAGGGGCGCCTCAGACAGTAAGCAATAAACTTACTCCTCCCCAAAGAGGGAAGGCGAAGCCTGGGAGGGCGGACCTCCTAGAACTGCACAGGACAGACCCATAGACCGGCGTAAATCAAGCCCCGAAGGCCAAGACAATACCAGTCCATGGGGTGCAGTATCCATCGGAACAGATACTACACTTTGATCTTGACCAAAAGAAGGTAAATGAATTCAGAGTAACTCATTGTTTAATGTTTACAAGTGTTTGGAAATGGCACTCAGCAGAAAGAGATGTACAACGAAGTACCTTAACGCTACCATAAGACACTTCGGGCTGAGGGTCTGTGATATATACAACACTGACCCCCCCCCCCCACTCTAAATTTTAAAATAATTGTTTTGTTTTCTTTCAGCCAAGTTTTTGAAGGTGTTCACACGTAACCACCTAAAAAGAGTAAAATTTTGTTTACATGATTTAGTAGAGTGTTCATCTACAAATTGACCTTTGCCTGTTTACATATTATTTTTATAACACTACCGAGAGAAATCTATTCTTTATATTGCCAACCCGGATTTAGTCTTAGTGTTTAGGTTAATAAAAAGCATCTTTATTTTGTTTTTTGTTTGTTTGTTGTTTGGGCGCTTGTTCGTTATTTACCACAACCATGTTTTCACCTTTTTTACAGACTTTTTTTTTTGTGTACAATTACCTATCATGTTGCTAGAGAATTTGTTTTTTTATTATTTTTTCAATTATTTTAGAGGAGGGATCAGTTTCCTATATAAATTTAACGTAAACTGATCACCCAATTTATGAACATCGCCAATTTTTTTTCTTTTCTCTGTGGACAATTACCGATTATATCGCTAGAGAATTTGCCCTTTTTTTCAAAATATTTTAGATTTTAAAGGGGGGGATCAGTTTCCTATATATATTTGACGTACACTGATAACCAACTTTATGACCATCGCCTTTTTTTGTATAAAAGAAAAAAATGTAACGAAATGTAAAAATACTTTTTTATTTATTCATTTTACAAGGTCACAATTAACAAACGTATTTTCACAAATCTGTTAGAAAATAAATTCTTTTAAATTTGTATCAAATAATTTTATGTAAAATTGCCACCCACTTTCTGAACATCAATTTTTTTTCTGTGTACACTTCGCTTTCGTATTTTTTAGTATTTATTTTCACATTTTTATCTTTAAAATGTTAAGACATTGTCCGTAGAAACTATACAAGTCAGGTGGGGGCGTTAACGAGCTATGCTCATTTGCCAGTTCCTGTTTCATGGGAAAACTAGTGTGTTCGTGGTTTATTTGGGCATCATTTCTGGTGGTGCTCGAACGTGGGAGGAAAGACATGGCCAGAACGCATACATTCAGAGGACGAGTATTTCCAAATAACAAAAAAAAATGTTTATGAAACACAAACTAATAATATAACTTGCACACATTTTGGAATTGTAGAAATTAAAAAAAAATAATGTGCAATAAAACAAAATTTTTACTTTTGTCGAAAAAGACAAAATTAAAAATTAAAATTTTGTTGCACTTTTTTTTCTATGAATTTACGAAAATTGGTTATGGCCAAGAAATGGGTGTTCATTTTATGTTAAATTTATATAGGAAAGTGATTCCTCACTCTAAAATCTAAAATATTGGCTTACAAAAAATGGAAATCTCTAGTTACATACTCAGTAAGTGGACAACGAAAAAACAAAATGGTAAAATTGGTGATGGTCATAAAGTGGGGGATCAGTTTTCATTAAATTTTTATAAGAAACTGATGCCCCCTTTAAAATCTAAAATATTTGTTTTGTTTTTAATGCTTTTTCACACATACACAAATATAAAAAAATACATGCCCTTCATTAACCCAAATACTAAGTCTGGGATAGAAATATAACAACAACAAAACGATAATATATACTAATTTTCAGTGACTTTTAACGAGGCCGTTGAAAGTCAATTTCTCCTATTTTCTGTATAATAACATTTTTTTAAGTAAATATGTTTTTGGTCTAAGAAAATGAAAAAGCAATAGATGCCAGCAATTAAATCATTGAATTAAAGTTCGATTTTCAAGATTTCAAAAAGTAAATTAGCTGTTTTATTTCAATACAAGAAATACAATTTAAAAACAACAAGCAATTAAATTGTTTTATTTTTATTTTAAAACTCTAGAATAACCAGGAAATGGGGGATCATTTTACATTAAATTTATATGCGAAACTGATCCCTCACTCTAAATTCTAGAACAATTGTTTCTTCTTTCTGCTAAGTTTTTCAGGGTGTTCACACGTAATCGCCTAAAAAAGTAGAATCTCATTTTTTGTTTTGATACATAATTTTCCAAGCAGTTATCATATATGTTTTACATTTCCCCCCTTTTCACATATATTGTATTGGTTTTATGTTCTTGTTAATGTCAGTTCATTTTATTAGTAAGACTGTATGTGTTTTATTGTATCATGAAGAAAGAAGCATTTTCTTCATCTTCTGTAAAAACAAATTGTATATGCAACAAACATAACAAATTTTGTAAAACTTATCAAAATTGTTTCTCCGAACATTATTTTGTTCATAAAGTATTTGATTTTGTAAAATGTTGAATTTGCTTTCTCATTGTATTGGCATTATATTTTTGTAATCAAGTATTCAATATCAACAAATTGACTCATGATTTTTGAAATATCAAAAATGTGTCTAATTCATGATGAATAAAGTGATATTTTTCTGAATTTAGTTCTTTTAAATTTTTGTACTTTTTACATCTAATTTGATGGAAATAAACCAATTATTGTAAGCTGCTTCCTAATAATATGTATAGTCACTAATTACTGGACATTATGAAGAAATTTCTCATTAAAATGTTTATCTGTAATAATTATTTAGTAGCAATTTTGGTCTTCACATGTCCACTTCCAGTCGTGGACCCCAGTTGCATGTTTGCCAGGCCTGTATTATGGATCGTCTTGGTATCATTTAATTTGTACGAATAGCGTTATTGATTTATTTAACTAACGTTGATTCTTCTACAAGTTCGATATAATAGAAAGAAAGCAAAAAAAACAAAAAAATAACTGACTGCGGTTTGACCTAATTTGACCTAATATTTCCATTAAAAGCATAAAAAGAACCCGTTAAAAACTTGGGCCTAGCCGCTGGGAGCCTGTTCTAACCCTATAAAAGAAATAAACACAGCTTCTCTGAATTTTAATATTAACTCAATCATCACCAGAGTAACATACAGTGATGTTTATCAGTTTGAACAAAACACATAAACCTCTCGTGTCATATAAGCACTACTTAAACCAACTCGTGGAAGAAAAATACACACAAGCTAAACTGTTTATAATCACACAATCAGCAGGAACCTGACACTTGCTGTGTGCATTTCAACTGAAATATTTTAAACTTAACTCTATTTTAGTACAAACTTAAATCTTCTTAACCTTTTGGTATTTGTATTTAATTGATGCTGATTCCTATACGAAGAAACTGTTAGAACATAAATTGATAAAACCTCATGTTTTGTGGAAAATTTCTCAATTAAATTGACTTTCCAAAAACCCTGGTTTATAGAGCTAATAAGCGTTGTTCATGAGAGTGCTTAGGAATTGGCTCTCTACTGATATTCGTTATACAGCTGACACTACACCCATTGACACTGTCTTTGATAAGTTGAAGCTCTCTATGTCTGTGCTTCAAATCTCTTATTAGAAATGGGGGGGGGAGGGGGTGAAGGTGAACCCGCAGAATTTTGGCATTTGTTAACTAAGTGGTACACAGATCCTCATCTGACATTGAATTTGGACAACTAAAAGACAAGATATGGAGTAGAAAATGCATATCAACATTTCTGAATTTAAGACTTTACGATGCATTGATAGTTTCTATTGGTGTATATGCAAGTGGAACATGGACTATACTGGCAGAGAATGAGACAAAGCTCAATAATATTTTTAATTAAATATGTAAGAACTATCCTTAGAGTATTGATTTACTCCTCTCCAGTTTTTATCTTACTCCCACAAGTAAGATGTGACCCAAGGTCGGGTCGGGAAAGTGGGGTTTAAAAATTGCCTGGGCAGCTCTGTCGGCATTCCCCGGTAGGGGCGCCTCAGGCAGTAAGCAATAAACTTACTCCTCCCCAAAGAGGAGAGGCGAAGCCTGGGAGGGTGGACCTCCTAGAACTGCACAGGACAGACCCATAGAGAGGCGTAAATCAAGCCCCGAAGGCCAAAACAATACCAGTCTATGGGGTGCAGTATCCATCGAAACAGATACTACACTTTGATCTTAGCCAAAAGGATCCTTAGAGTAACACTGAGAGAAAGAAATGTAAATATTAGAAAGAATCTTAACATTAACAAATTCATTAATGACATTGTTAAAAAAAGGTGAATAACGTTGTTTGGACCTGTTTCCCACTACTAGACTTCAGCTATGCTTTCTTTAAAGCATATAGATAAGATTTAATTCAAGAAAGATCAAGAGAATCACCACCAAAGAGATAGGCCGATCAGATAAGGGTTGATACTGGTATATCACTTACCATTATAAGTGGCAGGATTTTATTCTCAACCTTGTGGTGAAACATTCTGGGGTCTCCCCATATCAAAAAGGTTGTTCATGAGATATCTATGCTTAGCTGCATAACCTATACAATTATACTCTAACATTCTGGGGTCTCCCCATATCAAAGAGGTTGTTCATGAGATATCTATACTTACCTGCATAATAATTATACTGAAACTATTTAACCGACTGAAATTATATTTTTTTAATGATCTTCCTTGTCCCCAGTAAAGCTATTTTCCTATAAGGAACAAATATCACTTTTTATACAAGGGTCTATAAAACACCTTTAACAACCAGGACCCTTAAAGAGGGGAGGCAGTTTATCGATAAGTATAGATATTTAATAAACAGAGGTTTTACTGTAGAAAACCTCAGTTTATATTGATATATTATGCTGGCTGTCTGGAAAAAAATTATAAAAAGTACTTTCTCTTTTGCAATTCCGAATGTCCATAAGATGGCTGCTCTTGTGAGATTTCTATTGTTCCAAACATCTCTTAAATAAAAGATGCAAATGTGTTCTTGGAGGATATTCCTCAGTGAAGCCCCATTAATGTCGATTTTTTTTTTTCTCAAGTCTCGCATTTTGCACCTTGTATATGTTTATGAGGGCTTATGTCCAAAAACCTAGAAAATTGTGAACAGGACCAAAGATTGCAGAGGTTTTAGAAGGAATCGAAGTTGTGTCTCTTAAGAATGCTAGGTCAGAGTCAGATTTTTTAATTTGACTCTCATTATTACTAAATATTGAAAGACTTTAAAATAAGGACTCGAATATTTGAGAATTCTAGGAGTCAGAATTTTGAAAATCGTCAGTCGTTCGACTCTGTAACCCTGACAGGAACTACAAATTTACTTAATGAATTTTTTATGAAAGTTTGTTTTTTTGATTTTATTTTACTTGGTTTATGTTGTGAGGCAAAAGAAAAAAAGAATCCCTATTTCCTTCACTCAGTTACATTTTTCTGTTTAAAAATATGCCATTAACGATTTTTTTTTGGTTAACTGTTAAACACCACTGAGAAATAAGCATCAATTGTATTTTTAAAGTATCGTGAATTGTTATCAAGAATTTGTTAATTAAGTTTGGTATTATCCCATTGCTAGTTAATTTTTCTAAATTCTTATTTGTAAAGAACAAATGTTGTGTACTTTTTAGTTAAACATATCTTTATCCGCTTTGTATTATTAGGACTATTGTTATTTTTGCAGTTATATTCACAATTCAGACGATACTTCCAACAGCTGCATATTTTCAAATTTGGGAATTTGTATTGAATTTCAAACCAATCCATTTATTTAATCCATGACCGGGTAGAAGTAATAGTTCATGTTATTCTTGCTTATTTTTGACTAGTAAGGATTGAACATTCAACCTCCAAAAGACCGTCACTTAGAAGTAATTGGTTATCAAAGCTTTTAACAATTAGGCCATGCAGACAATTCGAGTAAGAGTTTTGGGAGCTTTAAACCTTATCCTGTCTAGAACTGTAATATTACTACTTATTTTTTAAAGATTCTCAAATTCGAAAAAAATGTACCCGAAGAAAGCCATATGTTACATCGGCCAAAATGTGAATATAACAATTAGTGATGGGACGATTCCAATATTTTTCTAGATTCCGTTCTAAATTCCAGATTCCGATATAATTACCAATTCTGATTCCAAAATCGCCTAAAAAGGTAGAATTTCATTTTTTTGGGGGGGGGGGGGGGGTTTAGCAGAGTCCTCATCTACTTTCAAATGTAGCTATATTTTCTTTTTAATTTGACAAACATCTTAATGTTTTCCCTTTATGTATTGTATCCAAGATTTTGATAAACTCATTGTGAGATTTTCATATATTTTTCACTCGTGCCATTTTTACCTAAATTTGTTATTATGATGTATAAATTTTAGTTTTACTGGAAGTGTAAAATCAATATTTATCATTAGTACCAGCAATGAAAAATTAAGTTTTAAAAAATAAAAAGAATGTTTTTTTGGAATCGAAAATTTGACTAAAATTTTTCCGATTTCAACTCCATAAAGTTCCAATTCCAATTAATCGTCCCAACGTTAATAACAACTAATACGAAAATAGTCATCTGAATATGATAAATTATCAATTATCTAAAAAAAATTCCGGAACATTTTCTATTTTGACTTTTTTTTTTTTAAATTAAAATTCATAAAACATGAGAACTAATGATTCTTATAGAAATGTGGATTAGCATTGGATTAAGATTAATGAACCTCTTGTGCTTATCTTTCAGCTCGTCCCATCAAATTCTTTCTCATCATTTTGGTGGTGCTGCTCATCATCATTGTGTTACACTGCATCGACATACTCGGAGTGGTGTCCACTTTATCGTACCTGTTCACAGCACACCAAGAGGATCACGTTCTTTGCCCAGAGTTTGCAGGCGGACTTGGTAATTTGATGTTTGAATATGCATTTGCTTTAGGCATGGCCCGTATGAAGAATATGACCGTTTTGATTGATCAAGAAAGCGACCTGAATCAATTATTTAACTTGTCCGGCGTCGTGCTGCCACATGTTGCATGCTGGTTCCTCTCCAAACGGAAAGAGGTTCAGGCAAAAGCGTTCAATGCAGAAACAATTCAATTTCCTGCCGATCGGAGCTACCAACTCAAAGGCTATTTTCAGTCCTGGAAATACTTTCATCATGCGGACAAAGAATTACGTCAGATATTTCAATTTCCTGAACATATCAAAGCACAATCTAGTAAAATCTTAAACGAGGCTATCAAAAGTCATGAAAAACGGGCAGGAAGTAAAGCGCTTACTTTCATTGCCGTGCACATACGCCGAGGAGACCTCTTAGAAAGCCAGTTCCAGAATTACGGCTATAATGTGGCTTCGTTGGACTACTTACGGAAAGCCATGCAATATTTTAATGCTCGATACCATCGAATTCTCTATATCGTCTGTTCGAATGACATGAGCTGGTCAAAAAAATACCTGACCGAAAGCAACATCTACTTTGTGGAGGGTCATAAAAGGGAAGTCGATATGGCTTTGTTGGCTAGTTGTAATCATACGATAATGACAGTTGGAACATTTGGCTGGTGGGCCGCTTGGTTAGCTAATGGGGAAGTGACGCATTACAGATACCCTGCTGCACGCGGGTCTATCTTACAAAAAGCTTTCAGCAAAGATATGAATGACTATTTCTATCCACATTGGATTCCAATGCTTTAATACTTTCCGGAAGAAAACACTCAAAAGCTAAAAATTATTTAAGATCAATTTCTCATGTGCTCTGCTTTGTCGGCGGATTTAAATTGAACAAAAAAAACAAAAAAAACTGAAACAATAAAATTTTGAAAAAGATATTTTAATTTTAAGCTTTTTTTTCTTCTTAAAAATCTATAATACTAAAACAGAGAATGCTGTTTATTATCTTGTCACCGTTCACAATTCATTTTTTTTGTTTGTTTTTACTTTTATTCACCATAAACAAGGAATATTGCCACTGTGACGTAAGGGGTTACTGTGATTAGGGACCAGATTTAGTGGGGAGTTGTGCAAGCTGTTTGTCCACATTACATTTAAATTTCTGCATGTGTGTACAGTCGCGGAAACAGATTAGAGAGAGAATTCCAAAGGTAAGCCATCCGAGGAAAGAAGCGATTAGAGCAGAAAATCTTGCCACATCTACAGTGAAGGTGTAGTATTTTTCTCTGCTAGTCGGGGGTACAAGTGCAGCAAGTGCGGAGTATATTCCATGGATGTACTTGTAAAACAAGCACAAGGATGCAACATTGCAGCGACGAGACAGGGGCTGAAGCTTCGTTGACAGAGCGGGACGTATTAGGTTAGACCAACAATCGTCATGCATGGGCAAAGAGATATGAATGTTTTAGACAGTAGGACTTGGAAGAAGGCTATCATTACGATCGATTCCTTTTTTTGCAACAAATGTTTTGTTACATGCGTAATAGAGTTCTGTACGGATTGTCCAGAAGAGATGCTGTATGCTAGTTTATCGTATAGCATTCCTCCAATCTTTAACAAGTAGGTCATCCATTGTTTCACAGGCAAATTAAAGACTTGGAGGAATGCTATGGAAAGTAAATGTCTGAAAGTGAATGTTACCAAGACCAACATGATGATCAGAGGTTGCAGTGTTGGAAAGCTCCCCTGCTCAGTTTGTGGAAATTTGGTTGGGTGCAATTCAACTTTTTGTGGTACATGTAAACATTGGGTAGACAAGTGCAGTCGTAGGTTGACAGAGGATAACCAGTTTGTGCGCAAGAAATGTAAGCCAATAGAGATGGATAAGAACTTAGATGTGAAGAAAGTATATCTGGATGGTACTTTGGTGATACCATTGGAGCAGGTGCTAGTGTGATTGCAAGAATTAGGAATGGATGGAGTAAGTTCAGGGAACTTCTGCCATTAGTAACTAGCAGTGTTACTCGTGTTGACCAAAGGAATAGTCTGTCAGGCATGCAGTGAATCATGGCCAGTGAGAGTTGAGGACATGGGTCGCATGGAGAGAAATGATACGATAGATGTGTAATGTGAGTCTAAAAAAAAAAAAAAAAAAAAAAAAAAAGGCTTAGTTCTGATGACTTCAGAGGAAGACTGAATCTGGACGGTATTGGGAAATGTGTGCAGAACAGTAAACTTCGATGATATGGCCACGTTGAAAGAATAGATGAGTTCTGGGGTTAGTAAATGTAGAACAATTGAAGTAGCAGGTTTAAAATTGGGAGGAAGTGATAAAAATGAACCTGAGGAATAAATAAAGGTCTGGCCAGAGATAGGTTACTTTGGAAGTCAATGTAAAAATGGATGTTTGTGCTTTGTTTTTATGGATATCGCTCCAGAAGTCATAAAGCCACTTGATGTAAGGAGCTAACAAGAACGAAAGATGATTATTGCAAAGACAAGAGATGCCTATAGGCCTTAGTCTTGAAAAGATCAAGGATATAGGTAGGAGGAAAACAGTCAGCAGGAAGAGAGTTCCACAAGCATGCAGTTCTTGGAGAGTAGCTACTGGAAATTGATCTTAGCCAAAAGGCCAAGAACAAAGTGTAATATCTGTTCTGATGGATACTACACACCATAGACTGGTATTGTCTTGGCCTTCGGGGCTCGATTTACGCCGGTCTATGGGTCTGTCTTGTGCAGTTCTAGGAGGTCCACCCTCCCAGGCTTCGCCTCCTCTCTTTGAGGAGGAGTAAGTTTATTGCTTACTGCCTGAGGCGCCCCTACCGGGGAATGCTGACGGGGCCACACAGGCAATTTTTAAACCCCACTTTCCCGACCCGACCGTGGGTCACATCTTACTTGTGGGAGTAAGATAAAAATTGGCCTTGTGCCTAACTCCTTTACTCCTGGAGAGGAGTAAATCAATACTGGAATAGTGTAAACATGTGCTAGGCTGCATGCAAATGGCCGACGTTGCAGGTGATAGGTGCTCTGCCAAAGGAATGGGGAGGCAAATTGAAAATGTCTGATTCTATATTGAGCGACCTGGATTATCATTTCTCTTTGAAATGAAATAAGTGCCTCATTAGAACAGGGAATCATGCGGAGACCAAAAAGTAATGTTCGTAGATTGTCTCCATGATGAACCCACTTGAGTGGCCGGTGTGTCAGTTATCACTAGTGGGTGATCGAATGATGACCACTGAGAATCTAATATTTTCTGTCAGGAGGAAAAGATTCCAGAAAGGGGGAGACCATACCCTCTGGGCATGACAGGAAGTGTGTTTTCCTGAGAGCTGGCTGGGACTGTCTCTCCGGGCAAGGTTAGCCATTTAGGACTCTTAGCCAAAGGACTGTGTTGATTGGACTTATACTTGGTTTTGCCAGGATAAAGGATCTCATTTTGAAAGTCTGCTATTCAACCTGGAAACACGAATATCGTTTGTAACCTCCAATAAACAAACCTGTTACTGGTTTATAAACTGGACTCATCGTTTTACTCTAGGCATGACAATTCTTTGTTGCAATACTGACAGTCGAATGGCAACCTTGCACAAGGGGGACGATCACGACCAGTGCACGCACTCATACAGGTTCACAATAGGAAGCTGTATTAAAAGGAGGTATCAAAACAGCGAATTGGAAACCACTAGACAAACGAATCAAACGAGCTAGAACAAAGGAAGCAGGGAATAGATTAGACAATTTTGAAGAACACATGCCATAATAGTAGTTATAGAAAAGACAGGCTAGAAACATCACGTCTGAGAGGGTGCAGAGAAGAAAGGGTGGGGCAAATTACAGATACGTTTCTGAACCTTATCAAGAACCTTCAAATGGGTCAAATTCATCAGCCCAAACATAACAGTACTCCATACACGGTCTGATAGTAGATTTGTAGAGATATAGAATAGTCTCAGGTATGAGAATGTTAAACCGATGATGCAACCAGTTAATGCAATTGTTTTTTGACATGTAGTAGTAAGCTCAATCCTTTCTGTAGGAGTGGCAGTAGAGTTGTTTTCCCCCGTCTCTTGAGTGCCAGTAGCTAAAATAATTTTTTCTCTTAGCAGACGTTGTCATATAAATTAAGACATTATTATTTTTGCTGAGCTTTTCATATTCTTTTGTCGATTCATTTTGCTTTTTACAACTACATTAGTTTGTGACAGATAAAAAGTTCATCCATGCAATACCATATTAATCCCTTCTTGGTGAGGATGGGTGGAAGAGCCTGAAAAAGACGTTTGCGTGATTTGATGCCTAAAACACAAAAGATCTTACTGGCTTCTTGCAACGTCAACTTCCTGTCATGCCGCAGCTTTCTGAACACATCTGCTTAAATTTTAGTAGTTGCAGTCAAGTGGTTGTCTCATGGCGTTATCAGCAGATGAAATAGTTATTTTTCTTCTCTCTTAACAGCCGTCGTGATAGCAATTAAACATTTTTTTACTCTAGGCTCTTTGTATTATTTTGTTGACTTATTTTTCATTAGTTTGTATCGCAAGTTCATCCAGACGATTGCAGGGTATTAATCTCTTTCCAGCCATCCCTTATAGATGTCCATGTGCTTCGATGTCCAACACACAAATAGAAACATCTTACTGGCATAATGTCAACATCAACTTAAATTCCTGACTTTAACTTCTAACAGAAGATTCCTCTTTAACCGTAAAGTTAGAGAATGGAAGTTTCCTTTCCTACTTGATCCTAACATCCCTACGTCCAAATATCGATACAGAAGGGCAAATAATGAGAAAACTATAAAAGTAGTCGGAGAAATTGTTTTAATTATTTTATCATTCAAAGAAAAAATGAGGGAAAGAGAAGGACATTAAAAATAACTCCATTTACAATCGTAAATGTAATGTGACAAAGATGTAAATTGGAAATCACAGGAGAGGGGGGGGGGGGAATTAAAAAAAAAAAAAGAAAAAAAACTTAAGTGTTTATTGATGTTACTTTACATAATCCAAATACATAATTATATCATTCACAAATATTAAACAAAAAGAAACATTTTTATATCTTTTACAAATATTAAACAAAAAGAAAATTTTATTATACAGAACAAGTCAGAACATTTTTACTTCAAATAAAAAATGTTTTAGGTTTCAGAATTTTTAAGATGAGGATTGATAATTTTTATTATTTAGACAACTGTTCTCATCTTGAATGTTATTCTAATAAAGATTCTTAGTATCGCCTGTACTGAACCTTCTTCAGAAGATTGTCACTTAGAACTGATTGTACTAAGCACTTTATCCGTTGCGTCAGGGTCCATGCGAATATAATTAAGAATTACTTTAGACTTTTACCTGGTCATGGCTGACGAGAGCAATCTACCCCAATGGATTACATAAAGGGTTCAGGTCTGAATTCCGTACAGGTTACCAAGTTCGACAATATGCACCTGAAAAAAGGTCGGAGGTTACATCTTAGATGAGAACAATAGTCTGAATAATACAAACTAAAAATGTTTTGACCGCAGATTTCTTCAGACTCACTGTGTATTTCACATAGACAGCTTCCAATAAGTAAATTTTGTGCTTCTGTTCAACTTTCAGTTGAAAAGAGTCAGTTGAAAGGGGACATAATTCAAACATTTTTGTTATAACCATAAGAAAAATCCAGAGAATTAGTAAGAAAAAAAAAAAAAAAAAAAAAAAAAAAAAAAAAAAAAAAAAAAAAAAAAAAAAATGGTACTTATGCAGTTTACAGAGTGTTGAAATAATAACGTTATAATTTAGAAAGCTATTCTTAACATGAAGGGGGGGGGTATTGATAACTATTCTGTACTTTCACCTAACAATTTAATAAGCAGAATAGTTAACTAACCCCTCCCCCATGTTAAGAATGGCTTTCTAAATTATACTGTTATTATTTCAACGCTGTCCGTAAACTGCATAAGTACCTTTATTTTTCATACTAATTCTGATTTTTCCTTATGGGTTATGGTTACACACACACAAAAACAAAAAAGTTTTAATTATCTCCCCTTTC
Organism: Sepiola atlantica; assembly: GCA_963556195.1. NCBI lineage: Eukaryota > Metazoa > Mollusca > Cephalopoda > Sepiida > Sepiolidae > Sepiola > Sepiola atlantica. The sequence continues at coordinate 15,307,034 of OY744515.1, forward strand.
AACAGACTCTTCTAAAAATAGAGATGAAATTTCATCTGCCCCAATAATACAGAAGCACCGTAATTAAAAAAATTTTTGTTTTTAATTTATTTTAGTCTACATTTGTAAACCAAGAAAGATGGGCTTCCTGTATATTTGGTGGCCATCTGCATTCCATCAGGGGTCGGATCAGAGAAAGCTAACTGGTTTCGTTCAACAGGAATACCATATTCAAACCAATAACTGAAAAATAAAAATAACGAACTTGTAAAATAATTGGTTTTTATTTACACAATAAATTTTTCAAGTTTGTCATATGGCGGTTTCAATGCATTTATTCAACTATGAATACTTGAGTCATGTGATTATTTGTTGAAATTTTTTTTTTTATTAGTTCGTTTTAAATGGTTATACATCCTATTGAAATTAACAGCATTTTCTTTTTTATCCATTTCATTTAGTAAAAAAAAAAAAAAAAAAAAAAAAAAAGAACTAATTTTGAAATTTATATTTAAGATCTTTTTGCAATAAGTTTTGTTATAATTCATGTTGGGTTCATTTTAATATGCACTAAAATATATGTCTAAGGATGAAAAAATTAATTACAGCATATCGATTATACTTTTTAAATAATCACTATTGGAAAATCTTACATCTAGATATTCCAAATATTATTTTGACATCTGGGAAATTAAAATTTCAAAAAAAAAAAAAAAAAAAAAAAAAAAAAAAAAAGCCATTGAATTATCTCACATTAGTATTAAAAGCAGATCACCATAACAGAAGTTATAATTAGTGCTACTGTTTGATCTGCCCTGCAGTAACTATGAACGGTGACATTTGTGTAAACAGAATGACAGAATAACAGATTAGAATATTCTCAATCACTTCATGTTTTTAAAGCAAACTGGACGCCATTTTTTTTTTTGTTGTCAAACCGATACGCTAGAAACTAAGTAATATCGCATAGATATATAAGAAATGATAGAAAAGGCCAATTTTATGCTTTGAAATGTTAGTATACATTATATAATAATATCGAGATTAAAGTAGAAGAATTAGACAGATAAAATCAGAATACAATATTTAAAAAAATAAAATAAAAATAAAAATCGAAATTCCAAGAATAATAAAGTCAATCGTTTTCTTAAATATTTATAAGCCATAGGAAATCGATAGTTTATAAGAAATAAAAAAAACAAGAAACAATTAAGTATCTTACGTTAAGCAGTCTCCCAGGAGTAAAGATGATATAATATAATATATATATATATATATATACACACACACACACATGTATACATATACACATATTAATCTAATAAAGCTTTAGCTCAAACATGTCTGCACATATGTAGACAAAAATGTTCGTATAAATCAAAATTTATACTAAATAAATATACTGCTCTACTTTATTGAGCAGTTTCATATAAGCACAGTGAGGATTGATAGGAAAAGGTTTGGTCGAATGTCAAATTACATAGAGTTATAAGTATATATCAGACTCATATTTCCAACTAGAGAGCTTAATATATCTAGCGTACAGAGCAAATATTTAAGGCTATTGTGTAATTTTCTCCCACACATTTCAAACAATAATTATTTCAGTCTATTAGCCTTCTTCAAGACTAGACTTTAAGAAGGCCAGTAGGCTGAAATAATTACTGTCTGAAATGTGCTAGAGAAAATCACCTTATAGCCTTTAATATATATATATAAAAAAAAGAAGAAGAAAGAGAAAAAAAAAATCGACAGTTAGCTTATGAACGCCGGTTGGAAACGCTGTGAGTTAAAGAAGAAGAAAAAGGAAAAAATCGGCAGTTAAGCTTATGAACACTGAGTTAGCAAGGAAGATTATTTATTTAAAATTGATGACAAGGAATTAAACAACAAAGGAGGAGGAGGCGGAGAAGGAGGAGGGGGGGGGGGAAAGGACTAAAAGTATATATATGTATATATATATATATATATATATAATTAAAAAAATTTTTTTTTTTTCTATATTTGGATATGTTGATATTTTTGTATATTTTTAATATAAAACTAAAACTAAAAATACATTAATCACCTAAAAAGTAGTGTAATGGATTCGTCTAAACACTTTAAAATGCAGCAACATTTTTGTAAGTAGCGGATGGGTTTTATTGGACAGACGAGCAACACAGGTAAATAGTACTTTTTTTTTTTTAATAACTAATATAAGTTAGCAAAGCATTTATACGGAACAAAACTTGGGTTTAGTATACGAAACGTTTATGTTTTTGTCTTTTAAGGGAAGTGGGGGTCTGATCAACTCTGCTGGGAAGCCATGAAATTAAATACTGTCTTGTTTTTAAATTCCCGAAACAGTTTTTCATGGTAAACAACTGATGATCCCTTAAATAATGTTAGAAGCAAACTAATATAATAACTGTAAAAATTAAATTGACTTACATGAGTGATTTTCCCCTGAACGACTTGAGACTTAATGTTTTTGTTTTTTTTTATATATAGTTTTAATGGTTGAGAAACTTCCGAGACATATATATATATATATATATATATATATATAGACAGACAGACAGCGTGTATTACAAGTTACTAGAAAAAAGACCCATCAAAGTGCTCAATCATAGGTCATACAAGAGTTAAAATTATTTTATTCAAATATTATACATTAATTGTGTCTGTTGAGGCTTCCAATTTTAGACAGTTCACTGTAACCGGGATTGATGATGGAGAAAGAACAAGCTGGAATTCTAATGCCAGAATAATCATATGAAAAAAAATCTAGGTATCCCAGTGGGCACAGTAATGTATAGCATTTAAGTAGAATTGTATATATCCATACACATATATACACACATATTAACCTAATAAGGCTTTAGCTCAAACATGTCTGCACGTATGTAGACAAAAATGTTCATATAAATCAAAAGTTATACTAAATAAATACTTCTCTACTTTATGTATCCATGGGGTTTACTTTTCTTTCAAAGTTGTGATCATCATCATCATATTTGATTTAATGTTTGTTTTACATGCTGGCATGTGTTGGACGGCTTTAAGAAATTGCCCTTCAAACTAAACTATCTTTGTGCTTAAGTAAGAAAAAAAAAACTTTTTTTTTTTTTTTTTTTATTAAGTCTTTACAAAATAAATTTCAATTGAAAATAAAACACAAACTTCTGAATTTCTCATGTAGAAATTTTTTTTTTTTTTTTTTTTAGTCAAACAAGAATTCAACCAAAACCAATTTACATTATTTTTATCAAGAAAAAGGCATAAAACAATCAAATACCTTTTCTATCTAACGATTGCTTTTATTTTGATTAACTGGGAAAAGTTCATTTTCGCCAATATCGTTCGTTTTTCTCCATTTTGACGAAACCCGTTTCCTTTGTCTTTCGTCTCCTAAACTGAATGAGGATTTTAATTTCACTAATCAAACGTTTTACACACAAACTCTACTTTTGCCATGCATCAAGTCATCTGTACAAATCTATGCTGAACTATAGCTTCCCACCTACCTACCCCTGGGAGGAAGGGGGCACAGTGACCCCCTCCCCCCCATTTTTAGCATCAACCACACATTCCGCTGATGTCTCGTCTTTATAAACAAACCAGTGAACTAAACTATTTACATTATTCGGACTACTATTCTCACCTTGTTCGTTTGTTTTACAGCATAGCAACTCTTTTGCATTATTTGATGTCAACTCCATTTATTTTGGTAAGAGGGTGTTTTGCTTGGAGGTTCTTAATATTCTCAAATATTTAATAGATTCATTTTGTATACAGATCATTTTCAGATCATTTTCTTTCCTATGTGTATATTTTGTGAATAAACAGTCTGCAATTGATTAATTCAATTTAATTCATATAGCAGTTTGATTTGGTTCATTGGACTTATAGATATTAGATTTTGGGTTACAAAACCACCATCTTTAAAAAAAGACATAAGTTCTATCCAAGTATGATTAAATAATTAATTCATAGTGCCAACATTGTATCTTTGTTGCATAGGGGCAAAAATCAACACATTCTAACAAAGTATCTTATTGTGTATGGGACATGACAAATCGCGAACCACAAAACACATTGTGAATATAACAACCAAGATGAGAATAGTAGTCCATATAATTCGAAAATAGTTTTTTTTTTTTTTTTTTAGATTTGAAGAAAAATATTTTCACAAACCGAACACAATCAAGCATCTTGCTGGCGATTCCAGTTCTCCTACTTGGGCCATACACCCAGATCTTGCTAATTCCAATAGCAGCAGGCTCCGGTTCCATTTGACAGCACCACGGGCGGCGGCCACCACATACAGTTGTTGTTGAACTATTCGGAATTACACGGTAACCCTTAAACAAAAAAAACAACATTTTTTTAAAAGCTTGAAAATTTCTGAAGCTGGATTTAAATTAAGATAGATAAAAACATCAGTCTAGATGCAGAACATCTATCTGATTCAATCTCTGAATTTGCATGTAACAGATATTAACATAAATAATTTTTATTAATATGATTTAACAATTTGAAAATTTGAATGCATTTAAATTGTTAAATAGAAAGTCATTTCTGGCTTTAACATTCTTAGCAAAACATTGTAAGTTTTGGAAACTATTTGCATCCAATAATTAAAACAAAAATTACAGTTATGAACCCCCGTCCGTGCAGATGGTCGATGGTGGTCAACCGCACAGGTGTCACACTCTGGAAATGTTTACATCAGTGAGCGAACAGCAACCGGTTGGCTCTGTTCAAGCAGAACAAAAGGAAAAGAACAATGTTCAACAACTTAGTCGGGTTTTTCTGTATAGAAGAGTAATTATTAATAAAATAAAAGAATTGATTTTACATTGGATTAATGTCTACCGTACTCGGAAATGTCTTTAGCAAAGGTTGTGTTTTTTCTAAGTTATTTCGTTAGTTCTCTGTGTGTGTGCAAATTTTTTTACACAAGTCGTTGTTTAAGTCACCACTTAACAGGCAAAGGCGGTAGCGAGAATTTTGTCCGGTTTGTTTTCCTCGACGCATGCCCTGCGACCGTCCAACTCTATCTGCCGACAATCTGGCGTCCCGTTCCTGTCGTTTGAATAAGTTTGTTTCTACGTCAAATATATACTAGTTTTATATCTCCACTTCGTCTCGACGCAGGGCCCTCAGTCGGCATAGCATCACCACCAAGATGCATACTAGCGCATCACCAGGGTACCCGATCCCCATAGGGGCCCCCGGATACTTTGTCACACAGTAACAAAATTTGTTATAGTTTTATAACAATTTAATGACTATTATTTATTATCTAAATTATTAACAAAAAATTAAATGACTGACTTATTTATAAAGAAATTTAATTTTGCAATCAAATTATTTTTTTTAAATAGGACTTTTAAAATTTAGTTTTATTTTACGCTATATTGCATTGTTGATATCAATATTCGAATAGTAAATAAAAAAATAACTCCATGTGTAATTATCAAAGTTAGTTTGATGCGAAAAATACACAAAATTTGATTAATATAGAAATTGCAAAAGACCTTTAGACAAATCAGTAGTAGATTCTAAGATCCACTCTTAAGACTTCCTCAGAGAAGCGAGGCCAAATTTTACAGCCTGCACCTGCACGCACATGAAATTTAACGTAAAATGATTTCCCATTTTTGCTATAGGAGATAAATACAGTGTTTTTTAGTGGGAATGGGGGGGGGCTGAAAAGCTAGCAAAAAAGAATAAAATAAATACTTACACTACCACTAACCCTAAGTCCAAGTGGTAAGCTCCCTCCCACTCAAGTGGAATCTCTTTACTTTTGAGGGTGCGGTAACAAAGGGTGCTAATCTACTAATACTGAAAGTATCGATTCATATATTTTAACTAGATTTTTGCTTTAAATTCATTAAATTCCATTAAAATTAGCCTTTTGCGTAAAAAGAATGTTCAAAGTTTATTCTACGTGTTAATGACGTTTTTTTTGTAATAAAGGTTAAAACATTAAAAAAATTTTTTCAAGCTCTAGAATACGCTGACTGGACTTCAGCAGAAGGTTAAGACTTTCTCAACGGAACCATCTGTTGGCCGTGGGTGGCGACTCGTGATGTATTAAGATGGAATCCTGGTGGCTGAGCAATGTGTCCTGGTTGCTTAAATGGTCACATGATTTGAAACTTCAATTTGGCCCTTACTTGAACTAGACAGGAGGTTTAAGAAGCCCGATCCGACCAAGCGGCTAGTCACGACATGCTTGAGCAAGAAAGAAAAAAAAAAGCTAATCCCGATTGTACTATTAAACCTGATCTTTCTTTGATCAGACACTCCTCCCCTCCGTAACTTGTAGACGCTAGAATGTGATGGCTGAGGGTCAATCGTATTAACGAAATAAAAGGTTTGATCACTGCTCTATGTTAGTAAATATTAGTTTTGCGGTACTAATTCTGAAACTAGCAACTCAAAACTGTAACTGGTTGTGTATCCCCGTCTCTACAAAGGCGATTGGAATGCCCTCTTGATAGAAGTTGGACTCCGCTGATAGCGGAGCATAAAACCAGTGAATAATTCTTTTTTTTTTTTTTTTGAAAAAACAAAAGGGCAGGTGATGCGCTCTTCAGCCTTGGTAAGCAATCACTTAAAAATAGTTCCCATCACTTCATTCGGTAGGCATCACGAAGGGCATTCAGCCTATAAAAATCTTGCCTAAAATATAGAAAATTACCTCCAAAGAAAATCGGTTAAATTTCAGGCTATGTAGTTTAAATGTTAGAAGATGTGGTGAGATTGTTGAGTTTCTTGAGAAGATGTCTCGACTTGTTTTGTGTCCAAGATATTCGTTGGAGAGGTAAAGCTGCTAAAATGATTGTGGGAAAAAATGCAAGATGTATTGAATTGGAAATGAAAAGGGAACAGATGGTGTTGGCATTTTTATTGCAGAAAGATGGGTAGATAAAGTGATTTAAGCTAATCATGTAAGTGAGCTAATTATACTGAAGTTGATGGTTGGTGAGAAAATATTCACAGGTATATCTGTTTATGCACCACAATGTGACTTGAATGAAAATGCGAAAGATGAGTTTTACGAAAGGCTTATTGTAGTAACTAGTAAGATTGACGAGGGCGAAGTACTTGCTGTGGCAGATTTGAATGGTCATGTTGGAAAGACTCCTAGCGATTTTGAGGGTGTACATGGATATGGTGATAGAAATACAAAAAGAAAGAATTTTAGAATTTGGTCATGAAATGGACATGTTGGTTAACACCGTTTTTTTAGGAAAAATGAAAGCCATCTGGTTATGTATGAATCTGGTACAGCAAAAACTCGAGTAGATTATCTGCTGGTTAGGAAAAAGGACAGAAACCTCTGAAGTAATGTGAAAGTAATACCTGGTGAAAAAAAATTGTGACACGGCACAAACCGGTTATTTTCAATTTCATGCTGAAGAAAGCTCTTGGGGTAAAGAAAAAGTTTATCCTCAGGAGAAACGTGTGGCGGTTGATTGAAGAACATGTGAAACGCAAGTTTAGAGACCAAGTGATAGAGCGTTTAGCTACCAGATCCACTACAAGATGTATGGAAGAACAGTTGAAGATGCTGAAAGATGCTGAAAGATACACTGTTGGAAATAACAAACCAGACTTGTGGGTAGATGGAAGAGCTACATAGGCATAGGGTGACACAGTGGAATGATGAAGTTGAGATGTGTATCAAAGAAATCAGTGAATAAAAGGTTTAGTGAAAAAGGATGTGTATCTGGAGGCAAAGGGGGAAGCAAAAAAGATATAAAAAATATACAAAGCCAAGAAGGAGGCTGAGGAAGCCAGGTTACCAGATATACTACGAAGGGATGAAAAAAAAAAAAGAATGAAGTATTCAGGATATCTAAATAAATGGCAAAGACAAATATGGATATTGTTGGCGAGAAATGTATTCGAAATGAAAATGGAGTGTCAACAACAAGTGAACAGGACAAGAGAGATGCTTGGAAATGCCACTATTAGAAATTGTTGAATACTGAGTTTTCAGGAAACTGCAAAAATCTAGAAGTTGCTGAATGGTCTAACTATAAGAATTGAAAAAGAAATGGTAAGGGAAGTTGTAAGTAAGATAAAGAAGGTAAAACTGGAATACCCTCAGGTGATGTTGCAGAAATGGTGAAGACTGCAAGTGAAACAGACTGCAGATCATAAAAGAGATTATCCCGAAAGACTGGGAACTTAGTACAATTGTGAAGTGTTACAAGGGTAAAGGGTAAGCACTTGATAGAGGTAATGAAGGGTTTAAAATTGATGGATCAAGTCCTGAAAGTGGTTTAGAGAATAATCGAGTAGCAAATAAGTCAGATAAATGCAGTTTGGTTTTAGGGTTAGGGCGAAGTACCACTGGTGCTGTATTTATCTTGAGAAAAATGCAAAAGAAGTACCTTGGTACGATAAAAGACCCATATCTTTCCTTTGTGGATTTGGAGAAAGTTTGTGACAGAGCCAAGAGCGGTTGTCTGGTGGGCTTTGTGTAAACTAGGGGCAAACGAGTGGTTGGTGAAGGTTGTTAAAGCAATGGACAGAAATGCTCCAAGTTGTGTTAGAATTAACAGCACATTTAGTGCTGACAGCTTTAATTTTAAAATGGGAGTACATGAATCTTTACTGAGTTCGTTACTTTTCATTTGTGTTTTAGAAGCATGATCCAGAGAGTTTTGTAGGGGTTGTCTGGAAAAGATGCTGTATGCTGATGATTTAGTACTTGCCAATAGGTTTACTTGTTAAGTTAAAGACTTGGAGGAATGCTATGGAAAGTAAAGATCTGAAAGTGAATGTTCCCAAGACCAAAGTGATGGTCAGTGGTTGTAGTGTTGGAAAGCTCCCCCACTCAGTTTGTGGAAAGGGAGTAAGATGCAATTCAACTTTTTGTGGTATCTGGACGCAGTAGGTACACAAAAAGTGCAGTGGAATTATTGGTAGGTTGAGAGGATGACCAATTTGTGTACAAAAAGTGTAAGACAATGGAGAGGGATGAGAACTCGGATGTGGACAAAGTATATTGAGAAGTTTTGCTACCTTGGTGATACCATTGGAGCAGCTTTTAGTGTGATTGCAAGAGTTAGGAGTGGATGGAGTGATTTCAGGAAACTTCGGCTATTACTAACGAGCAGAGTGTTACCACTGTCGACCAAGGGAAGAGTTTATCAGCATAAGTACAGTGTGATGATGTATGGAAGTGAAACCTAGCCAGTGAAGGTTGAGGACATTTTTTTTTATTGTATTAAGGAGTCAACGCTTATCAAGGCCAAAAGGTCACTCAAGGATAAGTGTTAATGTGTTTATCAAGTGGACGATAGGACAACACAGTGAGGATTAGTAACGATGGTCGAAACTGGACAGAATTTTATTATTGAAGTGGATGGTGCAACAAGAATTTTATTACGATTAGACTTGAAAACAACATGTTGTAGTTAGTTGGGAAACAAACCTGTGGTTTTGTCAAGGCATGAAAGGATGCTCTAAGCGGCAGCTCCCCAGATGTGGTAACAGTACTTCATCTCAAGATGTATTTGACTCTTATAACAGGTAGATGATGGAGTCAGGAGAGAGAGATGCGTTCTGGAGTGGTAGAATGATCCAACCATTTTTCCAATGACCTAACAGATCTGATGTAAGTCTTTCATTTCAGAGCCGAAGTGAAGGTCAGTCCTAGAAGCTTATCAAAACGGGTCTTCCTCAAGGTGAGAGCCATTCATTTCAATTGGGACAAAGTGATGATCTGAGCGTTGGTGGTGAAAGGAGAGAAACTTGCTTTCAGACGTATTAAAAGTAACCAGCCCCATTTTCCCCCATTACACGACATGCTCCATTTGTACCACACTGTACCATTTGCTCCAAGTGAGAGAAATCTTGATCATCAATGCTCTTCAAAGTGCTGCCATAGATAGTTGTGTTGTCTGCATAAATGTCAACAAATGATCTCAGAATATGATTTAAAAAATCGTTTATGAAGATCAGGAAGAGGGTTTGGATCAGAATGGATCCTTGAGGCATGCTAGCATTGATGCAGTGTACTTTGGACTTCTACCATTCAACAACTACTTTTATAGATCTATTGGAGAGAAAGGATTTGATGGTTGAGAGGACATTTCTAGATATACCATAGCTATCAAGCCTGTGAAGTAAACCTTTGTGCCAAACCCTATCAAAGGCCTTTGATATGTCGAGAGCTATTTCTCTAGACGTTATTTTTATTCCAAAACCTCATCAAAAGATTCACTGATTATGTGTGATATTACATTCAGCACATCAGCTGTTGATCTTGCAGCCATACTGCTTGTCAATGAGTAGAGTGTTTTTGCTGAGGTGGTTGACAACTTCTAGATTCATCACAAATTCAAAGGACTTACTCACGCCACACAGTGAACTAATTGATCTGTAGTGAAATGTAGAAGACCGATTCAAAGTATTTTTAAATACTAGGCAGACTGAATTTTCCAATGTGATGAGAGAAATGATATGAGAATGATACGATGGATACATAATGAAAGTCTTAAAGACAGTCTTAGATCTGATGACCTCAGAGGAAGATTAAATCTGGAGAGTATAGGGAGATGCGTGCAGAAAAGTAGAATTCGATGGTATGGCTACATTGAAAGAATGGATGAGAGTTCTCGGGTTAGTAGATGTAGAACAGTTGAGGTAGCAGGTTCAGTTCACAGAAGAAAGCCAAGGAAAACATGGAAGGAGATGATAAAAATGGACCTCATGGAAAGAGGGATAAATAAAGACCTGTCCAGAGACAGATTACTTTGGAAATCAATTTCTTAAAGCCTTGTAAAAATCGAATATGATGACAATCCAAGAAATAAATAAGAAAATAAAAAACATGGGTGTTAGTGTGTTTATGAGGGGGGGGGGGGAGACAGGAAAGTCATCCATTGGTAAAACAAAAGTTTTCTACCTTTTACTACCCACATCGGGAATCATTTGAAGCATGCTATGAGAAAAAGCAAGACAGTATGGAGAGAGAAAAAACAGGAAAAAGAAAGATAAAGTCAGAAAGAAGAGAAAGAGAAATACAAGTGACAAAAAAATACGGATGTAAAACTGTAGGGATCAAAAAACAAACAAATAGAAGTGGAAATCAACCTTTTCTTAATAAAAAAGTGGCGTTCTCGCATCCCTGCTTCCTTACTATGTGATATTATTACGTACACTTTGAGACCCCCCCCCCCATTAAACCCTCTTTATCCCATAACTAAGCCAGAGTCCAAATGGCAAGCCCAGCTCAAAAACCTTGTAGCACACATGTAATTGTTTAAAACAGTAGAACCCCCCCCCCCAAAAAAAAAAGAAATTGCAGAGTTTATATCCCATAGCATAAAAAAATGTTATTGATTAACTGCACTAAAACACTAGCATTGCACAGGAATGGGGAATCATTTTATGTTAAAATCATATATAAAACTGATTCCCCACTCTAAATTAATTTTTTTCTTCAAGTTTTTTAGTGTTCACGCCTAAAAAAAGTAGAATCTCAATTTTTTGTTTGGGGTGGGGGTGGGCATAAAACTTTTTTATACTAAAAGTATCAACAGATATGTTTTAACTTAATTTTTGCTTTTAAATTTGTTAAATTCAGTTTAAATTAGAATTCAGTTTAAAAAGAATGTTCAAACTTTTGTGTGCAATAAAAGTTTAAAACATGAATATGTTAGGTCCAAGAAATTTGCAAGAAAGTGTGTATATGAGGAAGGAGGAGACAGGGAATAATTTTTCGGTGAATCAAAGGTATTCTACCTCCCCTCACCATCGCTAATTGTTTGAAGTTTGGCAAAATTAACATTTCCAGAGAGAAAAGGAAGACAAAGACAAGTGGAAGAGAAAGAAAAGAAAAAAAGAAAAAAAGATAAAGCGAGAAAGAGAATTAAAAAATAGTCACGGCAGAAATCAGACTTCTTTAAAAACAAATAAAAAAGCAGATTTAAGCGAAAGGCTGCTTCTTCTGAGTAAAAAAAAAAAAGAAAAGAATTTTTTTTGCCTTTTCTGATTTACAAAAAAGCGGAATTTTGCTAAAAAGCGGGAGGTTTCACATTCCTGTAAAATAGAAAAATGTTTTGAATTCTGACCTTTGTAATTGATTCCGCGACACAGCAACCTTCGATGCGTTTTTCATCAGAAATGTACAGGAAAACCTAACAGATTCAAGCAGAGATTGAGTGAGAAGATAGGAAAAACTTAAAAACCTCTGAAACAAATCGTTAATTATTTTGTTTCATCTTCTAATATTAAAAGAAAGCAAAATCTAATATACAGAAATAAAAAAAAAGTTTCATTCGATAAACAGGAGGTAAGCTTGATTTTGAGTACACATGTTAAAAAGTTTCACATTTCTAGTACAGCAAAGAAAACTATAATGAAAAATGATAAGTTCGAGTTGTAGTTCTTACTGGTGACTGAATATATGAAAAACAAAATAAAATTATCTCAAGTGAATCTAAGACTATTACAATTGTAAAAAGATTTTTTAATTAAAAAAAAAAGTTCAATTAAATTGTAATGTTATTTCTGGAATATTAGATTCATTAAAATACATACTTTGTAACTACGAGAGAAAGAAAGGGCAGCATCAGGGAAACCCAATTCCTGACTCATCATTTGATTAATTTCTTTGACCTGCAACAAAATGAGGAAATTCCAGTTTTATACTCAGAAAATAAAAATTAAATTAAACTTAAAAGTACAATACAAAAACTCAAAATTCTTTAAAAAAAAAAAAAAAAAAAAAAAAAAAAAAATCGACCAGCATGCACTTGCCTCATTAGTTTATCATTTTTATAAATTTAAGAGTTATCTTTCCAATTAATTTTAATACATATCACCAGAAAAGTTAAACGTAAATAAAATTCAACTTTTAATATCACATTCCTGAAGATGAGGTGCATTATGGGGATGCTTATTGTGAAATTTGTCTTCATTCGGTTTAGTAGTATAAAGGAACCATTTATTTGATTTTTGTCTTAAATGTTAATTCAATACATAAATTACTTTGTCAGTTTAAAGTCTTCAACAGTACTTTTCAAGTTTCGAAGTGTCACGACTTTGAAGAGAATTTGGAAGCATTTAAATTGTTGAATAGAAAGTAATTTCTGGCTTTAAAATTATTTGCAAATCCTCATGTATAAAGATTGAAAGTTTGGGAAGCTATTTACATTGAAGAATTTTATAAATCGAGATTAAAACATTACCTTAATAAAATTAGTTATAGCTTTATCACGATTTGGTTCAATTAATAGTTTAATGACTAAATGATATTAAATTTTACTTTCAAAACCCTGTTAAAAAAGGGAGTGGGTGGGAAGTAAAACAAAAACTAAAAAGACCAGAGCCGGTACAAGTAAATAGATATCTATATAATAAGTCGTTTTTACCTTACACATTAATAACCAAAACCTAACGCTATCTGTTCCGCCATCCAATTAGCCTCAGCCCTTATGCGTGTTTCCAGAAATTATGATTCATTTTGTCTTCTTTCAAAGATTCTTACATTTTCTCCAGATTATCTGCTTCTCCAAAATAAGCATCACAAAAAGATGACTGTCATTTTTACTCGCTGCTAATTATCTACTCTGACCACCACTCGTAACACTGGTGCCTAATTTTTTATGGAATAATAATGGCATGAACACTATTTGTATTTCACAATACTGTTTTCCTTTGTTATCTACCGTAGATTTTTGATAATTTTTTTATTTTAAATGACTGCTCCCAGTTTTATTCATTCTTTGGGCCATTCAGACCGTCTATACTTTTTTTTTTTTTACACATTCCGGGTTAGCGGATTAAATTCACAAACAGCTTGCAAAGTATGGCAAGCTAGTCCTTTGCCCGACGCCGTTTTGGCTTCGTTTTCAGCGTACCTTTAACGTAACATGTTGAGTTTCTTTTTTTTGTCTGCCTTATTTACGAAGTATTCCAGATTTCATAAATATATTATTCGCAATATCCGTACTTCGCTTGCTAGTCAAATTATTTTGTGTTTTTTCTGGTGGCAATAACCCTCCTGCTACCGTATTTCAATGTTGTGACCCAACATTTCTTGATTAAAACAAAATAAAAAAAATCAGCAACTAAGCTTTGCTTTTCTTTTTTTACTTACTAAGTATTCACAAGTGTTTTTTTTTTCTTTTCTACTTACTGATTATTCAAGATCAAGAGAAAAATAAACGAAAAAAACATGCCGACTAAATTTTGCTTTTAACTTTTTTTTCTTTTTTTTCTCGGTTACTTGAAGTATTCCAGATTACGTAATCATCTAACTTTTTACATTATCCGTACTTAACTATCTAATCATATTTTGTTTTTCTTTCCTTCTTTTCCTTTAAACAATTAAGAGAATCACCAATGCTGACGCCCGGAAGTTCTTGATTAAATATATTTTCCATAGAAACACCAGGACATGAGTCCCGCTAGTAATATATATATATATATATATATATATATATATATATTAGTGTGTTTGTTATCTATGACGACCCCTTAAGTAAAGCATAAACAAGATAATGAACTTAACAAATAGTTCTCACAGTTCAGTAAGCAATTATTATGATGCTATTATTTTTAATACACCAACAAAGAATTGTATGCAATATTTGATTGAAAAACATTTGAGTAAAAGTATATTTTATTTGTAAAAAAAAAATAAGAAAAAAAAAAAAAATTCTTTAATAAAAATATCCATTCAGTTTATTTTGTTCAAATGAACAAAATAACATGACAAAGTTTAAAGTCATTAGAAATTTCAGTTTAAAACATTTTTCTTTAAAATTAAATAATTGGTTTCATTTTTTTCCCTCCCATATACAAATATTATTTCATAAAGCTAAATGTTTGAGGAAATGCTATTTTTATCCAAAGTTTTTATATCGAAATAAATTTATATTATTTGGACTACTATCCTCATCTCGGTTGTATCTTTGACCTTCTTCAGGTGCATCTTTTAAACTTGGGAACCTACATGGACTTTAAAACTGAACCCTTTATTTAATCAACAGAGCTAGATCGTTCTCATGCTGTCTGCTACGATAGAAGTGTCATTTTAAGTTATTTTTAATTATTATCACCGAGTAAGGATTGAGAACCTTCAACCTCCAGAAGACTGTCAGAACCGATTGCTAATCAACACCTTTAGCAGTTGCACTACGAGTCCAAGATGAAAATAGTAGTCTGAATGATCCAACTAAAATTATCAATCCTCATCTCAAAATGTCCAAAACATTAGATATGATTATACAAGAAAAATGTATTTCTGGATCTGAATTAAAATCACTTGAGCAAAAATATTACCTTTTGAAGAGCATATTTTTTATCATCAGGTCTGACCATAATAATGCGGCTGCCCAATTCGATATATTCTTGAATAATTCTCTCTCTTTTCCAACCCTGCAACAAATGACAATGGATCATTACAAAGTGATTTTTAAGCAAACATTAATTAAGAAAAAAGAAAGAAAAAAAAAGGTATTTACTTACAGGAAATTTAAGTAAAGCTAGTACAGAATGATGGAATTTGGCATGAGTCGTTTCATCCAAGGGGTCAGCTTGAGTATAGACCATTCCACACTGCGGACATTGAATTGCACCAAATTTCTTTTGTCCTGCATCCTATTAAAACAAAAACAAATTTACAGCAAGATTAAATGTGGGGGTGCACAAATAATGGTAAAATCGTCAGGGTGCAACACTGCTTAAGGTAAGTTCATGACTGCACTTGGCTAGTTTAAATGCGAAGGGGCTTGAGATCAAACCAAAATCTTTGCATCCGGAGAAATCTCTCGTCTCTGGTCGTGGCTGATATTGCCGTAAAAGATTTTGTGTTTTTTGTCATTGCAATTCATGCACCCAGTACTGCTCGAGAGAGGGTCTAATTTTTTTTCGAGATCTGAACGCGTTCGTCGCGTGTTCAAAGTTTTAATGAGAGATTGGAATGCCATCCTTGATCCCAAGATAGACAAGGTCGGGGGGGAGGAAGCTAAAGGGACAGAGAGAGATGTGCGATCTGGCCGATAGGTTTCATATCAAACATCCGGGGTAGAAGACGTTGACATGGACAAATAGCGTGCCTTCTTACCCGAATATTTGGATAGGATATTAGTTAGAAGAGGCAAAGTAGACTTTATATTGTGTCTTACGTTCAAGTGGCTAGGTCAATCGGACCATCAACTAGTTATTGCCCAGTTAAACTTACAAAATAAGTCTAAACTAGCCGGGTACTGGAAGTTGAATACCTCCTTGCTAGCGATACAAGACTTCCGCAGAAAAGCTAATGCTACTTATCCAGTTGGCTTTAGTGGAGGTGGTTACTGGGAGTAAGTGGTGGGTTAGGTTAAAAACTAAGATCAGACGTTTCTCCGTCCAATATGATTTGATTGTTTGGTTTAACGGCATTATGCTCAGCACCTTGCACTAGACAAGATCATGGCGAAGAAGCATTTAGAAGAGAAACTAACTCGAGCGTGGCTGGGGAGGGGCAGATACAGTAAGCATAGAATTAACTAAGCAAGACCTCTGACGCAGCACTATCGAGCGCTGTGAGGGCTAAGTAGTTAGGGCACAGAAAATTTCCAATGAAGTCGTGAACTGACACGAGTGAACGTAAGAAAGTCTATAGACGTGGCTCGGTTATGTACATTAAGGTCTTGGCTGCATTGAAGCAAATCAGCGGGATTTTATGATCTGCCCTACGAAGTATATTTGAGGCCGTCGCACATGTTTGTATTTGATTCTGACGAATGTGTTCAACCATTGGTTATACGCAAGTTCTATCCCAGGTCAAATCACCAAGGGAGTGAACACATTGCTGAAGAAGCGGGACAGGCATGGTGGGAAGAAACTGGACAATTACAGTCCCATAACTCTGCTAAACACAGAGTTAAAGATTTTGGTCAAGATCTTATCAAACTGGTTGTAGGGTGTTATCGCAGAATTGGTCGAACTCTAGCAGAACTATGCTGTGAAGGGGAGATCAATTCAGAACAATTTGCATCTGATTCGTACGATCCTAGAGGGGATAGAAGATGACATGGAAGCCACGCTGATCAACTTAGATCAGTCCAAAGTGTTCGACAAGGTCAACCATCGCTTCTTGTCATCTGTTTTAGAGACCGCCAGTTTCAAACCGGACTTCCACAAATGCATCTCTTTTCTGCATTGCTTGCTGACAGCAATGGTGCAGGTAAATGGAAAGTGTTTGAAACTCTTCAATATCTCCCAGTTGGTGCGTCAGGGTTGTCTGTTGTCAACCTTACTCTACATCCTTGAGCTGGAGCCGCTATTGCGCAAGCTAAGGAGCAGGAAGGTAAGTTCGGTCCTATGCGAAATCGCTTTCTGCGTTCACCGATGACATCAGTCTGTGGCGCTACAAAACGATGACAGGAGCCAAAATCAACTGCAACAAGTCAACCGGCCTGCAGTTGGGTGCATAGAGCAGTGACACCACCCTCTCCGTTCTAATTCTTCGCAGGTGGTTCGAACCAGGTCTCTAGCTCGCGAGGAATTGACTGGAAGGACAGTCAAAGGTCGAAGCATCGGTTAACACTTGGCTTCGAAGCACACTCTTCTTACAGAGTAGAGCTGAGGCATGTGCCACTTGCGTCTTTCCTCTCATCCTTTACCGATTGGCCGTACTTCCACTGCCTGAAGGTACTCCGGCACCTTCTGTCCTCGCTTATCTGGGACAGGAAGAGGTACTGGTTTCACAGATAGGTCTGTATTCAACGTCCGTGTGAGGGAGGCTCGACTTGTTACTGAGACGCCGAGAGACTGGCTTTCCTGAGTCGAGCATTGACAGAGGAATCTGCGTGGAACTCTGCGGTCCATAGCGTCTTCCCTGATCTCATTCTCGACCACTGGGTTGAGGGCAGTCGTAGGCTGAGGGGCAAATCGCAGTTTTTCAGAGTACTGAGTAGCGCTTAAAATATTCCTCTGTCCAGTGACCTTTCTTGGTTTTCTAAAGGATTAGTGAGGAGGGCTGCTGACGATCCTTCATTGAGCGGTCGGAAGAGGAGATCCGATTCGAATGGAGTTTGGTGTAAGGAATGAGTCATCTCAACAACTGAGTTCTCTCTAACCTGGCGATTGGCCCGGAACGCGCTACCCCTCAATGTCATACAACACAGTTCTGGAATGGATGTCTCGTCTGAGTGTTCCTGCTGTGACACACTCGAAGAACAAACACCTTATCATGCTTTCTTCGAATGCCGCAAACTCTACTTAACTCATTCTATGTAATCGACAATGTCAAGCCACCATGGAACAGGGAGAGATGAATGGTGTTTCTCGCGATTTTGACCGTAGTACGAATATTGGTATGGACGTTGTGTCTGAGTGATGACCAAGGGGTTGAACTTATAGCTGATCAGGATCTGATCGCTTTATTTAAGTATGAGCTGAAGGTCAAGATCAGATGGAATTGAAAAAGATTACATTCCTCAGTTTTTTGTAAAAGGTGGATACAAATCGCGAGCTTCTGTGTACGAAAAGGAGTCAAGTATGAAAACGTGTTCCATACAAGAGCACGGGACACATGGTTTCTGGTCATATCGGACTCCAGCCCTTCGGGTAAGTTTAGTCTCTTAGCTCGTCGAATGAATGAGTTACTCCCATCGTAATCCCTAGTAATAGAAATCCTCCAAGATGCCTACTTTACATTTTCTTCAGCCTCGGAAGGACATAACCCACTCTCCAAACTCCATCCTGTTTTCTTTTTTCTCACACTTAAGATTCAACTCCCATTTAGAGATTGACCTGCTTGTTTTCGGTCTATTATTTAAAAAACGTTTTTTGCTTTTCTTTCTCCCACTCTCCACCATATTTATAAATTAAAATTCCAAACCAATTTGGGAATATCTTAAGTATGATGGCCTCTAAAGTAAATCCGGTATTGTGGTGGCTAAGATGATTCTGTGACAAAGTATCCGGGGTCCATGGGGATCGGGTACCCTGGTTACGCGCTAGTATGCATCTTGGTGATGATGCTAGGCCCTGCGTAGAGACGAAGTGGAGATATAAAACTAGTATATATTTGATGTAGTAACGAGCTTATTCAAACAACGGAAAAGGCGCCGGTCTGTCTGGCAGAGTCGTGTTTGGAAGTTAATACCGATCCACCACACAAAAGAAGAGAGTGCCCAGATGTTAAGTTAGAGATTAAGAAAAATACATGATCTTAGCGTTAATTCTAATAAATGTCAACAAAGACATAGTTGTTTGAGTGAGTGATACGCTTTGGGTTTTGAGATTCCAGAGGGTCTACCTTAACTTGGCACATAATCATTTAGGCCTGTCATCGTTAATTACAGCAGACAGCCTCCGGCCCACACGACGAGAATGGAAAGGTAATTGTTTTATGATAACTTTAAGCCAGAAAGGGAATATCATTTTATTTTAGAGACAGGAGGCGCCCATCCTTCCCCTCCTGAGAGAGGAAAAGACGCAGAGAGAAATATGGCAAAGGAAGGGGGGTGTGACCATATACATCCTCAATAAGAGACTGCATTTTGACGCACAACAGAACAGAACCACGAGAGAACAGAACGAATAGAGACATCGTTAGGATCGGACGCGCCCGATGATGGCGTGCGATGACGAATAGAAAACCGGACGATCACCACCATCGATTTCTTAGCCAGTTAATTTGCGACTAAACCACCACTTGTAAACAAATTTACACACACAGATCCAACGAGATAACTCAGAGCAACCAACTTTTACAAGTACGGTAGACATTAATATAATGTAAAATCAAATCTTTTTTTATTTTTGTTAATAATTACTCTTCCATACAAAAAAACCCCGACTGAGTTGTTGAACATTGTTCTTTTTCTTTTGTTCTGCTTTGAATGATCTTTCGCCCTCAGAGCCAACCGATTGCTGTTCACTCAGTAATCGCTCGCTGATATAAACAGTTTCAACGTGGGAGTTGGACGAGACGACGAAGTCATCATCGTCGCCATCCCGACCTAGAGGAATTTCGATCGACATACTTTTTTTTTTATTGCCACTACGACGATCGGCTGAAGTGTGTTCACGGTCTGGCAGGACTGTGCGCGCGAGTGGGGTTCACACATTGGCACCGCGACCAGGATATCATACACCTGTGTGTGCGGTTGCCAATGGACATTCCGGGGAAAGAGAGAGGCGCGTGTGGGGTTTATAATTCTAGTTAAAAGTAGGATAGACATTTTTATCACTTTAAACCAAGGATGACCAACAACACTGATTTTCTCCACACTTTTGATGGCCTTGTGCCTAGTTTGTTCTGAATGTATTTTTAAAAATATTTTGTGCAAATAAATAATTCAAGTGTAGTATCTGTTCTCAGCAGTCTGTGACCTCAGACATTTTCATGTAAATTACTTTCCTTGAAAACTAATGAACATGAAATTCTAAATTTTTTTTTAGAAACATCAATTTTTTTTTTTTTCAATTGAAAGCACTTTAATATTAGTAATTATAATAATATATTATTATCGACAAACTATTGCGTGTATAGGCAATAGTTTGTCGATAGTAAAAAAAAAAATGACAATGCAAATTCTAAATGAATATTACAGAAGATTAATTTATTAGAAACCGTTTATAAAATAAGTATGTAAATTAAGAATACCTATAGTTGCTTGTAGATTACTATATATATGGTATTTCAAAATGTCATCTAATATATAAAGTAGAGACGATTTTTCCCCTGTACCTTCTCGGAGAATAGGAAAATAACCACATGCATCACAGGCTACTAAACTCACCATTACATTACACTTATTCACTCGAGCGTGTTTTAGTACATTTGTTATTCTTTTTTCCCAGCTTACACTAAATATTACATTTGGCCCGCCATCCACGACTCTCCTAAAAACCAACTCCATATAGGTGGTAGCAAAAACTTTTCTCTCTAACAATTCTGTACTGTCACTCTACTCATCGACACCGGGAACTAATACACACAGTTTAATTTTCACAAAGCACCGGTTCTTATTTATTATTAACTTAATTGACCTATTTTCACATCTATTTTAACCCGAATGCGTGGTGCTGTCGGTAAGAAGGTAGGATTCATAATCACCTGTTTTAGCGTTCGATCCCATTCTACTCTACCACTTTTTTAATTTTTTTTTTAATTTAAAACATTCGCCAACACAATAGACGAGGGGGGGAGAAAAAATAGGTAATTTCCCTTTTTTTTTTTGACGTCATGCAATAGGTAGTACTTTCTTCCGTGCAACGCCGGACGACGGGTTCCGCTAGTGTATCATAAAATTAAATAGGCATAAACTGTTTTGATGTTAATAGAGTTAGGATAGATAGAAAAAAACTTTTGCATTTATTCATTCAGATGACATTTACCATGTAAACCACAATGAATACAATGAGAAAGATATGGTACATAATTTGTTTTTTTTTTTTGCACAGAGGTTCCTTCAGACATGTAATTTATTTACGCAAGAGTAAAAAGGTTGAGAAACGTTGGGTTAGAGTAAGAGGAAATTTTAAAATTCGGTGCTTGTCCAGTGCAACGGCCGTACGAAAAAATTATTTATTTATGATAACAATATTATGTACTTACTCAGTGGTATTTTATTGTTCAATGTTGAAAAAGTAGAAAAAATTATCCACTTGAACTCTAATTATTACAAGTATTTTACCATTTTCCGTATCATAGCAATCGCTTCGATGAGTATGCCTCCATTTTCTTTCGTGGAACATAATTCAAGGGCAGATAATCATGCAATTTGTGAGTTTGAAAAAAAAACAAGCCGCGCATGCATGGTCTCCCTCTGTATGTGACGAGTGTAAAATGCAATAAATTTGGGCAATTTGGGACATTTTTGACCCCCTTTGACCCTCTGTGGGGCGTGAACCAGAAATTTTCTGGGGTCAAGGATGCTCATTTTATATCCAGAACAATTGCCTCTACATTTTGGCCAAGTTTCAGAAAAATTGAATGGATGGATCAAACGTTATGGGGAAAAGGGTCATTTTTTGCCATTTTGGGGGGCTTTTGACCCCCTGGGGGCGCGAACCAGATTTTTTCCAAGGTCAGCGATACTTATTTTCTATTAGGAACAATTGCCTCCACATTTTGGCCAAGTTTCAGAGAAATTGAATGGATGGATGAAAAATTATGGGGCAAAAAATGTCATTTTTTGCAATTTTGGGGCCTTTTGACCCCATGGGTTGCTAACCAGATTTTTTTTTCAAAAATCGGAGAATGTCACTTTCTAACCTGACAAAAGTTACAACTTCATGCAAAATTTCAGAGAAATTCAATGGATGGTCGCGGAGAAAAATCCGGATGGACGGACAGACAGAAATACCTCAAAACATAGGTCTCCCGATTTTATAAATCGGGGGACCAAAAACTGCCATGTCTAATGGACACTTGCGGCATGTGTATTTGGAACAGCGCCAAATTAAACCATCGCCACAATTTTCATATGCTTATTCCTACAATTAGCTACTGAGATTGTAAAAAAAAAATCAATAGATTTCCTAACATCACTACATAAATAAATTATATCCTCCATATTCAACCGGTTGACATCCATTTTCAGAAAATGAGTATTTTCAAAATTGCGTGATTATCTGCCCTTGCAAATTATCTGCCCTTGAATTATGTTCCAGCGATTGCTATGATACGGAAAATGGTAAAATACTTGTAATAATTAAAGTTCTAGTGGATAATTTTTTCTACTTTTTTCAACATTGAACAATAAAATTCCACTGAGTAAGTACATAATATTGTTATCATCAATAAATAATTTTTTCATACGGCCATTGCACTGGACAAGCACCTAAAATTCTGTTAGAAGCTAAGTATGCATCAGAATGTTGCATCATGGCAGGAAGTCATCAGTGACACGTAGCTGATAAACTTTCTCTTTTTTCCGAACCAAATAATCTGCTGGATTTATTCCTTAGTTTATTAAATTCTTACAAAAATAAAATGGTTCCACTTGTAAAGTCATTCCAGTTCAGTCAAAATACTAGTTTTAAAATAATTAGGTAGATTAAAAAGAAAATGCCTGAAGGAATATTTCTCTCTTGTCACCAAAACTTCAAACTGTTCTGATCAGTGGATGATGAAAGTTTAAGACACTGGAATTGTGTAAAAATAGTTTGTTTTTTTTTTGTTTTTTTTTTTTAAATAAAAAAATTAAAAAATTCAGATTGTAAAAAAAAAAAAAAATTCAGATTGTATAAAAAAACAAATAAAAAAAACGAAACAATTTCAGATTCAAATAAAAAAAAAAAACACTAACCAAAGTCATCTGCCGAACATCTTTGCTGTCCTTAATGAATCTTGGAATTAAAATGTTGGACTCGGATGGAGGCCTGAAAAAAGTATTAAATTCAATTATATAAACAATTGGATTTTGTAAATGAATATTTTCTTATTTTGAGAAATATTCTTTAAAATTACATAAATGCACAAGAGCATATAAATTTATATGATGATTACATCACGTCGAATGAAGGGAGTAAAAAGGAGGAGTTAATAAAGGAATTGAAAAACCATTTGTAAAATCAATTGACATTAATATAATTAGATCCTTCCTATCCAAAAGATCCAGGTTGTCCTCGATGGCGTTCATCCAAACAACATGACATAAATGCAGGTGTACGATCTTAGAGATCGATCTTGGACCTTTATTGTTCCAGATTTTCATAAACGACCTCACTGATGACATTGTGTCTGAGATGGGTATATTTGCTGATGACACCAAGTTCTACTCTCGTCATGTGGGTAAAACGGACGCGCACATATCCGAAGCAATGGCTGAATCCTTAGAAAGTGACCGCCAGTCTGTAGTGGAACGGGGTCATAAATGGATGGTAACATTTAATGCTGCTAAGACAAAGTTCCTTTTCCTTAACAACTACATGAAACCTCTTCAACCATCGATTGCCATGGCAAATAAAACTCTACCTGAGAGTCCAACATTCACAGGTAACATGCCAAGGCCGTGCTAGAAAACATCTCACATCTCTACAAAGCCAACATCTGCCCATGCATGGAGTATTGTTATCACATCTGCAGTGGGCTGAGAGGGTGAAATATTGGAAATATCTCAATATCTTGGGTTAAAATAATCCTCTGATAGTGGTTGAGGGTTCGTTAGAAGCGTATTACTAAGCTTATTACAATGAGAATTTTTTTTTCCAAGAATTTTGATTTTTGAGGGCCCTGGACCCAAATTACCATATTTGAGCATTTCGGCTCAAAACACATTTTCAGGTATATCTTGGCTCAAAATAATCCCCTGAATGTGGTTGAGGGGTCGATAGAAGCATATTACTAAGCTTATTACAACAAGAAAAAAATTGTTTTTTTAAATTTTGATTTTGAGGGGTCTAGGCCCAAATTACCATATTTGGGCATTTCGGACCCAAAACAGATTTTCGGGCATATCTTTGCTTAAAATAATCCCCTGAATGTGGTTGAGGGTTGGTAGGAAGCATATTACAGTAAGAAATTATTTTTTCAATAGATTAATATAAATTAATGATTTTTGGGGGTTTCCAAGGCCCAAATTACCATATTTGGCCTTTCAGAGCCAAAAAACACGATCTAGCTAAAATCAAGTAAAAGCAGCAAAATGTTCACATAATGTTTATCCTCGATTATCTGAACTTGTTTGTCGCAACTTTTTATCTGAACAATTCCTTCGTTATTGGGTTTGGGTTAGCCGATTATTCGGCTTATCCAAACACCCAACGAAGCAATTTGGTCCAAGGCGTTCAGATAATCGAGGATGCACTGTACAGTTAATGAAAATCGATTCTTACTTTCTAATTTGTGTAGGCCTTACTACTACTACCCAAAAAATAATTTTAAGAATAAAATGAAAGAGCTAAAAGAATGCATTAAATTCCTAACACAACTTCTCGAAGAGTGCATTGTCATTACTCAGAGGTCCAAACACTGGGTGGGCTTTTCGACAGTATCGCGTCGAATGTCCATACTCATTGCAATGTTTACTGCATGGTTGAGCTTGAAGCTGGATGTTGTTCACTTTCGGATCAGAGCCTAACCAAAATCGGTTAATCACGTCTTCAAAATTGTCAGATTGTGACGTTTTACGAGACAACTTTAGTTGAATCGATCGAAGAATTTTGTTGTTGGCCTCTAAACGTGATTCATTGAAGCACTTTAACCCAGGACCATCGTTCATTTCAATGAGTTCCTAAGAGTGGGCAAGCAGTTTATGGAGAGTCGGCAGAACACAAATCCACATTTCATCCACTGGTTGAGGTGATTATTTTTCTTTCGTCGGGTGGGGAAACTTTCTAAGTACAACAGGTAAAGGGTGGTGCAAACTTGTTTGTACTCTTGAACGTTTATGTTCTCCGATAACGAAAACAACCGCATAATGACCGAGAGATATTGTCCAATCTGCGTCATAACACCTTGGAATCAATCGGGTAACATCAGTATGACGATATCTTACATCATGGTGGCAGAGACAAGTCGAGCCGTGTTGCCAGTTGTCGAGGTACCTCCCTTACCAGTACCATCTGAGAACGCCCATCTTTCTCCTATCACCTCTTCCAGTTTCTTCTGAATCTCTTTCTTGGCAGCTACAAGAAATTTCTGATAGTGAGATGCAATAGTGCTATGATGCAATGCATAGTCTGATGCAAGAATGGGTAAAATGATGGCAGAAAAAAAAAAAGAATTTTGTTCACAACATGAGATAGGTTGATTTAGGGGTAAATTTGATTGCATTTTTGGATTTCCCAGGTCAAAAAACTTTGCAGTGTAAAATTTTAGCCCTAGAACTTGATTCTAACTCAAATTATTCAAGAAAATATTAAAATGGAAATAGACGCCCCGGAAACGGCTTGCAATAGATTTTCGAAAATTGACTTTTGTGTGAAATTCATTTTTCCTAATTGCCACAAGTCAGATTTCACAATATATGCATTTTCTAAGTCACCGAGACCTATATTTTCAGAAAATATACACCGGAGTAAATCTGGCTTGTGGCATTTTGAAATTTTTACAAATATGCAGCAAATTTTGGGTGGAAAAAACATCAATTTTATGGGTAAAGAATAAAAAAAATCAGCAAAAAAAATTTGACCAAAAACCTCAAATTTTTGGCACTAATATTCGATTATATTCAGTGAACTTGGTACATTTATGGTTTAGTATGAAAGAATTAGTTTTAATGGGCATAAGTTTGTCATTTTCTTAGCCGTTGACAGATTTATTGGTAAAATACAGTTTCCGCAAAACCATTGAGCTATGGTTATCTTGAAATTGAAATATTGTCGATCTTCTAACGTTCACCATTTTTTTTGGAGTAGACTTGGATGGTATGGTCACGTTGAGTTCTTGGATACGTAGATGTAAAAAAATTGAGGTAGCAGTCAATTGGCAGGGGAAGGCAGAGGAAAACATGGGAGGAAGTGTTAAGAGTGGGCTTGTGAGAAAGAAGGATAAATAAAGACCTGGCCAGAGATAGGTTAGTTTGGAAGTCAATTTCTAAAAGCCGCCCAACAAATGCTAGCATGTAAAACGCACATTAAATGGAATATGATAATGTGTGTTAATTTATGCCTACAGAAGAAAAATATGATTTTATTGAATTAAGATGTATTATAAGCTTATTCAACATTTACAAGTAAATTCCTT
The DNA here is from genome assembly GCA_963556195.1 of Sepiola atlantica. NCBI lineage: Eukaryota > Metazoa > Mollusca > Cephalopoda > Sepiida > Sepiolidae > Sepiola > Sepiola atlantica. Next base: position 15,333,669 of record OY744515.1, read on the forward strand.
TTTGATTGCAAACTTTTTCAGATAACGAAAAACAGCTTAAATTGAAATGCATTGAACGAGAATCAAAATGGGAATTTAAGCTCAGCTGGCAAGTGGGTGGTTGATTTTGATTCGTCAGAAAGACATTCGGTTGGCCTGGTAACAAGTCAATCAATAAATTAATTACTATTTTGACTTCACTAAATAAAACATTACTTGTTGCAGCACTGACCAAGACCATATCGTTGATACTACGGCCATTGTCGAAATTGAGTAGCACCAAATTCAGACAAAACCCACCACATATTCTACACAATCGACAACGCCCAGTGAACAGCACAACCACCATTTCATAAGCCGACCGACCAGATCATTCCAGATAAAAAGTTGTACCTGAAAACATTCCAGCCAAGAAATATTCAACAAAATGTCGAATTTAACATTAAAGAAATTGGACGAAATGTGGCATAAAACGAGAATATGAAATGGGGGAACAATATGTGAAAAGTAGTTTGTAAATACTTACACAAGACATGACCGTGCTTGTCCTTTGTTTCTATTAGAAAATACAGAGAAAAGTTTCTGGTTTTCTAGAAAGAAAAAAAAAAAAATTCCAAGTACATAAGATATTTAAAGTTAATTAAATCATATTAATATTTAACTGACATAATCAACATTTAAGATGTAAATTAAAAGTAACTGCCTTCTCGATAAAAATCTTATTCTCATTCACTTTGGGTTATCAGAAATCAAATTAGTGCATGTGTTTTTAACTTTGATTTGTACTGGTAGGTTCCGAAAAACAACACTGAAACTAGGTCAAACAAACTGCTGATGACTATTTTTCTTATATTGAAGCAAGTGTTTATGCATATGAGAGAGAGTTCAAAAAAATAACATGACCGAGGAAGTTTTTTAAAAAATGTTGCTTCATTTTCTTCTTATCTAGGTCTCCAAACATGACCTTCCATAGATATTTAAAAACAATTTGATATGAAAATATCAAAATCTGTATTGGGTCAGAAATAATTTGATCAGGTTAATATTAAATATTTATGATGGGATAGACACTGAATTGAGCTTTCCGATCAGATGTTGGGTTACATAAAACTAGGAACAAACCAGGAACTGATAGATCTTCGAAAACAGACATGAACGATGAAAAGGTACAAGAGACAAAAACAGGATCACTGGTAGCAAGAACAGGTCACAAAAGAAACACTAGTGTGTCATACGCAAAAGACTTGTGAAACAATTTTGCCTGCTTATATTACGCAACTGCTATCAGTGATTGGTTAGCAAAACGAAACGACTCATCTACATAGCCGATGCCATGGATCAATCGATTGCTCTAACTATTTGTTACAGTCAAGCTCTCTGGTTCATACCAACCTCGTTTGTTTGGGAAAAGCCACGGTCCCTTTTTCACCGCAGACAGCACTTTGCCAGACGAGGACAGGCGTCACCACTGGAGACAGTGATCAATTAATTTAATTTTTTTTCTATTTTTTTTTCTTAAAGTAAAATTTAAAGAAGATATTCATATGCAAGTAACATGACTTTTATGTTGACACATTAATCAAATAAGCAAAAGACAAGTTAGATATATTCGACTATGTTACATTTATTCAGCTCTGTCTAATGTACAAACATTCACGGCAAATAAAAAATATTTCATCTACTTAATAAAGTTCACGTCTGTGGAATAGTTTTAAACAGAAACTAGTAGAACAAAAATTGAAATGCGGTAAAAATTAAAACTGTTCCAAGAAAATAAGTTTCACGCTTTATCATAGAAAAATAATTTGGATTATTTTAAATATTTTGAGGTTAATCTCTTGCAGTTATAGTAAAGATTTCTGGTGTGCCTTATTATGAACCTGTCCGGCAGCTAGTACATTCTAACAACTGTTAACATTTGAAAAGCTTTCACATTTATCAATGAAATGAATGAGGATAAAAAACAAACTGTCTTTTGGAAATGATAACATTTTTTTTAAAATCAAATTCACCAGAATGCATTTAGATTTCTTAGTAAACAAACTAGCCATTTTAATCTTTTAATAGTTAAAAAAGAAAGAAAAAATGAATTCTTTGTGATCTTTTCCGAAATTTTAAAGCATTTAAACTGGCCAAAGAAATTCTTTGGCAAATCCTCATATATTAAAAGATTGAGGGACCCAAAGATTAAAACAACATTAGTTTTACAATGATGACTAAACGATACTGAAATAAGTAAATTTAACTTTCAAAAACCCTTTCTTAAAAAAATTAATTTGATAGATATAAGTAAAACGAAAATAGGTACAGCTAAAAGAAAAATAAATGATAGAAAAAATATAATCAAATAAAGGGAAGTAACTCACGGACTAGGGTAGATTCAGCCTCAGAAATGGCAGAAACACAAGAACTGGAAATGGATACATCGTTACTGTCCTTTGTAGGAGTCAATAACACACTCCAAGACATATCCTCATTCCTAGATTGAGAAGTTTGACCATTGGCAGGATCCTCTATTTGTGACATTGCGGAAAGTTCATTTGATGATGCAACAGAAGAGACAGAGTCCAAATAAATCGCAGGAAAGATTTTGGACAAAGGAGACAATGGCTGCTCAATTATCTTGTTATTTTTGCTGTAAGTACGTTTCCTCTTTTTAGATAAAGGCTTTCTTTGACGCATAATCTTTTTATCAAAACTGGAGCTCAGACGACGAGGCACAAAGCTATAATTAAAACCTTGTTTAATAACAGTTGTTCCAGTAGCAGTATTTCCTTCCGGGTCAGTCGATAGAGAAGCACTTCGATTCTTGAAGAATTTGCGTTCACTGTTTTTTGAAGAGGTGGTTGTTGAATGTAAGAGAGGACTAGGGGTCCTCAGAGCTTCACTGTCGTAATTTGGTTTCTTAGCATAATGAATAAGTGGTTTTAAAGATGCAATATATTTCTTTAACTCACTCGGTTCCTGATAATAACATGGTCTTTTGCTTGGCACAGGCTTCGGAGACTGATTCTCGCCATCCGAGTCAAGATGTGGTGATTCTTCGAGTGGATCCAGCTGACCAATGTCAGTAACTTCTTCCAGGTTAGATTCTTTATTACAACTCTGAGAATATCTCAAATAAAATGGAAGCTTTTTGTTCACAAATGTCTTATTCTTCTGGCTATAAAAAGAATTGATGGTAAAAGAAGGCTCAGAAAGATTTTCCCTTAAAGGTTGTTTCATAGTTAAAACATCAGTGGCCCTGAAAAAAAAAAGTTAAAATTTTTAAAATAACTTTAATAATGATCATTTAAGAACAATCAACAAATATTCTTTGAACACTACTTTTGTCTAAATGGCCATCGAAAGCAATACAGAACCGATATTAAAGTAAAAAGCACTAATGTGCTGTCACATGACAAGAATTCTAACATCAAAATAATGGTACATGAAATAAATAAAAACTTTCTCACTACCATCTACAGGAAGCCTACTTTTTACTGGCCTCTATGTAAATTGGTTTCTTGTACCCAAATCTAGAAAAGTGGGCTTAATTTTCACCTTGGTACATAGAGCCTTAGCTTGGATTCCGAACTGAATAGGATCAGGGAAATATTTATTAATAATGGTTACCCTGAAGATCTTATTAATGACTGTATCAATAAAAAGGTTGCCGATTTCAAATCCACTAAAATATATGCCCCATTTATTTGAAATTACCCTGGATAGAGAGAGAACTGAAAAAAACATTGGGTAACCAGATTGTTGGAAGTGTCCTTGCGTTTGATGTATGCTACAAGACCTGTCTTTCCTTCTTTTCCTAAGGATAGTGTGCTCTAGATCCAGAATAGTAATGGTGTGTCAATTTAAATGCCAGGGTGATGCTGGTTATATAGAGCATATTTCCTTGCATTTGCAGACCCACAGAAACCAGCATGTTCTATCTAAAATCAAACAGGATCCCTGTGTCACCCTTCTTTTGAGACTTTGGGTTGCTATTGGCCAGCATTTGGTTGAAAATCCTTGCTGTGCCAATAACTATAAAATAGAGTGTTTTGAGATATTGCATAGAGCGGATTCAAAAAAACATTTGAAAATTTTGGGATCTGTCTATTTGTTAAGTCATTTGATGATTCATGAAGAATTTGAGATGAAAAATAAAAACCCTGAATTTTAATAGGTCTACAAATGTGAAGATTCTTGGAGAGTTTCTATTGTTGCTAAACACCATTTTAATAGAAAGGCACACACCCACCCACTGTGGAATTAAATATTTGGTTGACAGCTTTAGGGAAATGAAGTTTTCATTAATTAAGTATTAGCTGTACTGATTTTATAAGTAAAAAAGTGTTAAATTTATTAATAGAACAAATTGATTTTTAAATGTGAATCGAAAATTATATAGCTGCGAATTATCTTTTTAATAATTTATATTGGTTTACTGCTTAAAAAAAAACTAATACACTAGGCATTTATATATACTTATTTAAAACAAAGTTTGTTTTTTTTTACTAAGGAGTCACCACTTATCAAGACCCAGAAGTCACTTGAGGATAAGGGTTAAAAAGTTTGTCAGATGAGCGGTGAGACAATTCATGACAGTTAAAAAAAAAAAAATCGAAGTTTTTTTTTTTTAATACTTACCCAGGCCTTTTTTCTGGATTAAAAGACATCTGGAAATTGTCTGCAAGATGATAAGTCAGATAAAATATGAGTACAAATGTTTAAATAAAATTATATTTAAGGAAAAGGACATTTTTTAATTGAAGTTTTGTAGACAAAGAGCATAAAAAGGAATTGAAATGATCTTAGGAAAATTTTTTTCTGTATTTGAAATCACTATATTTGCTTTTAATGAAATATTTGTTATACATTGCTGTTGATTACAGAATGATGATGATTGATTGTTTTGTTTTTTTAAGGTGAAATTAGTAAAAAAAAAAAATAAAAAAAAAATATATATAATGTTCATCGTGTTTATTCACTCATAAGAAAAAAAACAATGACTTTCGGGAACAAATTTTCATGAATTGTAATGGCCACAGGATCCTCCGCCTCTTCCACTCAAAATCTTCAAATTTTGGTAACCTTTTTAGACAATAAACGGCATTCACTTTATACACATACTGTCAATGAATTGCGACCATATACCCCCCCCCCCTTTTGATTATCTTAATTTGAATTTAGTGTGCATAACTTAGAAGCCAATCACACTACTGCATACTACAAGTTATTGATCCATATCTAAAAGGCCCTCAAGATCTGCGGGAACGGAGAGAGGATAACAGATCAACAAAATGAGATAACATGGAAATGAACTCTGTACAAAAATAGGACAAAGAAAATTATGAGAAGTTTGATAGCGAGATAGCTAAGATAGCATCTCGATATGAAGGAAGTACAGAAGAGAAATTGAAAAAGTTAGCAAAGACGATCTAAGAGAAAGGAAAAGAGAGATTTGGGTTGAAAAAGAAGAACAAATTGAAAGATATTGGAATCCAAAAACAATCTGGAAGAGGAGGAAAAATCACCGAGCTGAAGAGGAAGAAAAAGAATCTGCAGACAAAATGGTTGTGTGCAGTTTTAGAAGAGAAAGATGGATTAAAACAGTTATATGAAGATATGAAGAGATGGTTAAGAGGTTAAATGAGGAAAGAAAGGAGATTACACCGGAAGAAGAAGAGGGAAACTTGTCGGAAGAATTTTGTGAAAACCCCATATCAGTTCGCAAAAAGGCTTTTTTTTACAGAGAATAAGAGTGGGAAGCTGAAATGTCCAAGAGAAAAAATTGGAAATGCATCTAAAGAATACATACAGCGATCAAAATAAAGATAGAGATCTACCGTATATGCAGGGTTGAAAAACCCAACACAGTCAGGAGTACCATTTGATATCGATGATATAAAGAAGGAATTAGATGATTTTGTGAAGAAGGCTAGAGCAAAGAAATGGAAATGATGGGGTTAGCTACAAAGTATACAAATATTGTCTGCGACTCCGCTTGCGGCTCTTTTTGTTGATAAGAGACATGTGGCGAAGATGTAGCAGATCGTTGGTGTTGCAGAAGGCATCGATCTGCTGAATCAATAAAGATCAGATGGATGGAAAGAAATATGGGTCTGGGAACAGGCAAGTACATCGTTCGTGATTAGATCAACATATGATGCAATGCCATTACCTGCCAATCTTGTTCTGTGGAGGATGTGTGATAATGATAGATGTCGATGCGGGGAAAAAGGGAACGCTAAGGCATATTCTCTTAAACTGAGCTGGCAACAGAAAGGTACATCTGGCGTCACAATCAGGTGCTTGCAATAGTTGAAGGACAAATAAAGCAAAAAATAAAGCAATTTCATGATGGGAGAATTACCCAAGATTAAACAAATAAAGATGAAATTTCCACAAAACAGGCACTAAAATTAATCTGAGTAGTCATCCAACGACTCTAAAAATAGATGACAAATGGACTGGAAACTGAAAATTAAGTGTTGATCTGGAAAAATTTTTGGTGTTCCCAGTGATATCATCTGGACATATTGTTGTGTGGTGTGAAGAAAAGAAAGGAATAGTACTGAAATTAACAGTATCATGGGAAGAAAACTTTGCTGCTGCAGAAAAAAGGAAGTAGATCAGATATGAAGAGTTGGTACAGGAGTGCCAAGATAAAGGATGGAAGATTGAATTCTATCATTTGGCCATTGGGGCAAGAGGAAATGTAGAGCAAACGGTTGTAAACCTATTTCGACATCGATTTTATTATAACAACTCAGAATTGAGAAAATTGATTAAAGATCTTCAGGAAACAGCAGAGAAAGCATCTTATTCGATATGGCTGAAGAAGGATGATACGAACTGGAAGGAGGTGACTTTTGGACGGTGAAAGGGAGATGAAAGATATAGTGCTGATGCCATATGCAGCGTAGTTTATGACGTCATTTTGCAATCAAAATCAATTGTTGATGATGATGGCTGAAAGGTGTATATGGCTTGATAGCATTTATGGGCAGATGACATCAGTGCTACATAACCACCTCCTTACAGAGGGGCCCGCCCCTTCAGAAAGTATACACCACGTACTGGACAAGGCTGGTGAAGCTAGGGCGGTAGCGCTTGATATATCCAAAGCCTTTAACAAAGTCTAGCATGAAGGTCTCATAAAAATCAATTTGTACAGTATTATTGATCCTTCCTAGCCAAATAAAAAACTTAGGTCGTCCTCGATGGCTGTACATCCAAACATGACATGAATGTGGGTGTACCAAAGGGGTTGATCCTTGGACCTTCATTGTTCCTAATTTTTATAAGCAACCTCTGATGAAATTGTGTCAGAGATGGGTATATTTGCTGACGACACCATGCTTTATTCTGGACATTTGGGAAAAACGAACACGCATATACAAGGCAATGGCTGACTCCTTCGAAAGCGATCTCCAGTCTGTAGTCGAATGAGGACATAAATGGATGGTAACATTTAATGCTACTAACACAAAACTGCTTTCCTTTAACAATTATAAGAAACCTTTTCAACCACGAACTGCCATGGCTAATAGCACCCTGCATGAGAGTTCACCATTCAAGCTACTCGGCCTTACATTCACGGATAACATTGCCAAGGCTACTGCAAGGAAGGGTGGCTCTCGGCCCTCTACACTATGTGGACACTAGAGACGTTCCGAGTTCACTGACAAACAGGCAAATCATCCACCTTATATGGAGCTTGAAATGATGTCATTTACAACTGAAGTTGGAGTTTAAATCAGCTTCACTGAATCTCACATTTTAATATTTAAAACATTAGACCTCTTGCCGTTCAAGGCTTTTTATGTACGGAGCAGGCGATTCTTGTCATTTACTTCAGATCAGCTATGCCCATTGCATATATATTAGTGGTTATGACATTCAACTACTAAAAATGCAATCTGTTTCGAATTTTACCACACTGAAAAGCTGTGATAAGATGAAACAGCTGTCTGTGGATGAACTAAGTAAATTTGCTCCCCATCCCTTGTGGGTTCAGTTCTGTAAGGAAGATAAATGGCTCCCACTTAGCCTAAAGGAATATCTCTTCATAAAAGAATAGAGTACTCGGGTATTCTAATTGCGAATATATATAACAATATTAATATTAAATAATTTTTACCTACATACGCTAGCGTTTCAAGCTTTCGCTCTCATCAGTGCAGGGATGATAATCTAGACTCTAAGCAAGCGCTATAACCATTAGGCCACCCGACATTAACATATTCAAGAAGGGAATTTAAATTCTATTTATGCAAAGGGCGGCATATCTAGAAAGACTGACTAAATATATATATTGTCATGTTTCGTACCCGGCCCTTCTTTCCATCAGGGACAGATTCATCCCTTCACCGCTTTTTCTTTAGTTTGCATTTGATGCTCGCTACGACATGTTTCTTTTCGTCTTTCTTTTTCTTCATTCCCTTTTTATTCTGCGTTCTCCTATGAGGATTTTAGCTAGTTTTATCCTGCTTTAATTCTTCATTTTCGATTTATTTATTCTAATAATAATTATAACCCACTCTCGTTAGCGTGACTTGCTAGAGACTTGTTCTTTTGGCAGTTTTTTCAATCGTTGTCATTTTTCCTGCAGTTTGTAAATGAAACACAAGGCGCTTCGCGCCGCAGATTCTGACCCCCGCTAACATAACTTGGTATGTAAATTAATTCTCTCCTTTCCTTGCTAAGCTAATCCTCCTTATTATGCCTCCCATGTTTTCATTAACAATGTCTCCCCGTCGTAACAATGTTACAACTCATTCCCGGCGTCGCTCAGCCCTTGAGATTTCTACCTCCCTAGTATGGCGACCCCATCTTCGCCTCGCTCCTCCTAATAGTTAAATTAAGTCATCTATCTTATTGTACTGATTTGCTTCATCTTTTTTCCTTTCGTTTATCTATGAATACTTGTTTCTTCTTCTTCGTCGTAGCGAGTTACCTTTTGTTTATTTTTTATTTTCAGATTTTTTACCTGTTTTACAGGGAATAAAGGATTTTTATTTTAAATGGAATTCGTTGTTTTTCATTGCTTCCTTTGTCTCCGTGTGATTCCGAGTTAACTGGCTGTCTAGGCAAGATGATAAATATCATTTTGACGATGGCAGCACATATAGTCAGTCTTGACAAACCTCACAAGACGTGGGCAAAAGGTGTGAAAAAAATACAAAAAACGTTGAACTTCTTGAAAGGTTTGGTGTTAAGTTGAATTAGGTATGAATGAATTAATGAATTTTATTGAAACCGTTTCGCAGTTTAGTAGCTACATTTTCTTTCCACTGAAGAGACAAGTACACTGACGATGGTGAAAGACTCAAAATTTGCCATGTAAGTGTTTGTATATATATATATAGTGCATGTATTGTATTAGTTTCTGTAGATGTAAATCCGTTGAAACTCAAGTGGTTATAAAAAGTGCTCAATAACAAGTAGAGCTGTTTATAAGTATAAATTTTTATTTATACAAACATTGGTTACATATGTGCATACATGTTTCGGTTGCACTCTTCGCAGAAAGTCAACCTCATCAGACCAAGGATTCAGAGAAATGGGATGGATTTGTAGACCATCGGGGGAGAAAGGTCTACAAATCCATCCCATTGGTCTGATGAGGTTGACTTTCTGCGAAGAGTGCAACCGAAACATGTATGCACATATGTAACCAATAATATTTGTATAAATACAAATTTATACTTATATATATATATATATTTTGTTAACTATTTAAGAAATTTAAAATGTTTTATGAATTAAAAATTAATTACTATCATGTTTTAAATTTTTGTTTCATATTCAAAATTATGTAATGTGAAAGTTTGAATTGTTTCAATTTGTAGAAGTAGATTCTTTTATTATATAAGAACTGACAAGTATTATTATCATTGTTGTTGTAGTATTATAGTAGATTTACACCTTCAGCTAAATCACCCCCCCCCCCCCCAAAAAAAATTAGATTCTACATTTTTTTTGTGAAGTCTGGAAAAAAAAAAGCAACAAATCTATAATTAAATACTTAGAAATTTAAAAAGAATGAGAAATTTAGAACAGAATCAGTAAAAATTTTGGAATCATTCCATTATGAGTAATATATATATATACTCTAAACTCCCGCTTATACAGCCATACCTCTAACCAAGCACCCCCAATAATAAATAGTGCTCATGGGCCAACTCACATTTCCACCATATCCGCTCCACCCCACTTCTCCAAACAACTTTCCTCGCATAACTTGGATCTCCAAACCCAAATCTCTTCTAATACCATTAGTAATCTCAATGCAACTATAGCACCACCCTTCAAGATACACACATATATTGGGGCGTCCTCTTTCCCCATAAAGACCCGGATCTCTAACCATATATATTCCTTTAAAAATAGCAGCGATAACAGCACAGGCACTTCACTTTCCAATCTAATTAGAAACCTCAATCTCAAAAATACTCCCTATTCACTTCACTGGTCAATACTTAAAAAGTCCAAATCATATACCCCTGGAGCATCCCATTGCCAACTTTGCACTCTGGAAACCTTTATGATAGCTACTGCTACTAAATCTAAAAATATTATTAATTCTAAGAATGAACTTATCTCCAGTTGCAGGCATAAACGTAAATTCAGGTATAGCAACCATAATAATCCCCCAGACACCCCTCCCCCATTTGATTAAATACCCTCCCTTCATCTCGGATTTTCCCTCCTTACATCTCGAAACCCCTTTCTGATAGTTCTAATTCCTGTTGTTCTTTAATCTCTACTTATATCTCCCTCATCCCTTTAACCTTCTCTTAACTTAATAAATTACCCATAAACTTCGTTAGCTTCGCATTTCCCTTAGTTTTAACACCTTTCTTCCATTACCCCCTAAATCTTTCCACTTAACCTCCTTAACTGTATAACTTTATTTGGCTTTCCATTTTCTTTCCCGTTTAACTTCTTTTAATGCATTCGTCCGCTTCCCTGCAACACTTCCATTCTTCATTCTTTTCCCTTTCAACGTGATAACTAACCCACTCTATTCATATTATATCCTAGCCGTTTTATTTACTTGTTGATTAGCCTTATCTACTCCATATCCCATTTGCACACCTCGATATCGAACTCCTTACTGCTTCCACTGTGCACTCTAATTATTCTTCCCCTCCTGTTTTTAATTCTTCTCACTTTTTTAATAGCCTCGATTATTCCCCCCTTGTTTTACCTCGCCCTTCGCACATCTCTCTCAAACTACTCAACACCCAACCCGCCCTAGCTCTACATCTTTTAACCCCTATAGTATTTACTTGTAACTGCGATCTCCACTCTCCCTCTGGCTTAATCCTTTGTCACTTTTTTAACCTTGTATATCTCTTACTTCTTCCGGCCTTTACTAACCTATTTAACAATTTTCTTAATTAACCTCCATATAACTTTTTTTAAATAAAATTTCAAAGTTTATATTTTCCCATATCTATTTGAACTAGCATCCTGTAACTGCTTATTTACTTCAACCCATAATTTTTTCCACCTTGGAGACTCCCATTCCGGATATCCTCTCTAGGTCTTGTTTTCCTTTTTCTTTTTCCTTATTCTAATTTTCATTCTTGAGCTCCAATCTTATCGACTTTTCCCTCATTCTATTATTAGTATCTTATTTTTTAATTTTTTAATTTTTAATTTTTTATTCTTTCGGTCAATCCTCAATTTTCCCTGCGAGCTTAAGACTAATCTTATTATCTATTTTTCATTCTTTATTCTTTTATTTTCTTATTTCTACTTTTTATACTATTTTTATCTTTATTTTTTATCTTTACTCTTAATTTTTAACTCATTTTCCTAGTCCTACCCTTCATATATATTTTGCCTCATTGCTTATATCTAAGGTCATTTGATTAAACTTCTAAACCCCCGAACTCTGTTCTTATACATATTCTGATATTTTAACCCCTTATCCTAACATTCGTTAACTTACCCCCACTCCTTTCTTCCCCTTTTCTAGTTGAATCCTAATTCGTGCTAACTTCCAATTTCAACTTTATGTTTCACCCCCCCCACTTTCACACTCTTAGTTTTATCCGCATTCCTTCACCGCATCGCTCCCTTTCTCCTCCCCATCTCTTTCCTCGTACCCGTCCCTTTCTCCTCCCACACACCACTTACCCGTTTCCTCCCTTGCCCACTGGTCGCATATTATATTCTTGTTTTCACTGTCTTTGCTTTTCTTCATTTATAGCCGGCTTTCTCAACTGGGCAGACTTTAAATATTCTCACTGCCCCTTTTTTCCACTTTAAAACACTTTCCTTTGTCATCTCTGCCCGGGAAGTTTCTTTAATGGCGAATATTTTACATCTTAATCTCCTCTGACGCCTGCCGCATCATCGAATGTACCTCTTATTGGACTTTTTACCCTTCTTGGATCTTCTATTTTCGCCGTACCTGAAGTTGTGGCTTCTTGGAATTTAACTTTGAAACTTCTCTCATTACTTCTCGTGCCTCTAACGACCTACCTATCTACATCGTATCCTCTCCGCTGGACTCTTCGACACCAGACTTTTTGGCAATCGGACATTTGCTTGCACCCTGGCACAATTTTGCCCTACGTTTCTTTCCCTACAACTTTTATTTTATTTCATTTTTTCAAATTTTAAATCTTGGCCATTGCCAACTTATCTATCCCAGCGACTTCCTCTGATAAGATTTTGATCTTTGAAAAGCCTGGCTTAAGGAAAATTTAACTTGAATAAATTGCCTTTTTGCGGAATATACCTTGCTTTGAACTTTTGAATTGAATTTTGATTTGGCTTTTGCTTTCTCTAATTCCTTTCCATTCTCCTTCATTTATATATATATATATATATATATATATATATAATATGTATATAAATATATATATATAATATATATATGACAGAGAGAAAGAGAGAATTAAATAATATAAGACCAATTTTATATAATTATAATCAGATTTGTACATGAAAATCTCTCTTAAAGCTTAACTAAACGAATCGTTTGGCAATGGGGAAGAAATTTCAATATCCCTTACACAAAAGAATTGCGCTTGAAGATTTAAAACAATATTTAAATCCGGTTTTGAAAGTAAAAAGTTCAAGCAAACATGATTTTTATTAAATGGTTCTGCAAAAGATCAAAAAAACAATAAAGCAATTTCTCCTCATCGGATAAAAACACGATTAAAAATACATTAAAAAAAATAAAAAATATCCAAAATTCAATCAATGCATAATTAAGCTGAAGGTAAACAAAAGTAATTATATAAAGTCAAAGAAAATTCAAAATCATACGTTTCAAAACAGTCCGGTCAATAAAATCGCCACGTTGAAATCACAGGTTGATGCATTGAGTTGAGTTACAAATTCAAGGGAAGAGACGCACGCCAGTATCTCAAGAGTAGTAAGGTTAGCTTCTATAAGCATTTGGCAGTCTAAGGGAAATAACTCTGTAAATTCCAAGAAATACCAGTGATTGAGCAAAGTAAAATTTCACAGAAGCTTCCAGCAATTAAGAATCAAACTAATAGAAAGCTACATATATTTATGTGCTTATATCTTTAAAAAAATAAAAACCATTTATTAAATGAAGAATTTTATTTAGCAATAGGATTTACATTATTTGAGTCTGGGTGCAGAAGAAGCAGCGAACGGAAGATCTACCAAGATGATCAGAAAACACAGTGGCAGAACTTAGAAACGTGCAATTTTATAAAAATCTATAATAGTGTGGTGAATAATGGGCTATCAACAATTCACCCGCTATCCAACCGCCATGATGTTTGCAAGGCAACTGATAAGGCTGAACAGCTTCCCCAATGGTTCGCCTTTAACTCTACTTTAGACCTCACAAACCATTCCCTCCCAAATTTCCCATGCAGACTGAAGACACGTTCGATAATCTGATCACAACTCCTTCCCATGTCCGGGACATCACAAAAAAACTTAACAAATGTGAGCCTGAATATATTTCAGTTATAGTATTAAAGAAATGCTCTGCTGAGCTAGCCTCAGTTATCTCCAAACTTTATAACAAATGCCTTGCCGAATCTTGCTTCTGATAGCTAGAAAATTGCCTTTGTGGTAAGAGTGTTCAAAAATTTTGGTCTCCTCCCGTTCTTCACTAAAATCTTTAATTAATCTAGTGATAGTTCACCACCTCGTCGTTAATGCTCAACTTCTTTGTGACCATCAGTATGGATTTAGGCAAGTACGTTCTATTGCGAATATCCCAACGTCATCGCAGAATGCATTTACCATACACTGGACAAAGCTAGTGAAGCTAAGGCTGTAGCACCTGATATATCCAAGGCTATTGAGAGGGTCTGGCATGAAGGTATTCTCAGGAAAATTAATTTGTACGGCAATACTGGACGGATATATATCAAATCCTTCTTAGCCAAAAGAACGATCCAGGTTGTCCGCGATGGTCGTACATCTAAACATTACATGCAGGTGTGCCCCAAGGGTTAATCCTTGGGCAGTTATTATTCCTGATTTTTATAAACAACCTCACAGATGAAATTGTGTCCGAAATGGTTATATTTGCTGACAACACCACGCTCTATTCTTGACGTGGGAAAAACGAAAACACATATCCGAAGCAATGGCTGAATCCTTAGAGAATGATCTCCAGTCTGTAGTGGAATGGGGACATAAATGGATGGTAACATTTAATACTAATAAGACAAAGCTCATTTCCTTCAACAATTATAAGAAACATTTCAACCATTGATTGCCATGGCTAATAGCACCCTACCCGAGAGTCCATCATTCAAACACCTCGCGCTAACATTCACAGCTAATATATGGCCAAGTCTGCTACGAGGAAAGTGGGCTCCCTCTACTGTGCTAGAATACCTATCACACCTGCCAGTATCCTTTATCTCTACAAAGCCACCATCCATCCATGCATGGAGTATTGTTGTCATATATGGGCTGGTGCATCAGTCAGTAATCTCTCAGACAGGGTCAAAAAAAAAAAAAGAAAAGAAAAAAAAAAGACATTTAATCTAACAGGTCCCTCACTGTCTAAGAAACTCCAGTCCCTATCCCATCAACGTAACGTTGCATTCCTGAACTTGTTTTACAAATACTTCAACGGAATGTGCTTTGATGAACTTGCTGCTCTGGTGCCCCCTCGAGCTACCCAACACCCTTCACTATAGAGATCCCCAGATGTCGGAGGGCTTTCTACTCTAATAGCTTCTTTCCTCAAACTGCTAGCCCTTGGAATTCCCTCCATGCTCCCTGTACAGAAATTTAAATGTAATATGAACAACCCCCCCCCCCTCTTATGATACCCCTATGGATGCGGCCACAAATACACAGTAGCCCATTATATTCCAGTGGCAATGTGCCTTGTTTGGGGTGAATTTAAAAAAAAAAAAAAAATTTTTTTAAATCAATCTTGCATGAACCAAAGGAAAGGACTTCAAAAAGAGTCTGGAATATACAGAATGTTAACAATATTTGTTTGCAATTTTCAACTGCTAATTTTATGCATATTTTTTATTTTTTACTTTCGTTATGTTAGTAGATGTAGAACAGTTACGGTAGCAGGGTCGGTTGGTAGGAGAAAGCACGAAAAGTGGTAAGGATGAATTTTAGAAAAAGAGGGATAAATAAAGACCTGGCCAAAGATAGGAAGTCAACTTCTAAAAGCCATCAAACACAGGGCAGCATGTAAAACAGATGTTAAACTGATAATGATTATGTCAGTCTTGCCTTCATGAAAACAGACTATATTCCCCATTCTTATTTTTTTTTTTTTTTCCAGAATAATTAATTATAGACAATTTTGAACATTCATATTTGTGGAACAGACACAGATTTCTCCTTAGAATCTGCGCTGGAAAGACAAATAAGATTTCAGACTTATTCGGCATCAGGAGGAAGACGGTAGGAAAAGAATTGAAAGATTCAGAATTCGACTGAGGCAAGATTAAAGAGAAAAACACATGATCAACAATCCGAGACTGGAGTGCTGGAATTCATTGCTGAAGATGACATCATGCCACCCAACTTCTTTCCTGGGGGGCCTCTGACTGAACACAGATGGCTACATCCACGTTCTGAGCAAGGTAGCGAAACCCTGGATCAACCAAGTAGGCCACATATGTGGCAGCAAGACTCAACACCCTGCCATATCAGCCAGAAGACCCAAGCCTTACCGTTAGAGAACTTTGTCAACCACACTTCACCTGATCTCCCAGCTTGCTTGACTGCAACCTTCTCGACTTCTGTGTGGAGTACGGTGGAATGAAACATCAACTGATCCAGCTTCAACACGAAGAAAGAGCTAAAGGCCAGGATCACTAGAGCCATTCGAGGCCTAAATCGGGAGTCGTGATGAAAGTGCCGAGATTTTTTATCAAAACCAAAGACGGGTTCATCGACAGAACAAGTCATGAAGACAAACTACCCCAAATTTGCTGAATAATTCCTAAAAAATGAAATGAGTCTTATTTTTACCTAGACAATAAATTTGCAAACAAATATCGTCCAACCGCTTGAAACCTGCTCTTGGGACGAACAAGTGGTTACATTTAACATTTCTTCATCACACTTATTCAATAAAATCAAAGAAGTTGCTATAAAAAAAAATTTAATATAAAAAACACTAAGTCAGAGCATTGTGCAGAGGTCTTCTGTCAAACTAAAGAACTGAAGGAAAACATTACATCGACTGCTAGTGATAATACTCTAGTTGTTGTACACAGAGGAAGTATAGAAAATATAAGTTATCTCCCTTTAGTTATATTAATTCCTTGCACAGAGCTCATTTGGAAGAGTCCATTAAAATATAACAAATGAGCACAACTTTTACCAGGCCTTTTCAGAAATAGGAGACACCAAACAAGGAGATAATCTAAAAGTTTCCAAACAAGAGGAAATTTCCATTAAACATCCTCAAACAACATTTAGAAAGCAGCCAAACAGAAACTTGCTTCTAAACCAGACCCAAAGGACTTTTACGAAGCTGACTTCAAGAACAGAACATCATCTTCACAAGAAAAGATTTGTGGCCAACCAGAGTGAAAGATCAGATTTATATTTCTGAACTTGTTCAATAATCCTCCATTATATCTAATTATAATTCACTTTACACTAACTGGTAGATGCAACATTATTTAGAAACTCCCAATATCTATTCCTATTACTGTACACTGTATATGTACTTAAACTTGAGAATGCTTATTCGTGTTGTGATATTTTCCCACCCAGTCTGTTATTTCAAGATTAAATAGGTGGTTTAATATATTCAAATAGAATGCTCAAAGGGAAATTGAACAAACGGTGCAATTGCCGATTTTCCCAAAAGATAGGCAAAAACATGATCAAAGTGGATTTAAATGCCTGACCTCCAACGTCTGATGTTGCAAAATTACATGTGTGTATACTACAAAAAACGACTATGGTTAGGAAATAGTTTTTTTTTTTTTTAAATACCATTGATTGGAATAGTAAGTAATTGTTGGGACTGACAGTATTGATTTACTCCTCTCCAGGAGTTAGACACAAGGCCAGTTTTTATCTTATTCCCACGAGAAAGATGTGACCCAAGGTCAGGTCGGGAAAGTGGGGTTTAAAAATTGCCTGAGCAGCCCAGCTCCGTCGGCATTCCCCGGTAGCCTCAGGCAGTAAGCAATAAACTTACTCCTCCCCAAAGAGGGGAGGCAAAGCCTGGGAAGGTGGACCTCCCAGAACTGCACAGGACAGACCCATTGACCGGCATAAATCAAGACCTAAAGGCCAAGACAACACCAGTATGGGGTGCAGTATCCATCGGAACAGATACTACACTTTGATCTTAGCCAAAAGGCCAAGGGTGATGACAGTAATTTGAGATCTTAACACAAAATGAAGTGCACTTGCGATCAAACAACTCACACAAACAGTAGCCAATCATTGTATTTAGGCACAGAAAGAAAAAAATATTCCAGAACCTTTCATGTACGCATCTATAAAAGGCACAGACAAACTAACGACTAAAGAGATCGACAAGGAAATGGCGCGACGTTGATCTCATCAACAGAAAAATCGGTGCTTGTGCATATCAACCCTGACATGTTAGACCGCTCTTAAAAATAAAATAGCTAAAGAAATGTATAAACTTTGTTATGTACTTATGTGGTAGATGAAAAAAAGACTGTACACCAAAAATTATGCAAATTCATCCAGTATTTATTTAATTATAAATAAAAAACGATTTTATCACTCGGTAGATATTTCCACCATTTTGTATCTTAGATTTTCCAGTGGTCAAGGACGATAACTCATATTTTCACGATTTCGGGGTTTGGGGTCTCCATTGTTTACAAAAATGTCAAAATGTACGTAAAATCATTTTTTTTCTTTTTTCTTATAATTTAATAACTACTGGATGAATTTTCGTAATTTTTTCTGCACAATCTTATTTTCAGCTAACACGTAACTACATAATAAAGTTTATACATTCTTTACATATTTCAATGTCAGGGTTGATATGCACAAGCACCGAAAAATCAGCTACACACAGCAACAACAACCAGCAGCATCTACTCGTCTACAGCAACCAACAACAAAGCTAACACTACAAACTATTACTACTTCTGATAACATACATACCTTTCAATGTAACAAGCTTACACTTACATGATGCAACGATACTGTCTACATTGACTATTTAACTTGCACATGCACAATGTCTTACGTAAACTATCATACTAACACAATTCACACACGTATATAAAACAGCCAGAACACCTTTCTCTCAATAAAATATTTGTTACATTTACAACCGCTGTTTATCATATTTCATTTGTTGCTTGATCATTGGCATTTTATTCTAAATTTGTTGTGCATTTTTACAAGAACTGCATCAAAATGGTATTCTAGGCATGAATTTAACACTGACATGATACTAGAAATGACTAAAGAAAGTACTTTTTAACTTAATCCAGTGCTATTTCCAAGCATGGGTGTAATTTTTCAACAGTATTAAGAGTGTTATAGTTCAACTTGAGGCAATTCAATATTTGAAGATAACATTAAGTTAGATGACAAGTTAATTGATTAACAAAAGCACTACGAGAGGACAAGTCTCCACCAAGGCTTATTACGTTACCTACAATCACAGATGAATTGATTCATTCAAAGATGTTAAATTGGATGTTCTATGTTAAAAGTGCTATTGTGAAACAGTGATTGTAACCGACGCAATCTGCCCCTTTAGGGCGCACTAATATGCATCAGGAAAATAGGGCCCTACATAGAAACAAGTGGAGATCTAAGAACTAGTACATATTTTCCGCGGGATCGGCTATACAAAACAGCTCTGGAAGTGGCGCCGGGCTGGCTGGAAAAAGCGCGTAAGCCGTCCGTTATAATTATCCATACACAATGGGAGAACAAAGCCAGAAAGAGCTGGAATGTTGATAATGGCTGTACAATTTTGGTCAAGAGTCTTTTGGTCACTCCCCTCCCCCCATGGTAGAGAGAGAGAGAATAAGTCTTTTACGATAACAGGAAAGAAAACAACCCAACCAGAGAGAGAGGGAGAGGGAGAGTAAGTCAGTATGTCCCATCAGATCACAATGTTATTAAACCCCCATTAAAGTCATTGACAGCATAATACTAATAGCGAAGTGAAGTCGGTTAACTTCGTACTTTGTGGGTCATTGATTTAAACATATTAAAACGACAATAACCTGCAGCTAAATCACAAAAAAAAACTATGCGGTCTATATTCCGAAAATGTCAAATTATTATTATGTATAATTCCCAAAAGAGAAAAAAGGGGTAAAAAAAAAAGTCAACAAATAACTTATCAAATGCAATAAAACTTACTTTTCTACTTACCTACCTAATGTTTTTGTGTTTTAAAGCACTTTTATTTACATTTTTTAACCTTGCATTCATAGCCTTGTAATTTCGACGGATTTAATATGGCAAAACTTAAACGAAAATACAGCAAATAACTGTCACCAATCAGTTGAAAATGTAATTTTTAACAGATCTGTATATTTTTATTAGTTGTATTTTTGTTTTTACATCGAGATTTTAATTTTCGGAAAGTGTGGTCGGCTATGTTGCCTCAAGTTCAAAAAGATTGTATATTGAATGAAATATTAACATGCAATAAAAAACACTTAAAAATGATCCGGGTAGTAGTCCAGTCAATCTAGCTGATTTTTTGGCTGAACCTCAAACAAATTGCTAACAAAGGTTTTTAACTTGGATATTGGGCATGAATAACCTCTCTTTCAGATAAAAAAGTTTAACAAAATTAGCATTGCGGAAAGGGGTCAACAGGCGCCATCTTTAAAGATTGCCGCCGATTCTAGCCTCCTCTTTCACAACTCAATTTCTGTAAATTCATCTTCAAAAATAACAAATGTAGCTATGTGAAATTGGATAAAACCAACAGTTTTCATAAGGTTAAATATAATTATAACTTCTTATGCCTTACTTTTGTCTCTTTTGGTGTATTACTGCAGGAGCTTAATATTTTGTCATATTCTAATTTAAGGTTGGCCAAAGTGAAGTACCGATAATTGTGGATGCTGACAAGTGTGCTATTTGCAACAATGAACTGTCCAGTAATGAAGAAACATTCATCGTCAGCCAGAAAGGCATCGATTCTATTAACAGAGCTTCTTAACGTGGAGAGAAGATCAAAATTCAGATTAGTCGACGTCTTCACAAGAAATGCAGACAGCGTTGGATCAACCCCAAATACATAGAAATTGACCGTAAAAATAGGTCTACCCATGATGAAATGCTATCCCGTGCAAGCCGCTCTTTGTGTGTTTAACTTTAAGGAACATTGTCTTTTTTTGTGGTTCTGGAAAAAAATCTGATAGAAAGAAAAGGTGTTGACGTTTTCCATGTAGAAACTATTGAGTTTAAGGACAGAGTGTTAAAAGTTTGTGAGAAAGTCTGAAAAAATGATGGCTGGGCATCCACTGTTAAAGGTAGAATAGGTTATGTAGCTGACCTTGTTTTAGAAGAAGCACGTTATCACAGAACATGTTTTGCAAACTTTGATTCCAATAAAAACATTCCTAAGGCATTCTCTTCTGCTGATTCTTCTAAGAAACAAAACTTTAGTAGACCAGATGGTTCAGAAAGAAAGCAGGCATTTCTGGAAGTTGCTAAATATTTGTAGCAAAATGACGAGCAACTCACCATTGTCATCTTGTAAAAAAAAAATTTTTTTTTAAAATGGAGGAAATTCTCGAAGACACTGGCTTTGAACCATAGTCTCTCATACATGAAATCTTGATCGTTAGAACATTTCAAAGACAAAATCATTGTGACTGAAATTAATGGGAAACATAATGCTGTTACATTCTTAAGTACAGCAAAATGTATTCTCCATGAATTCTATGCACAGAGCCGCTCAACAGACAATTCAGAATCAGAGGTCATTAGAATTTTAGAGACGGCAGCCAAGCTTATCAAAAATGCCATTAAAGGTATCTAGACAAGTTCAGAATATTACCCGCCTAAGAATGATCTTGAACAGGATGCGATTCTGCAATATGTTCCTAAAACATTGTTGATCTTTCTCAGGAAGATATTTGCAGGCAAAGACAATGATTTGAAACTTGCATCAGTCGGTCAAGCAATAATGCAGGCTGCTAGACCCAGAGTCCTCCTTGCACCTTTGCAGTTTGGTTTAGCAGTGGAAATGCATGACCAATTTGGATCAAGGTTTTTAATTGACACTCTGAATAAGCATGGCTTCTCGACATCTTACTCGGAAGCCCAGAAATTCGAAAGTGCTTCTATTTTTCATGGCGCTAAAACTCTCTCCCCTGTTGAAACTGAATTTGTGCAGTTCGTAGCAGAATATGTGGACCATAATGTAATGAGTATTGATTGGTTTAACCCATTCCATGGTATGGGCATCATAGCATGGTTTACGCCCGGGAAAGTTAAAGCAAAACCAGTTCCAAGGATTCAGGTCCTTTCAGAAGATATAATAAGGGTTGGAAGGATCAACATCAAGTACCTAAATTCACAGCACACCAACAAACCACCAGTGACATTTAAAGAGCTCCAGCCCAAGAAAGTTGTCGATTCCACTGCTAATGTTGACATCCTTTGGGAGGTTTCACTAATTTCACATCCGTCCAGACCCGCATGGTCAGGCCTTATGCAGTCAGTGCACAAAGGAACATATCCTGGGAAATCAGCCACAGTTTTTTTTGCCAACGATCGAAATGGACCCTGGTAACCCAACCTGCTTGTACTCAATGTTATGTTACATTAGTGATTTAACCAGGAAAAACAACATTACACCAATTCTAACATTCGATCAACAACTTTGATACAAAGCAATGATGATAGTCGAGTCACAGCCTAGTTCCAGTCCCCTGAAAGCGTTTGTCTTGCGACTTGGTGGGCTCCATACACAGATGAGCTTTCTGGGGTCAATTGGTCATTTGATGACAGGTTCTGGATTGCAAGAACTTTTTGAACTTGTGTATGCTGAAAACAGTCAAGCACATGCTAAGTGGCAAAGCAATTGCAAGAGCCATTTGTGCTCACTTAGTTGATGCTGCTCTAAATGCTATTTTGTTAGCTAAAGCCTATGACTTGCCAGTTTCACATGTCACTGAGGATAATCAACCCAACACTGATGCAGAAGAGTCATTTCCTCAAAATGAAGACCCGAAGGAAGCTCAGGGGCTATTGAAAGATCTCCTTGATGGGACGGAGACATTGAATAATGTTCTGTCAGAGTCTATGACCAGGATTGCCCAGAGAATTAACCATGTGAAGAATGCGATGGTTGACCAGCGAATAGTAAAATTGTGGATTCAATACCTTGATATGGTGAAGATCCTGCAATTGTTTATATAGAGCGCACCGGGAACTTCACCTTAACGCTGTAAGGAAAATGCTGCCAATATTCACTGCAGCAGGACACATCCTATATGCAAAGTAGGCCTACTTGTACTTGCAGCAAATGGAAGGGCTGCCGAAAAGCCATCCTGAAGTGTACCAGAAATTTTCTGAAGGATTCCATGTGATTAGACGGAGTGATCGCTACTGGGCTGGCTTGTCGACAGATCTGGTTATTGAGCAGGTGCTAATGAGAAGCATGAAGACATCTGGAATGGACGAAATTCAATGATTGGTTTGGATGCCATCACTGCCAGCGTGCGCTGAAATCAAGTTTACAATGCAAGAATTAGCAGGCATTCGTTATGGCACTAGTGACCAGCACCAGGAGGCTACTTCAGCAAGAAAAGAGCAAGATGTGAGGGATACATGGAAGCTCCTTGCGTTTCTCCAGACATATGACCCTTTCACGGAAGATCCGTCCATTCACAGCATTTCAAGTGGAGTAACTGGAGACAAAAAGGTAAATGTGGACAGAGCAAACTCCATAGGTGAGGCAATTATAGCTTCAATGGTTGGAGAAAATGTCCACAAGTACACTTTTAAAAGAAAGGATCAGGCAATTACACTCGGGTCAAAAGTTTCGCTCAGCAAAGATGAAGAAGTTGAGACTGATCCACAACTCCTATTCCAGAGACTGTGTGTGCTCTCTACCAATGTACCCTCAACTCAGCAAGAACATTTCCAGTATGAGCTTTGTGGTTACTCACCTGCACTTTTTGATTCTTTCAGACTACCGCAAGAGGCACAAAAAAAAAAAAAAACCGGCTTTGGCAGATGCAATATGGGAACTGACTTCCCCTGTACAATCAGGTCCACAGTATCTCTTAGATGGTGGAACACTACTTCAACGCCTCCCATGGCAAAAAGGTCACACATTTGATGAGATCTGTGCCCAATACCGCAGATGTCACAACTAGATATGGAAAAGCATGCATTGTCTTTGATGGGTATGAAAGACAACTCACCGATGCCGAGCAGGGGGCTCTGTTGGTGTTAATGTGTCACTGACTCCTTTAATGGTGTTCAAATTAAAAAAGGATGTTTTCCTAGCTAATCAAGAAAAAAAACAAATGTTCATCAACTTGCTAGGAAAGATTATGGAGGAAGCAGGTTGTATAGTCCATGCATCTGGAGACGCTAACGTATTGATTGTGAGCATTGCTCTAGAACTGGCACAGACAGGAGAAACCATTTTGATAGCAGATGACACTGACCTATTGGTCTTTCTATGTTATCATGTCAATAGAGATGATGGTTACAACATCTTCTTCATGCCACAACCAAAGGATAGTGCAAAAAGTGTTAAAGTCTGGAACATCAAAAGGATGAGGAAATCTTTGGGAGATGTGGTCTGTTCCAACATTCTTTTCATCCATGCACTATTGGGTTTTGATTCTACATCCAGTGTTTATGGAATTGGGAAGGCAGCATCCCTTCAAAAGGTGATGAACAATAGAAACTTCCTCAAACTGGCAGAAGTGTTTGGCAGAAGAGGTTATTGAAGCTGGGGAGAAGGCTTTAGTGTGCCTGTACAATGGTAATGATGGGGAAAACATCAATAATCTCCGACTGAGGCGCTTTAAGTAAAATGTTGCAAAAAGCTCAAAGTATGTTGAGGCCAAATCATTGCCACCAACAGGAGCAGCTACGAAATTCCACAGCCTTCGAGTTTACTTCCAAATTCAGAAAGTGAAATGTAGAAACCAGCTAAAGACTGACGAGTAGGGATGGAAACTTTCAGATGGTAAATGACAACCAATCAAGACTGACTTGTCAGCTGGTCCTGTACATTTGTTGGCTATAATTAGGTGTAACTTTACTTCAGTATGTACTACAGCAAGATGCAGTTGCAGGAAACATGGTATGACTGTTCAAACTTGTGTGGTAATTGCAAAGGCGTCCACTGCAGCAATTCACCACAGCCAGATCTTGATGATGATGAAGTTACCTTTGACTAGTTCTTGATAAGAAATGTTCTTTGGTCTGTTCATGAACTTGTTCTATGGTGGTTATACAAGAGTCTTGCCCCAGCATTCGACCAACTGACCATTCCTTTTTTGTAAATTGTACTTATTTTGTACCTATTTTTTATGAACTGTCAGGAATTAATGTGACAATTGTTGCCTTGAAGAAGGCTACTTAGTCTGTATTTGTACCTTTTATATTGTATAAGAAATTTAAAAAAAACAAAACATAAAAACAATGGCAGGGGCTAGTCATTTTCTGGTGTTAGTTTATTATTAAGCATATAGCAACCTATAATTACAATTTGAAACACCAATAAAATGTCAAGCTGGCGTCAGAATTCATTCATAAACAGTCGTAGTGAGTCACTAAAACTAGCGCATGCGTATTGAGCCCACAATTCAAATATAAACAGACGAAAACATTTTAGTTTTTAATTAAAATAAACGTGTTTTTCTAATATTTTTGGGGGATTCTGACAAAAAGATCTATTTCAAACACTTACATAATTAATAAAATGTTTTTTTGTTTTTTTTTTCAATGTAAATATTCATTAAACCAAAAAAACAATTTGTGAAAATCGTAAAAGAAAACAAAAAAAATGGTGCTTCTGCAGAGACGGGGGCCACTGGTTCGATCGATGGCGGCGGAAACTGCCGACTCCTCTTCGGGGGAAATCGTGCGAAAACGTGAGCGACGGAAAGAAATTTGATTTTAGGGAAGATAACTGTTGAATTGACAATTGCAATTGAGGATAAGTTAAAATTATGAACATTTATTTATTGAAACAAATTAAACATTATGTACAGCAAATAAATAAAACTTTGATAAACATTTGAAATTTAACAAAAAAACGAATTAAATAAAACTTTGATAAACATTATGTACATCAAATAAATAGCAAACTTTTTATTAAAATAAAAAAAAACGTAATAAGTAAAACTTTGATTTGAAAAAAAAACAAATTGACTGAACGATAAATGTGGGAAAAAACAAGTTTTTTTACAGGGTATTGACTGAATGATAAATGTGGGGGGAAAAAGTTTTAAACAGGGTACAATTCTGCGATCAGTTAAAAAATACTTCCAACTGAAATTAAATTATGCGCTTGCAAAAAATCAACAATTTTGCAATTATCCCCGAGTAAATGTAATAACTCTTCAAAGTCCATTTCGTGAAAAAGTAATTAACTCAATATTAATTATCTCCCCGCAAATCAAATTTCTTTCCGTCGCTCACGATTTCTCCCGAAGAGGAGTCGGCAGTTTCCGCCGCCATCAACCGAAACAGTGGCCCCCGTCTCTGCAGAAGCACCCAAAAAATAATTAAACAAATGTATTTAATTTTATATTCAGCATATTTTTTTGTTTTATTCCAAACACTTACATTATTAATAACATGTATTATTATTATTAAAACGTTTTCGTCTGTTTATATTTGAATTGTGCGCTCACTACGACTGTTTATGAATGAATCTGACGCATGCGCAGAGCCTCCCAAAATATGGATACTACAATACGTTTTTACCAAGAAAATTGTATTCGGGGGGGGGGGGGCAATAAAATGACAATTATATGCTTATTTTTAAATGACTACGATTGAGTCACTTGAGCCATTTGGCGGCGGCGGCCGCTGGGAAAGTAGAAAATAAAAATAAACCAGAAAAAATGTATTCGAGGGGGGGGGACAATCATATGCTTATCTTTAATATTGAAGACTATTCTTTATTTTTAAATGACTGCGATTTAGTCACTTGAGCCATTTGGCGCTGGTGGCCGGGAAAAGTGCTGCCGTTTTTTGTTTTTTTTGCATTCAAAATTCACTTTTAAGAAGAAACTATTCGATTCGTAGTTTTAAAATTAGATTTAAATTTAATATTTTAAAATACTGATAAAGATTTCATTTAAATATCCATCCTTTAAAAGAAGCTGTTTAGTTTGTATATTTTGGGGCCATTTTTAACAACAGCCAACAAAACAAAAGGGGTAAAAAAACAAATAAGTAAAAGAGTAACTTATCTTGCATTTTCTAACATTTATTTGTTGTATATTTGTTGATTTCATCCCCTTTTTTGTTGTTGCCTCTTGTTAAAAAACGCAATTTTTTACACAATTAAATTTAAATCCATCATTACTTTTTTCTTCGCCCATGAGTTTTTTTTTTTAAGTCATCAAAACAAAATACGAAGTTCTCTTTAAAAGAAATCGATATTAAATCTTTATATATTTTTTTTATTACTTTGTTACGACATCTAAAATTGCAATATAATCCTTAACCTAGAAATCGAATAGAATTAGACGGTTTTCGAAAAAAAGCTGAAAACGTTGACAAATAATTTTTCTGAATTTTTTAGATGAGGATTGATAAGTTGGGTTTATTCGGACTATTGTGAGAATTACACTCAAGATGAGAACAAACAATGAAGCAATTTATGTAGATATATATTATATATATAAAGGGAAGACGTCTACAAAATAAACGTATTGTTTTTACTTATGCTTTATTTGCATTGGCAAGTTGAAGGGAAAGGCCATTTTCAGACAAGACAGGTGAAATTACAAGTGGATGAAGGTTTGAATGAGCACTGAGGTCACACAGCTCATTTATTGAATAAAGATTTAAAGAAAGAAAAGAAAAAGACAATTTAACTCCTTACTTAGCAAAAATGTATATCTACTAAAAATATAATCATGCAATATTGAAATTAAAAAAGTTTGTTTACCCGTTCACAGCAGCAAAACTATCGGCCACGCAAAAACAAATGTACACAAGCGAGTCGGCTAGAAGAATTACTTGAAAATCGCGCTTTTTCTGCGGTCAAATATCGCGCTAAACTTTGAACGCCACCTAACGGCAATTTAAAGATTCTTTTTAATGGAGTTATCGCCCTTTCCTTCTTTACCTTTCTAGCGACTGTAAATTGCATTTTTTGCGCAAACTGATTTGAAATTAACTTTTAATGTGAACCATATATTTTAATGACAAAATGTCTGTACAAAATATAAAGCACACAGATATTGATTAATTTCAATTAATAAAAACTATTTGCACACACAAAAGTGAGATTTAAATTTTTTTAAGTATATATTTATTGGTACTACCTATATTTACCCGCCGTTGCCCGGGTTGAAGGCTGAGAGGAAAATAATTTAATATGTTTACATTTTTTTAATACGATTTTTAACCAGGGGTATTTTTACCCCGCCTAATAAACCGGTATTGTCCGGGCCTTTGGGTCTGGATTTACGCCGGTCTATTGGGAATTGTCTGGTCCTGTGCAGTTCTAGGAGGTACACCCTCCCAGGCTTCGCCTCCCCTCTTTGGGGAGGAGTAAGTTTATTGCTTACTGTCTGAGGCGCTCCTACCGGGGAATGCCGACGGGGCTGCCCAGGCAATTTTTAAATGGCCCGAGTGCTCACCTCTCGAGCGCTGGCTTATCTAATCCCACTTTCCCGACCTTGTGTCACATCTTGCCTTGTGGGAGGTAGATAAATAAGACGATTTTTTAAAATGTGTTCCAGTTTCCCTTTATTTGCTTTGTTATTATTTTAATAACTATTCGATTAACAGTAAATAATAATTTTTTAAAAAAATGTGGATTTAACAAATTACGTAGAGGCGCGTAACACACACACACACAATAGGTTGTCTGATAGTTTTATTAATATAGAGAGTAAATCCTCCTAGGGTGAATGTGTAACGAGTATGGTATCCGAAGACGTCGGCTGCAAAGCGGAGATACTTGATATTAGTAGCACCGTTTCTATGTCCCGACTAAAAACATACCGGGCTGTTCGTTTTCTGAAATTGAAATCGTTGAAATACAAACAAGTGATTGTCAAAAACAATTAATTTATTAAAGAAAATGGGGCTCTTGTGCAGAATCCATACAGGAGCGAGAGTTCCAATCGTGTAAGGGGCAGTAACTCTCTTTCTTGAAGTCATGCAAATTCAATTAATAGAACATTTTTCGAAGAAATAACAATTTGAGAAAAGCAACAGTATATTGATAGAACATTTATTGAACAAAATAGAATATAGTATATTTTTTCAATTTTTCTGGGTTTTTTTTTTCTTCTCTTGATTTTGTTTTTTTTACTTTTTTCATTTCAAAACCAGCAAAACGAACAGTCCTATTGTTTGGATTAAAAGATTTTTGATTTTTTTTATAGTTTAAAATATTCAATTATCGCAGACATTAACATTTGTGAAAATCAACAGTATATTGATAAAACATTTATTGAAGAAAATAGAATTTGGGAAAATCACCACTTTTTGTTGAGTACTTGTTAAATATAATAATTCGCGCATATTCAGGGCATTCAAGTAGATTACGTCGCTTTTCGTAGAAGTTAGAAATTATGTATTTAGAAAAAGAGTTGTCCGCCCCTTCTTACACGATTGGAACTCTTCTAAAATAAACTTCGCTCGTGTATGAAATCTGTACAAGAGCCGAAAATGGTGCTTGTACAGAGAAGCGTGCATATGAAAAACTCTGAAAATCGCAGTTCCAATTAAATTAACCGGAAAACTCTTTGATATACTTATGTAGCAAGCAAAAATAGGTTTGTGCATCAAAAATTAGCAAAAGCTATCGCGTAGAATGATAATAAAAAATTAAAATCCGTTATATCGTTTAATCGGGTCGGCCATTGATTCGAGCGAAAAAACACGAAATTCAGGGGGAGGTAACCAGTCTGTCATATTAACACGTAATAAATCAATGGTAATAACCAAAATACGATGAAACTAATTTTTACTTTTAATTTAAATTCTACTCGATCATTATTCCTACTTTTTTGGTGAGAATACTTATTTAAATCTGCTGTGTAAGTATATAATACTGTTTTTTTATGTGTGTTATGTGGGGTAAAAAAGAAAGTGATACATACTGATTGCGGGTGCCGACCTTCAGGTGGGGTGGAGATA
Source organism: Sepiola atlantica (assembly GCA_963556195.1). Taxonomy (NCBI): domain Eukaryota; kingdom Metazoa; phylum Mollusca; class Cephalopoda; order Sepiida; family Sepiolidae; genus Sepiola; species Sepiola atlantica. The sequence continues at coordinate 15,363,423 of OY744515.1, forward strand.
AGACCAACATGAGCAGAGATAAAGAGGTGATATTTATGTATGTTGAGAATGGGTGTGGCAGGTTGTTAGAAGCCTATAAATTGAGGTTCTACCTTTCACCGGGAGTGTTATTGTGTTCTAGAGCTTATGGTGACTCACTAGAGACCAGACGCTGGATCGTTGGTCCTGCAGAGAAATCCGTTCTCTGCCCCATTACATATTGTTACCAGACCTATTGGTTGGGTCGCTAAGGGAGCAATTTCTTATTGACTCAGAATTGGATTTTTCCTACATATTGCAAAAAGGAATTGTTTTGACTAAGAAAGGTTAGTTTGGGATTTACAACCAACGAGAAAGGACGTTGCTGTGACACGAACTTGCCTTTCCCTTTACCAACCAAATGGCCGACCTAGTCAGCATAAGGGAAATAGAGAGACGGAGGGCTCATCTTCAACGGAAGATAAGATCAACTATAAAAAGTCTAGAGAAGGAACAGATGTCGATGAAAGTGTTTTTTTCCTTTGAAAAGGATATAGAAGGATGGCTGGAATATCTAGAGGCAGTGTCATGGACAATGGAAGAACAACTGGCTGCCGAGGAAGAGTCTGAAGAGTTAGCTGAATTATTTCAGACATCTTTCGGATTTAAGAGAGATGTGCATCAACAAATGAATGATTTGAGGGAAACAAGAGAAGGAAAAACTCCAGTGGTCTCTTCTAAAAACCAGCAATCCCCCAATGTAGACCAGGCATTCAACCCTCAAAGTCAGGAGGCAGCTGGTACCCCTGAACCAGCTAGATCCTTCCACTTCAACCCAACAGCCCATTCATCCATTGTGGTGGAACCCTTTAAAATAAAGTTGAATGGCCCACGTTTCAGTGAAAAGGAATTTGAAACAAATAAGAGAAGCTTCAAAGACTTTCTCACTAAGTTTGAGAATTGTGCAGCATCAATAACATCTGCAACAAGTAAATTATATTTTTTTAGGTGTTCCCTAGAAGGTAGAGCCCTTCAAATTATCGACCACCTTTCTGTTTCTGAAAGCAGCTACCCAGTGGCTCTAAAGTTATTGAAGGACCAGTAGTTGGATGAGGAGGAAATAAGGGGTGAAATTATCCAAGGAATGCTGGATTTTCGCCTTAAAAGTCCCAAAGATGTGGTGGGGTGAAGGACTTTATAATAAAAACCCAGGCAGATGTGTGGGAACTCAAGGCCTCGTACAACTGTGACCTGTATGATGATACATCTGCTGGAGCAATTATCATATCCCAAGTGTTGTTCGCTAAACTACCAGCCGATATAAAGGGCGAGTTAATCAGGATTTCTGGAAATTATCAGCAATCTTATTAGAGACAACGGAAATAGTGAAAAGGTTTTTGATAATTAGAACAAGGCTTAGGGTAGAAGAAGAAGATGGATCCTATTCTTCCCTGAAAACCTTCAATACAAAGGTGGAATGAAAACCACAGAATTGTGGATTTTGTAGGCGGAATGGGCATTCTCCTGAAGATTGCCCCCATTACATTTCACATGAAGCCAGAATGACAAGGTGCAAAGAACTCTGGTTGTGTTTTAGATGCCTTAAAAGGACCCACATGGGAAATGTGTGTCCACTAAAAATGAAGAACAATAACTGTAGTGGCTGCGATGCTAAGGGCCATATAACAGCAATGTGCCCAGCAGTCGGAAGTGGAGTGAGATTGGACACCTGCCTTCACATTAATGACTATCAGTACAGTTACATGTCTCCCGTAATCAGCGTGGTGGTAGGAACGCATGATAAAAGGATTGAAATAAACTGCCTGCTGGATACGGGAAGCCAAAAAATTGCCTTTCTTCAGCAAAAGAAAGGGTGTTGGAAGTTAAAACTTTTTTAGGCTCGGCGACAAGGCCTTTTAAAGAAACTTCCTTGGATTTGAGGTTTGTTCCTGGAAGGGTTCACACCCTCCCAAATCTTTCCAGCAAATTGAATCTTTCATATAGATTGCAAGAGCTTCCTCAGATACTTAGAAATCTAAAGAGGCACAAATTGGCAACCCAACACAGTCCCCACGACAGTTATATCAACATTGACGGGCTATTGGGAATTGATGCAATTCAATTACTGGAACCATTTAGAATAGTTCCCTGCATGGACAGAGCGGCTTTTTCAATGCCGAGAGGACTTGTCCCCTTTGGTAACAGCCGGCATTTCTTGTATGAAAATCAAATAAAACCAAGAAACAAACAAAGAAGAGGGGTAAACATCAATTATGCCAGCTTGATGAGTAAGATTCCAATACTTCCACGGCACAAAATTGATTTTGTACTGAATCCAGAAGAGAGCTACCAGGACCCCCTAAAAGCGAGGACTGGAAAATATGTTTAGTATGGAATCGCTGGGATTGCCCGCTTCAGAAGAATTCTCAACCTTGGATGAAGAAAAGGTAAAAGAGTTCAGAGACTCTATATCATTCAGAGATGGCCGGTACCATGTACAACTGCCTTGGTACGAAGACAAGGTAAAGTCGGTGCCTTCAAATTATAATGCTGCTCTTAGAGTCCTAGAGAGGGTAGTTAAGGACCTAGAGAAGAAAGATCTCTATGATCAATATCTGGACGCATTTAAACAACAAGAAAACGAAGGTATAATAGAGGAGATAACAGTGCTTCCTGAATACTTTAACAATTATATTTGGATTCCCCATAGGCTCAGACTTACGGACCAGACAACCACAAAAGTGAGACCGGTTTTTAATTGTTCCTACAAGAGGGCAGATTCTGTATCACTGAATTAGGCGGCCTATCCAGGAGTAACCCTAATGGCAGACATGTTGGAACTGTTGATTCGTTTCAGAACCAACAGGTATGCATTATTGGCTGACATAAGGAAAGCCTTCCTTATGATTCGTCTCGACCTGGAGAAGGACCGCAATCGTTTTTCTTTCTTTCTGAAAAAGGGGGAAAACTTGCATTGTTATAGATGCGCAACCATCTTATTTGGCTTCAATGCGAGCCCTTTTATACTGAATTATGTATTGAAATACCATGCAGAAAAGTTTCCCTCAGATGTGTGCTCCCAGGCACTTAAATCTGACTTCTATGTGGACAATCTGGTGAAGACAAGAAATAACATCGATACTCTGTCTACTTTATACTTAACAGTAAAGGAACATCTGCAGAAGGGTAACTTCGAGATACAATCCTGCAACTCCAACAGTGCGATGTTACGGAAGAAAATAGAGGCAGATGGCACCCTGTCGGGGTTTGATTCTGGATGGGAGAAGGTATTGGGATACCATTACAGTCCCGAACAGGATACTATAAAGATCTCTCCTCATGAATGCGATGGGACTGCATCAACAAAAAGAAAGATGATGTCAGAGGCTTCAAATATATTCGATCCATTATCCCTTTACCATCCTATAACAGTGAGAAGTAGGGTGTTGATGGGAGCACTTTGGAAGCAGAAGTTGGATTGGGATCAGGAGGTTCCGGAAGGTTCCAAAAGAATTTGGAAGGCACTCGCAAAGGATTTAAGCGGGTTGGACTCTGTGTTGTTTCCAAGGAGAGTCCTAAATGAGAACAAACCAATGAAATTATTCTTATTTTGTGATGCCTCCAAAGCGGCATATGGCTTTGCAGCATATGCTGTACAGCAGGGGTGGGCAACCTTTTCAGAGTGAGGGCCAGATGAGACTTTAAGAAGGAGATCGCAGGCCGGAGTGAAAAACGAAATCTCAGAATTACTATATTTTGTTTACATGAATAAATTGTACAAAAATTGCATTGAACACTCTACAAATCTGATATTTTTTCTCAAGAGACTTCTGTATGTGATGTTATAAAAGGCGCCGATGAATGCCATTTTGGAACCATAAAAATAATGATGGGGAAGTAGTAAGTTGATCCAGCATTCGTTTTGATACACCTCACATAAGTTCTCTGTTTCATGCCCTTTCCTCGTCTCTCGTTTCCTCTTTGCCTCTCTCTTTCTCGTTTTCTATTTTTATCTCAGGCCAAGGATTTGAAATTAATAGTTAAAGAAAAATGAAATATAATGCATCATCGCTCGCTGATGGTTATACATTTTCATCCCACTGTGAATCTTAATTTAAACCTACCTTTACGTCTATGTCACAAAATGATATGAGTTTTATTGGGAGATCCGCGGGCTGGATTGCAATAATAAAGCATAGCAGGATGGCGAGCTGGACGCTAAGCCTTCGCGGGCCGGATGTGGCCCGTGGGCCGGAGGTTGCCCGCCCTTGCTGTACAGGATGGATAGTCTGCGCTGGTGTTTGCTAAAGCCAAAGTGGCACCCTTAAAGGGTAAATATCTTCCCACATTAGAGCTTTTATCTATATTCTTGGCTCTAAAATGTTTACCTATCTTAATGAAAGCTTTGAGGGACACTCTTATAGAAAGGGTGTATGTAGTTACAGACGCTCAAGTAGTCCTGGCTTGGATACTGGCCAAATCTATTACAACAAAGAATATCTTTGCACGTAATAGGTTGCGAGATATAGCACGGATGATAGCTACAATGAAGACAGAGTCAAAGTTGACATTTAGTTTCCAATACGTGCCGACGGAAGATAATCCGGCTGATTATATAACAAGAGGATTAATCTTGAAAAAATTTAAGGAGAAACTTCCTCATTGGTATACGGGCCCTGCGTGGATAAGGCAGGAGGAGATACACTGGAGCACAGTGGAGTTGGCTTGTCTTTCAGAAGAACAGAGAGAATGGGTTCGTTCCTTGGTTAATATGTTAACGAGAAATGATAATAAACTTTCCCCTGTTGTCTCGGTAGAGCGATTCTCCAGCTTCATCAAATTAATTAATGTTATTACTTTGATGTTTAAGTTCATCAACACACTTCTGAAGAGGGATGCGGACCAGAACCTTCAGGCCAATATTTATTTGATGAAAACCATGCAAAGAGAATCTTTTACACCAGAATTGGATTTTTTGTTGGATCTTGAAGGCAAGGGTGAACCGAAACTAGTAAAGAATCTAAACCTCTTTCTGGACTCTTCCCATATCATCCGTTCTAGGGGAAGATTAGGCGGATCAGAATATCATCCGTATGAAGTTCAGAATCCTATTTTGTTGGGAAAAAAACATCATGTGACAAACCTAATAATAAGGGAATACCACCGGAGAAGCCAACATTTAGGCTTGACGACAACCTTAACTGAAGTAAGGCTGGCAGGTTATTGGATCCCACAGGCCAGACAAGCTGTTAAAAAGATAGTGAATGCTTGTGCCAGATGCAAAAGGTACAATGTCACTGCTTTTTTCAACAGACCTCGAGTAAATTTAGTAAGGTCATATCTCCACACTGGCGTGAACTACACCAGTCACATCTGGGTCAAGGGAGAAGTGAAAGATTACAAAATGCACATCCTCATCTTTACCTGCATGAGTATCAGAGCTATTCACATAGAACTAGTTCCTGATATGAGTGTATCTTCTTTCGCTTCACGAATGTGAATGGCACCCCCTCTCATCTTTACTCTGACAATGCAAACACTTTCGTGGCTGCTGCCAGAGTGATAGATGGGGGGATGATTACAGAAGAATTCAATGAACAATTTGGTATTTATCACCTCAAACATTGCACTATACCCCTTTATTCAGCTTGGTATGGAGGCACTTGGGAGAGGATAATTAAGACCATTAAGAACTGTCTATACAAGTCTAAAGGAAGAGGAAAAGTGGATTATTTTGGACTACTGACCATATTATCAGATGTTCAGCGGGCCATTAATAGTCGCCGCCTGACTTATAGAAGCTGGGATAGTTTGGATTCTGAAGTTTGTTGACGAACTTAAACACCCGAATTCTCTTGTGGGTTCAAATGTGAGCCAAGGATTGTTAATCCGGCTGAATGATGATCTGGAAACAACAGAGCCTCTTAGCAGGACCAATTTGAGGAGGATGCTCCGTTATCGGGAAGAGAGTTTGGAGAAATTTAGGAAGATATGGCAGGAAGACTACCTTTTGAGTCTAAGAGAAAGAAATCTCAGGTTATCAGGCCCTTCTTTTGAGAACATCATCAAGAAGGGTGATATAGTGTTAATTAAGGACCCCCTCAAGACTAGGCCATTTTGGTCTATAGGCGAAGTCCTTGAACTGATCGAAGGTAGTGACGGATTGGTACGTTCCGCCAAAGTGAGAAAGGGGAACGGCTCTGTACTTATTCATTCCATTAAGCACCTGTTTCCACTGGAAATCTATCCGCAATCAAAGGAACCTGCAGAGGAAGTCTTAAATGAAGAACCAGTTGACTCACAAAACCAAACCCTATCTTCTCAACCCCATGAAAGCACCAGGATCTGGATTTGTCCAACTTGCAACAGATCTGAAGATTCGAAATCAATGATTGCTTGTGATCAATGCGATGATTGGTTCCATTTTGACTGTGTGGGCTTAGTTGTTGCACCACCTGAAGAGGAACAGTGGTTCTGTCAATTTTGCAGGTCACGGCGACCCAGTAGACCCAGTTTATTGGGGGTCTAGAAAGAAACTAGAATTTACTGGTGGAGGTCTTAGGAAAGACCTTAAACTGCGACTAAAAAAGGGATGTGTGTGTAAAAATTGTGGAATCCCATTCCCCTTTTTCCCTAGTCAAAATTGGAGTTTGTATACAATTAGCGTTCCTCTAAACAGAGGGCGGTTTTGTTGTGTGAACATGATCAAGGGAGCTGTTATGATTTTTAGATCTCGTTTTGATTTGACGACGCCCGTCATACCATCTGACGTGTTGTTGTCATGGCGACCGCCGCCTTAGTGTGCCTTGTTTGGGTGATTCCCGACTGCTCAAAAGTGGAATCCAGTGCACTGGGACCCGTTCTATAGTCGCCACAGTGGCACAAGAGTTGGAGCACATGATCATGCTTGCTACCACAAAGTTACGTGCTGATTGCTCACGTGCTGTGGTCACTGTGGCAAAAGATAACATTCCAAACAAACACAGTTTATGGAGTCAGCGGCCATTATTTGTTTTTTCTCCTGGGAGGTATGAGCTCGCTACTACGTCCGCTGCTTTCCCCATAAAAACAGCTGGTTCAAGTGGCGAAGGGGAGGAAAAATCTCGGATCATCCAAGAAGCATAGCAACAGTGACGCTCGGTTCTTCCAGTAGCAACAACAAAACGACAGCAGACTCAACCCTTCAATCAACAACAACACCAAGCAAGAACATTTCAACACCTACTACAAGAAATAGCGACTCAGCTCTTCAACAACGACAACAACGACATATCGTCTGCTATTGCAACCAAATCAACGTCAACTATTCGTACTACTGCTACGTCCGCGCCGTCCTCCCCACCAATGTCATACATTCAACAACATTAACTATTCATACTACTGCTACGTGCGCGCCGTCCTCCCCACCAATGTCATACATTCAACAACGTTAACTATTCATACTACTGCTACGTCCGCGCCGTCCTCCCCACCAATGTCATACATTCAACAACGTTAACTATTCATACTACTGCTACGTCCGCGCCGTCCTCCCCACCAATGTCATACATTCAACAACGTTAACTATTCATACTATTGCTACACTCCGCGCCGTCCTCCCCACCAATGTCATACATTCAACAACATTAACTATTCATACTACTGCTACGTGCGCGCCGTCCTCCCCACCAATGTCATACATTCAACAACGTTAACTATTCATACTACTGCTACGTCCGCGCCGTCCTCCCCACCAATGTCATACATTCAACAACGTTAACTATTCATACTACTGCTACGTCCGCGCCGTCCTCCCCACCAATGTCATACATTCAACAACGTTAACTATTCATACTATTGCTACACTCCGCGCCGTCCTCCCCACCAATGTCATACATTCAACAACGTTAACTATTCATACTACTGCTACGTCCGCGCCGTCCTCCCCACCAATGTCATACATTCAACAACGTTAACTATTCATACTACTGCTACGTCCGCGCCGTCCTCCCCACCAATGTCATACATTTAACAACGTTAACTATTCATACTACTGCTACTAACACTGTCATTACTAAGACCAAATCGGCTGCTATAAACAATCTCAAACTCTCCAAAATTATTTCTCGGAAAATTCCTTCCCATTTGTTTGAAAAATAAACCATTGAGTTCGTTCCAATTTTAATCCTGTGTTGTCTGTTATTTCCTGCTTTCAATAATATAACAGAGCTGTTCTGCATGACTTACATCTTTATTTTTTCGCGCATACCAGATTAGAGTTTGAAAGTTGAAAAATCAAGGATTTCGATACTTCTTTTTTTCTTCTAACTTTTTATTTATTTTGTCTTTTGTTGGGAGTGTGTGGAAAAACAAGAAAGTGATACATACCGATTGCTGGTGCCGGCCTTCAAGTGGGGTGGCGATAAGACCAACATGAGCAGAGATAAAGAGGTGATATTTATGTATGTTAAGAATGGGGGTGGGCAGATTGTTACAAACCTATAAATTGAGGTTCTACCTTTCACCGGGAGTGTGGAGTGTTAGTGTGTTATTGTGTTCTAGAGTGTGGAGTGTTAGTGTGTTATTGTGTTCTAGAGTGTGGAGTGTTAGTGTGTTATTGTGTTCTAGAGTGTGGAGTGTTAGTGTGTTATTGTGTTCTAGAGTGTGGAGTGTTAGTGTGTTATTGTGTTCTAGAGTGTGAAGTGTTAGTGTGTTATTGTGTTCTAGAGTGTGGAGTGTTAGTGTGTTATTGTGTTCTAGAGTGTGGAGTGTTAGTGTGTTAGTGTGTTCTAGAGTGTGGAGTGTTAGTGTGTTATTGTGTTCTAGAGTGTGGAGTGTTAGTGTGTTATTGTGTTCTAGAGTGTGGAGTGTTAGTGTGTTAGTGTGTTCTAGAGTGTGGAGTGTTAGTGTGTTATTGTGTTCTAGAGTGTGAAGTGTTAGTGTGTTATTGTGTTCTAGAGTGTGGAGTGTTAGTGTGTTATTGTGTTCTAGAGTGTGGAGTGTTAGTGTGTTAGTGTGTTCTAGAGTGTGGAGTGTTAGTGTGTTATTGTGTTCTAGAGTGTGGAGTGTTAGTGTGTTATTGTGTTCTAGAGTGTGGAGTGTTAGTGTGTTATTGTGTTCTAGAGCTTGGTGGTGACCAGAATTAGTACGTTATTCGACTCACCATAGACCAGACGCTGGATCGTTGCTCCTGCAGAGAAATCCGTTTTCTGCCCCATTACATATTGTTACCAGACCTATTGGTTGGGTCGCTAAGGGAGCAATTTCTTATTGACTCAGAATTGGATTTTTCCTACATATTGCAATTCCTTTTTGCAACTCACCCCCGACTGCTACCTCGGCCCCTTTCAGGGTATTGACTCAGAATTGGATTTTTCCTACAGTTATTGATAATTTAATCCGCACGTTTCTCAATACAAGTACCAAGAAAATAAACAAAAAAAGTTATTTGAAACGAAAAATGTAACAAATGTGATTTCTTTTTTCTTTTCGAGTCTCAAAATTGAATAAATATATTTACAAAACTAGAAAGAATCTTTCTTTTGTATTAAAAAAAATAGAAAATAAACAGATTGTATTTCAACGATTTCAATTTCAGAAAACGAACAGCCCGGTATGTTTTTAGTCGGGATATAAAAACGGTGCTACTAATATCACGTGATCTCCGTTTTGCAACCAACGTCTTCGAATACCATACTCGCAGGACTTTACGGAGCCCTCCAAAAAGGAGCGCACTCCAGGAGCACGCTCCTTTTTGCTGGGCCGAAGGAGAGGAAGGCTCATTTTATATTCAGCAGGAGTGGAGCGGGAGGAACTCCATTTGAGACTAAAGAGCGGTGGTTTTATCGCTCCACGCTCCTCGCACCAAAATTATTTGATTTTTTTTTGTTTAAACATTAGTTTTTTTATTCAGCAATAAAAAGGAAAAGAAAATAAAGTCTCAGAGTTTACTCTGAGTTATTTAAAAAAATTATATCTCTGGTAAATGTATATGAGAGAGAGGGAGAGGAAGAGGGAGAGGAAAGGAGAGAGAGAGAAAGAAAGAACGAGAGAGTTACGCTTGAAAACAGAACATTTTTACATCGACATGTTAAATTTTTGATGGGACGGTTTTCTTAAGGCAGGAGACAATTTGGCATCAAATGTCTTTAAATGCGCTAGTGAGTCTATAGATGTCTTTGAAGTTATTTTCTTATAGATTTGAACTTTTTGTATTTATGACAATTGCTGATTGAATAAATAAGCCAATTTTTCTTTTAATTCGTGTTTTTAAATAAAGAATTTTAGGTTCAATTATACTATAGGGGCCGTTGGATTTTCTTGCCCATTTCGCTCGGTATTCACCCAAATGTTTGATAAAATCGATTTTTGGGGTGAAATGGTACATTTTGTCTTGACAAAAATTCTAATTTATTTTTTAGCATGTATCAAATTGAACTTTTATGCCACATGTTTACCTGTCGTCTTTTCGGCGACATTTTGTTATTATTAAATTCACGACGAGTATGTTTTAACCTTTTCATGTTTGCTTTTAAATTCGTTAAAATCCGTTAAAACTTGCTTTTGTAAATAGAATGTTGAAAGTTTTTTTTTGTGTGTAATAAAAAAATTAAAGTTAGGTTCTCAACACTTTAAAAAGTAAATGAGAATTTTATTTCAGGGCCAAAAATATAATTAAGATCAACAATCAGTTTCATCCAAAATTTGGGCGAATACCAAGCGAAATGAGCGAGAAAAAAAACAGCGGCCCCTATTCTACAATTAAACCGATGTTTAAACTTAATTAAATTAAAGAAAATATCTTAAATTTTAATTTAAAAAAGCAAATAATTAGACTTTCTGACTAATTTGTTGTCTTTTTAGAACCGAAAGTAGATTAGGTATCTTTCTTTATCTTAAAATATCTATTATCGAATATTAAAATTGTAAACAGTTTTTTTTTTGTTAGAGATTTCAAATATAGACGTTTCACCTTTTTTATTCAAAATTTTAATTTTAATAAATGTTTTCGCCCGACCTAGGAAAACTTGCTCCAGTTAATTTTTCGGGAGAGGAAAATTTGACCCGATATTTTTTCAACTCCCAAGGTCTAGGCCAGATATTTTGTATGAAATTTTAAGACATTAAATGGATCTCTGAATTGATTACTGACAATTTATTGATATTTTTTGGCCAACTTATGAAAACTATTTTTTTTATTCAATCTTTGAAAAATAAACTTCATTGGGTTTTTTTTTCACCCCAAATTGTACTATTGAAAAAAAAATGGATAAATCGATTTGTTTTAAAGTACTTGCGCGTTTCTCTGTGGTAAATAATAATATACATTATACAATATAGTTACATCCGTAACTTCTTGGCCTTTTGGCCAATATCAAAGTGTAGTATATGTTCCGATGGATACTACACCCTATAGTCTTGGCCTTCGGGGCTTGATGACGCCGGTCTGTGGGTTTGTCCTGTGCAGTTCTAGGAGGTCCACCCTCCCAGGCTTTGCCTTCCCTCTTTGGGGAGGAGTAAGTTTATTGCTTACTGCCTGAGGCGCCCCTACCAGGGAATGCCAATGGGGCTGCCCAGGCATTTTTTGTAGGCCAGAGTGCTCACCTTCTCGGGCGCTGGCTTTTCAAATCCCACTTTCCCGACCTTGTGTCACATCTTACCTTGTGGGAGGAAGATAAATAAAATAGTTACGTTCGTAAAAAAAACAAATATTAAACAACATCACAACGATTAATGTTGTTCTGGCTGTCTCTCCTCTCCCAGAGAAAGGTTTTCTTTAAAAAGAAAATAATCACTTTTTTTCCTGAAAAAATAGGTTGTTAATGTAATGAAAATTAAAATTGTTTTAAAATACTTCAGGGATTTTTCGATTTCAATTTATACCTCAGGAAACGAAAGTTTATGTATAATCCTATACTTCGTACGACATGTTCTATAACTCTCAAAATATTAGCGAAATTTTGTCAAATATTATCTTACGGTCTTACACTTAAAGTGACATCCCCACCCATATTGACGAGATCCTTTGACGCCCACCCCTATTCTTCGACCACTCATTGGCAGAATAGAACGTTTATGAAAGAAAGTATATTTTCATTATGGAGCACTGAAAAAGAGCCGCTCCTTTTTTATAGAAGTTGGAGCAGAAGTGGCTCCTTTTTGAAAATGGGGTGCGTGAGAGGAGCCAGCTTCAATTTTGGGCGTTGGAGCAGGAGCGTGAGCAGCTCCAAAAGTAGTGGAGCGCGTAAAGCCCTGCATACTCGTACACATTCACCCCTCTTTGTGCATATTTGGTGTTAATAAATAATCTTATGTTAAGTTTAAAAGAAAAAATATCACAGCTTTCTTTTTTATTATTAATCTTCTTATCCTTTTGTTTTTGCTGGGGATGGGAGCATCGTACCACGGCCGTCGTAGAGGAGGCCAGAGCACTGGAAGATGACGTCATGCTTTAAAGTAAGAAACAAGATCTGTGGGCATTTTGGCCCCTCCAATCACTTAAAAATTCATCAAAAGTCAGGAAATCAACCAATTTTCATGAAATTTTCAGTATTTATTAATTAACAATCACGGAATATAATTAACATGTGACTTTATTAGAAATCTTAGTGCAAATGTATTATTTCGTGTAATTTGTGTAGGCTAGACAGCAAACATTAAATTAATACTTAATAATAAAATAGTGTTGTCATAATTTTTTTAATTTTTAAAACATGAAAATTTTTCTTTGAAAAATAATTTGTCTGATTTAATATTCATTCTTTAAATAAGTTCATGATTTCCGGATAATTTTTAACGTTTGATTTGATTGTTATGGCAACGTGGTCTACATCGAATGAAAAGATTAGTATCAGTTACGCTGCATGGAAATATCACTTGGTTTATAAACACAAGAAAAAGACAAACTCCTATGCTTTTTGCTTTTTTAACAAAGTTCACTCAAACAAGGCAGGCTGCCACTGTAGACGTAAGGGGCTACTGAAAATTAAGGTGAAAGTATTGGGGGGTCATCCTAAATTGGGAGCTGTGTAGCGAGATGGTTGTTCACATTAGTTTTAAATTTCTGCATATTGGTACAGTCAGGGAAATAGGGAGCAGGGAGGGAGTTCCAAAAGCCAGTAGCTCCAGAAAAGAACCTATTGGAGTAGAAGGCTCTCCGGCATCTGGGAACCTACACAGTGAATAGATGGGATTTAGCTGATGTCGGCTTGATCGACTGTATTTACATTGAGGGAGCACTAGAGTAGCAAGTTCATTGGAGCACATTTCATTAAAGTACTTGTAAAACAGACACAAGGATGCAACATTGTGGTGAAGAGACAGGGGCTGAAGCTTGATGGATAGTGAGGGACCTATTAAGTTGGCGACTCTTTTTTTGATCTTATCTAAAAGGGACAGACTGGTGGATGATGCACCAGCCCAGATGTGACAACAATACTTCATGCATGGGTGGATCGTTGCTTTGTAGAGATATAGGATACTGTCAGGTGTGAGAAGTTTTCTTGCTCGGTAGAGGGAACCCACTTTCTGTGCAGCAGCTTTAGCAATGTCTTCTATGTATTTTTTCCAATTCATGTTACCTGTGAATGTTAGGTCGAGGAGTTTGAACGTTCGTGAGAAAGATGGGCATCAGAGTGGCGACCATGACATGGACATTGGACTCTTATTTTCCATGGCAATCGGTTGTGTAAGAGTTTTTTTAGTTCTTGAAGGAAATGAGTTTTGTCTCTGCAGCATTAAATGTTACCATCAATTTATGACCCCATTCTACTACAAACTGGGGGTCACTTTCTAAGGATTCAGCCATTGCTTCGGATATGTGTACGCCCGTTTTGCCAACATGACGAGAGAAGAGCATGGTGTCGTCAGCAAATATACTGTTGTGGACCTAGGTAAGGCCGAATGAATGACACAGGAACACATGGTTTAAATGAACAAAGGTATATATTATATAATAGAAAGAAAGAGATACAAGGAGATGGTGCTCTCAACCGCCATTGCCGGTTTGCCGGGGAAGAAGAGAACAAGTGTCACGTGCTTCCCGTATTTATAAGGTGGACGAGTCCATTAGTTCTCCGTAGGTAGGTACGGCACCATAACATATACCCATCTCAGACACAATGTCATCAGGGAGGTCGTTTATGAAAATCCGGAATAATAAAGGTCCAAGGATCAATCCTAGAGATAAACCTGCTTCCATATCTCTGTTGCAATTCTCCAGCTCTTACTTCAAGCTAATCAAGGGGTACTGAGCTGCAGTTAAGATTTCCAAATGTTTGAATCCGGTGCAAATCATCATCTCTTCTAATATTCTAGTCATCCATGGTCTCTAACTTTCAAACCTGCTAACAGTATGCAGAAACAGCTATCTGTTGCACCTTACTGCTATTAAATACTGCAAAAGCTTCTGAAATGTGAAAAAATACAAAAAAAATCAATTTTTTCTTGAACATTCTGTAGATGGAAAGACGATTAAGTAATTCAAAAACAGCAGAGTTTGTATCAGTAATACAAATTCATCAACATTTTTGTCCATACCTAAATATGAATCAATCATCTTCGGAATAGAAATTTCTTTTTGTCTTTTCTCAGTTGTCAGCAATCATTCAAATCAGTTAAAATGGTAATTAGTTGTTAGCAATGATTGAAACCAATTAGACAGGTAATTAGTTGTTGGCAATGATACAAACCAATAAGAATAGTAATTAGTTGATAGCAATCAGTCAAACAAATAATAATGGAAATTAGTTGTTAGCAATCATTCAAATCAATTAAAATGGTAATTAGTTGTTAGCAATGATTTAAACCAATTAGACAAGTAATTAGTTGTTGGCAATGATACAAACCAATAAGAATAGTAATTAGTTGATAGCAATCAGTCAAACAAATAATAATGGAAATTAGTTGTTAGCAATCATTCAAATCAATTAAAATGGTAATTAGTTGTTAGCAATGATTTAAACCAATTAGACAAGTAATTAGTTGTTGGCAATGATACAAACCAATAAGAATAGTAATTAGTTGATAGCAATCAGTCAAACAAATAATAATGGAAATTAGTTGTTAGCAATCATTCAAACCAATAAGAATGGTAATTAGTTGTTAGCAATCATTCAAACCAATTGGAATGGTAATTAGTTGTTAGCAATCATTACAACCAATTAGAATGGTAATTAGTTGTAAGTAATTATTTAATTTAATTAGAATGGTGATTAATTGTGAGCAATCATACGAACCAATTAAAATGTTAATTAGTTGTAAGCACCATTCAAACTAATAAGAATGGTTATTAGTTGTTAGCAATCACTCAAACCAATTAGAATAGTAATTAGTTTTTTTCAATCATTCAAACAAATTGGAATAGTAATTAGTTGCCAACAATCATTCAAACCTATTAGAATGGTAATTA
The DNA here is from genome assembly GCA_963556195.1 of Sepiola atlantica. Lineage (NCBI taxonomy): Eukaryota > Metazoa > Mollusca > Cephalopoda > Sepiida > Sepiolidae > Sepiola > Sepiola atlantica. Next base: position 15,378,769 of record OY744515.1, read on the forward strand.
GTTGTTAGCAATCATTAAAACCAATTGGAATGGTAATTAGTTGTAAGCAATCATTCAAACCAATTAGACTAGTAATTAGTTGTCAGCAATCATGCAAACCAATTAAAATTGTAATTTATTTTTAGCAATAATTCAAATCAATTTAAATAGTGATTAGTTGTTAGCAATCACTTTAAATTGATTAGAATTGTAATTAGTTGTAAGAAATGATTAAAATAAATATGAATAGTAATTAGTTGTATGCAATTATTCAAGAAAATTAGAATGTTTATTAGTTTCTACCAATCATTAAAACCAATTCGAATGGTAATTAGTTGTAAGCAATCATTTTAATTAATTAGAATGTTAATTAGTTGTAAGCTATCATTAAAAAACAGAATGTTAATTAGTTGTATGCAATCAATCAAACTTATTAGAATGGTATTTAGTTGTTAGCAATAAATTAAACCAATTAATCAATAAATTAAACCAATTAGCACGGTAATTAGTTGTTAGCAATCATTTTAACCAATAATAAGAAGAATTAGTTGTAGCAATACTTCAAACCTATTAGAATGGTAAATAGTTGTTAGCAATCATTTAAATTATTTAGAATATTAAATAGTTGTTAGCAATCACACAAACCAATTGGAATCGAAATTAGTTATTAGCAATCATTAAAACCAATAATTAGTAGCTCATAATCATTTAAATGTATTAGAATGTTAATTAGTTGTAAGCAATCTGATTAATTATGAAGAATTAATGAAACAATTAAAAATGATGATTAGTTACTTGCAATCACTAAAACTTATTTGAACAGTAATTAGTTGTTAGCAATCATTCAAACCAATCAGAATGGTTAGTAGTTGTTAGCAATAATTCCAACTAATTAGAGAGGTTTTTAGCAATAATTAAAACCAATAAACATGTTACTTAGCTGTTAGCAATAATTCCAACCAATTTGAATGGAAATTTATTGTAAGCAATCATTGAAATTAATTAGAATAGTTATTAGTTGTTAGCAATTCATCTAATCAAATTTGAATGGTAATTATTTGTTTGTAATCATTCAAACAAATTATAATGGTAATTAGTTGTTAGTAATCATTTAAAATTAGTTGTTAGCAATCATTTAAACAAATTAGAAGAGTTATTAGCTCTAAGAAATTATTCAAACTAATTAAAATTGAATTCGTTGTTAGCAATCATTCAAACCAATTTGAATGATAATTAGTAGTTAGCAATCATTCCAACTCATTAGAATTGTAATTAGCTGTTAGCCATCATTTAAATTAATTAAAATATTAATTAGTTGTTAGCAATCCTTCAAATCAAATTAGAATGATTATTAGTTGTTTACTATCATTCAAACAAATTACGATGATAATTAGTTTTTAGCAATTATTCTAACATATTAGAATGGTAATTAGTTGTTAGCAATCATTTAAATTAATTAGAATGTTAATTAGTTAAAAGCAATCATTAAAACTAATAAGAATAACAATTAGTTATAAGCAAACATTCAAACCATTAAGAATGGTAATTAGTTGCTTGCAATCATTCAAAAAAGTTAGAATGGTAATTGGCTATTGGCAACATATTGAAACGATAATTACTTGTAAGCATTTATTAAAACAAATTAGAATTGTAATTAGTTGTTAGCAATCATTTAAACTAATTAGTTGGTAATTAGATTTTAGCAATAATTAGAATCAATTAGAATTGCAATTAGTTGTTAGCAATCATTATAATTAATTACAATGATAATTACTTATTAGCAATCCTTCAAATCAAATTTGAATGGTAATTAGCTGTTTGCAACCATTCAAACTAATTAGAATGTTTATTTGTTTTAAGCAATCATTCAGACTAATTTTTACGGTTATTAGTTGTTAGCAAGCATTCAAACCAATTAGAATGATACTTAGTTGGTAGATATAATTTAAACCAATTGGAATGGTAATTTGTTGTTAGCAATCATTACAACTGATTAGAAAAATAATTTATTGTTAGCAATCATTTAAACCAATTTGAATTGTAATTATTCATTAGCAATCATTCCAACCAATTAGAATTGTTATTAGCTGTTAGCAATCATTAAAAGCAATTAGAATGGTAATTAGCTGTTAGCAATCATTCAAACCAATTAGAATTGCAATTAGTTGTTAGCAACGATTCAAACCAATTAAAATGGTAATTAGTGGTTAGCAATCATTCAAACCAATTAGAATGGTAATTAGGTGAAAAATTTCGTTTTACAAATGATATGACTTAAAAATCGAAATTAGTTTAACCATAATTATTTAAGATCAAATTTAAATCGAAACTAATAAATTGAAATTGTTTTTTGGCACTTTTTAAAACAGTCACAAAAGTATGTGTATTGTAAATTAGTGAAAAGAAGAAAAAAGTTTACTACAAGATTCCATTTAAAAACTAATGACCAAGCAATCCTAAATTTGTAGATCGTAATAAAGACTAGTTGTGCTACACGGTGTTGCCCGGGGCATGGGCAACAACATAGAAGAGTTAAAGAAACTGTAACATCTTTCTTTGAAAACTTTACTCTCTCTCTCTCTCTCTCTCTCTCTCTCTCTCTCTCTCTCTCTCTCTAGGGTAGGGTAATTTAACTATGACGTTCTTAAGAAGTTGTATATCTCTAAAAAATCGCAAATTAACGGACAGCAACAGAAATACATGTATTTCGAAGAACGAATTTAGACCTACTTATTGATCAAAATTTGGTGGCTAGCCATTTGGAATTTTGCATATTTGTAACAAACGGAAGTTACGAGTGTGTGTCTCAATCTGTCTGTTTCAGAAGAAAATGCCAAGGCGGATATAGTAGGTAATCAATGAAACCGATTGGAATGTGATATTGAATAGCAAAAAACAGAGACCAATAAATATAATCAGTCAGAATCAAATATCGATTTGTCAGATGCATTGATATTTAAGTCCAACATGATAACTATATTTTGAATTTTGGCTATTCCCCTGCCAACTTATCCATCTATGTAATTCCTCTGATGATAAGATTTTAATATTTGAAAAGCCTTGGCTTAAGGAAAGAAAAATAAACATGTTTTTATCGAGTACACCTTGCATTGAACAATCGAAGATGAAATAGATTTGTCATTCGCACATCTTTATCTCTCTTCCTCTCTCTCTCTCTCTCTCTCTCTCTCTCTCTCTCTCTCTCTCTCTCTCTCTCTTCCTCTACCACTTCCTTCAACTGCTTTTCTTTCTTTTTCACTCTCTGCTAACTTGTTCAGTATAATTGAAGGAAAACAGAAAAAAAAACCTGTCTGGCAGTTTGACCTCGTTTCAGTGTTGTTTTCGAAACAACTACCATTAAGAATGAAATAAATAATTTAATCTCTGATACAATATTTTTAATTATAACATTTTAAAGCCTCATATTATTCGCTATTATTACCCTGAAATATCATTTTAAAACATTTTGTGTGTGAACAACAAATTAACAAAAAAAGAGGATAGTCATATTTTTTAATATACAATCCGAATTAAAATAAAATAGAGGAGAATATATATTTTTCAGCCAATGAAAAGCGATAAAAAATATTTCCAGCAAAAGCATAAAAAGAATCCGTTAAAAATGTGTAACCAGGCTGCTGGGAGCCGATTCTCACACTATATAAGAAATAGGCATAGCTTCTCTGCTGTCCAGTATTTATTTACTCATCACCACACAAACATGACATTTAGCAGTGTGGACAACACATACGTTACGCATAAAATAAGCACTACTTCAAATAACTTATGGGAGAAAAGTACAAACTACATGAATCGCTCATACTCAACAATCAGCAGGAGCCTGATACTTGCTGAATTTATTTAATTCAAAATATTTTCGACTAAACTCTATTGTTGCACGCATTTTGAAGTGTAGTGGAATTACTGGTAAGTTGAGAGGATAACAGGTTTGTGTGCACGAAGCGTTAAACAATGGAGACGGATGAGAACTCAGGTGTGGAGAAAGTATATCTAGATGGGGAAGTTATTGTTAATTTGGTGATATCATTGGATCACAGGATGGAGCAGATACTAGTGTGATTGCAAGAGTTAGGTGTGGATAGAGCTTCTGCCATTACTAACTAGAAGAGCATTACCACCGTTGATCAAGAGAAAAGTCTATCAGGCATGTGTATGCAGTGTGATTATGTATGGAAGTGAAACCTGACCAGTGAAGGGTGAGGACATGCATTGCATTGAGAGAAATTATATGAAGATAGTGTGATAGATGTGTAATGTGAGTCTTAAATACAGGCTTAGATCTGATGACCTCAGAGAAAGATTAAATCTGGACAGTATAAGGAGATGTATGTAAAACAATAGACTTTTATGGTAAAGCTATGTTGAAAGAATGGATGAAGTTCTTGGGTTAATAGATGTAGAACAGTTGAGGTAGCAGGTTCAGTTTTCAGGCGAAGGTCAAGTAAAATACGGGAGGAGTCAATTTCTAAAAGCCGTCCAACACATGCCATCATGTAAAACTGACGTTAAATTAATGATGATGATGATAATGATTCTTTTACAGTTTCTCCTTTCCTTAAGAAAAAATGTCATAGATAATGATTACAGTTTTAAAAAAAAACAGGAGGCACATTGTTGAAAATCTACAAAAGAATTTAATAATATTTATTCATTATAATATTAAGGTGGTTGGTTTGATGATGATGATGATGCTGCTGCTGCTGATGATGATGATGATGATTGGTTACTATTTAGCAAGTGCTAAATTCATATTAGTGCTTGTTTAAATGGGTCCTTGTTTAGATGAGTCAACAAATCGGGAATATAAGATAATTAATTATCCGTCTATGTTGCACGGAAGGAAAAGACAGCCATCTACCCACTTTAAGGAAACACGGGGAGGTGATGTTGACACGGACTGACAACCTGGGTGTGCCATATTCGAATCCAGTTCGTTCCACAGAAACACTTTCACTTCGGATGTTGGCAACCTTCACGTGGTCTCTCCTGTAAGTACCCAATGTCTTTCTAGAAAGAATTCTAACCAGAAAGATATCTGGGAAACCAGTGCCAACAACAGAATCATCGGATTCATACAAAATGAATGAATGAAGGAAGGAAATACGAAGGGTAAACTTTTCAGAGGTTGATAGAGAGAAACACTGAAAAATAAAATAATCTACTGAAAAATGAAGGAAACATGGTGAAATAAAGAGGAAGCATATTTAACATTAATATTTGTTTGGAGTGAAATGCGAAGAAGAAAATATACACGTGTATCAAAGAGAATTGGAGGTGAGAGTTTGTTCTTGTATTTATTGGTGCCTTGTTGAGTTTGTGTGTGAAAAGATGTATGTATGTGTAACAAAATGGATACGAATTGAGGGTACAGCATAAATGTTTTAAAGTCACGTCTTGTCTCGTTGTGGGGGCCTATTGAAAAGGCCTCCATTTGACTTGTAGTTTGTGAGAAGAGAAGAAGGCATGACATTAGAAATTGTGTATGTGTGGCCATCTTTACATTTTTCGTTGGGCTGTAATTGTAGAGAGGGAAGTAGTAGAAGGTAAGGGATTTTCAGTGTATCAAAAGTTTATTGGGTTAAAAGAGGGGATTTTGAAGTTTATTGGGTTAAAAGAGGGGATTTTGAAGTTTATTGGGTTAAAAGAGGGGATTTTGAAGTTTATTGGGTTAAAAGAGGGGATTTTGAAGTTTATTGGGTTAAAAAAGGGGATTTTGAAGTTTATTGGGTTAAAAAAGGGGATTTTGAAGTTTATTGGGTTAAAAGAGGGGATTTTGAAGTTTATTGGGTTAAAAGAGGGGATTTTGAAGTTTATTGGGTTAAAAGAGGGGATTTTGAAGTCTTTTGGAGAAGAGTTTTCACTCTGACTCCAAAGGGAGCATTAAAAGTAAATGTCACGGAATTAAATAAAATTAATTCCACTTGTTGCTTCAGTCAAAAAAAAAAAACGGCTCACTGCTCGGGCAACGTTTTCTCTCTTTTATCCTCTTTTCTTTCTTATTCTCTCCATTCTGCTCTTCACAACCTCAAGTTTAGAAATGAATTGCCGACAACAAATGCGATTTCTCTTCCTTCTTTTATTGAGTGAAATCAGACACATCAAAAACCAACTCGATCTGCATGGATTTGCTGTCTCGGATGTTAAAATAAAAATAAATAAAATAAAGCCAGTATTCATAGTCCATTGGGCAGTGTTTGAATCCTCACTCGACCTACAATTCAGACCTTTCTTTAACTTTTAAATTGCACTCCAAGCAAAGATGGGTTCTTTTATGGTGGGGATGAGGCAAGTAAGGGCCACTTCCACCGCTCGATCCTGGTTCAGGATTATCACGCATCGACTCTCTTTGTTGGATGCTTGTTGTTGTCGTGGATCTTTCACTAAGGAAACTCTCTGCCTTTTGGTAGTGAGCAGCTGTTTATATTGGAATCAGCTAATTCATAAAGGTTTGAAGAGAATTTGTTTCAAACGTGTGAGAATCCTTCTCATTGGTTGAAAATTTGTAAGTTCACACTTATATGTGATTTATCTCACGCTGCGTTTGTGTGGATGTCAGAGTAAGCAATTGACCATTTCCACTTGGCACAGAAAGTGAAAATGAAAGAAAAGTAAGCTGAAAAAATGGATAAAGAAAGAGAGTAGCTTATACAAGCTCGTCTCGTGATGCCCCTGTTACAAATTCACCACTTCTTCTTTGAAGCGTGCACATTAAGCCACGTCACTAAAACAAGCAGCTGCTGCTGATATTTCTCCTTTCAAAATAGTGGATGTTTTTCTGTAAGTTGCAAACGATTCCAGAATAAGGCTTTTCAACATTCTTTTACCAATAAAATCGTCACACAAAACTAAGAACTGATGTACTTTTATGTAAACACAATGTGCTGTATTTCTGCAAGTCAGTAATTAACTCTAAGGTCGTTAATATTATTTGAGATGGCCCATATGACATGACATCTCACAAATATATTCAGCCTATTTCTGCCCCAAAAAATTTTGAACCAGCCAGCATACAAAAAGTTCTCCCCCTCTTCTCGACCAGTCGTTGAGCCCAAGAGCAGAAGAAACAGAAGCGAATAAACTGCTCTTTTTAGGGCAACTTTTCAACCTTTTTATAAACTAGAGAAATGCAAACAGCTGTCCTTTTCAGGGCAACTTTTTCTACAAACAACAATGCATTTAAATCTCCACCCTTTGCTGCTGCCTGCTTCCTGAGATGCCCCCCTGATAGCTGCCTGCTTCTCCTTCACTTAGCAACGTCCACCTGCTCCTACTGATGTCCTACTCCATTTGCTTCTCCTGCTTACATCTTTCTGCATCTTCTGCACCTGTTGATGCCCTCCTGGATCTTGTGCTCCTGCATCTCCTGATGTTCTCCTGCCCCTGCTGATGTCCTACCGGATATCCTGCTCCTGTTGACGTCTGCCTGCATCTCCTATACCTACGGACGTCCTCCTGCAATTCCTGTGTCTTGTTGGTAGGAAAGAGAGAAGAGTTCATATTAGAAGAATGTTCTTAAGAGAAAGCCTGTATGTACGTATGTTGAGTTGAAAGCAGGCTGAGTTCATGTGTTTATAAGAATGTGTGTGTGTGTGTGTGTGTGTGTGTGTGTGTGTGTATGTGTGTGTGTGTTGCAATGGTATAAGTTATAGTGAGGAGTCTTCTTTTGGATTTTTGTAACAGAATCCTGTTCATAAGGTGAACAAAGTTGTGACTTTCATAAGAAATATGCAAACGTCTTCACTATCATAAAATCATCTTTATTTAACACGAACATAGGAATAAGATGCCAGTTTGCTGGACAGGCAGGCAGGCTTAGGCTAAAGACAAAATACTGAGTTCTGGAGTTTCCTCTTGTCTTGCTGTCTTTTGGCAAAGAACGCAAACATGTTCTTAGTGTCTTATCTCCATGCCACCAATGAGATGGCCGGAAATGGATGTTTGCTGAAAATCTCACACATGCATAGATATGTTCAAATTGCCCAGTGTATTTCTACGCAAGTCTTAACATGCCTGTTATTTTTTTCAACTGAACTACAACTAAATATTACACAAGAGATTGCGTGTACATACAAAATAAAAAGATCTTCAACATATAACTGCTACAAAGTCGATGTGTGTGCGGTTGGTCGCCATGTTGAATATAGGAGTTTTCTTGTTGATGCTGTTAGCTGTGACTCACGGCGAGAAGTTTGCAGGCCCAGAGAGAAGTCTGGTGGTTTCACTGAGCGACGTGGATGAGTGGCTTAAAATAGAAAGGGCAGTGGTGAGCACTGCCCTTTATAACCTCCGGTACTTATCTCTGTTCGCATGAGAGATTGTTTCTGATTGGGCAAATCAAAATCGAAATTTAATGTCTATGCCAATCAGCACCCAGCTTAGAAGTCAAGCAGATATTCAAAACATCGTCAATGGCGGCTTGTTGCTGCTGCTGCTGTAAATGTGCCATTTGTAGTACTACTGCTACAATATTGTTTCTGATTGGTAAAATCCGGACATAAGGAACCAATCGAAATTGAGTATTTTCTCCAATCAATATTAATCATTCAAGGCAGTAATCATCGAATTATTTAAGACATCGTTATTCTATGATTGTTGTCGTTTGCACTAAGGACTTCTACTACAACTACTACACTTTTTAAAAAGTTATACCTTTTTTTTTGTTAATATATTTTTTAAATTATTACGGTATCGTTTGGTCATTAAATTATCAATTGAACTGGATTGTTATAAAACTATAATTAATGTTGCTAAGTACTGTTGTTTTATCTCTATTTATAAAATTATTGGATGTAAATAACTCCTAAAACTTTCAATCTTTTAATGCATGAGGATTTACTAAAAATTTTAAAGGCAAAAATGACTTTCAATTTGACAGTTTAAATGCTTAGTGGTTCGATTTAGTTGGTTTGGTTATGAGATGATGGTGGGTCTGGAAGAATGTCAGGATGAAGACGGCCGTTTGTTAGAGTTCACCGTGTCTGGACGAATCTGACTGGAATTGAATAATGAATAAGAAAAAGTGTAAAGGGAGTTGTTCGGCAGGCTGGCTTTTGCTAAAAACAGAATGTGGTATTCTGGAGTTCCATCTCGTCTTTCTGCTTTTGGCGAAGGATGACAAGTTATGACGATATCTTATTGGGCACTGCCTCATTATTGGCGCCAAACTCGTTGAACGCCAATTTTAAAGTTGAGTCTGCGCAGAAGTGTTCTCTCGCCTCCGCAGTTACATAAGTCTAGGCATCACTGCGCATGCGCCAAGCCAAACAACAACTCAACATAATGCAAGATATTGCGCGTACATGCAAACAAAATAGATCTGTCATGCAACTGCTACAAATGCTTCCAAATTCCTTTCAAATTTCAAAGGGTCACAAGGTAATCTTTTTTTCAATTTTTAATAAAAGATTAAAATGGTTGACTTGTTTACGAAGAAACGGAAATGCATTCTGGTCGATTTAATTTCGTAATTAAATCATTGCTTCAAATAAGATTTTAAAACTTTCGCTTTATTTATGCTATTGCATGTTTGATTTTGTAGCAGTTTTATGAGCGAACTATTTTGTATCGTTTTACGTTACTTTCAGCTGATATAGTAATTCGGTTTTACAATTGCGTAATCATTGTCTCTTTACTATGTGGCCGTATGACGCTTCTACATGTAGCGAGATTCATGCACGCTAACACATTTTGACGACAAGACGATACACAAGGTGAACTCCAGTTCGCAGTTATCCTTCAAGCAGACAAGACGCTTATGCTGTTCTTGACCTGACTCAAAAAATGTCAGTGAGATGCTGAACTCCAGGATACTACATAATCTAACCGACATGAACCAGCCCATTGTGCCATTTCTCTTTTGTTCCTGTGTTCCCGTGAATAAATATTAATATATATTTAGTTGTGGAGCCATTATTTACTTCAAGGAAGAATGGTGATCCCTTTTCTTGTGTAAGATTTTTTATTTTAGTCGGATTTGGCCAGACGTACTGCTCTTCCAAGTAAGTTCGTCCTGACTTTCTTCCTGATTTAAACCAGCTAAACCAGCCCTACAAACTAAAATTTCAATACATATTCGATTAATAATAAAAAAAAAATTAATTCAATGTTTAATTATCAAAGTTATGTTGAAACGCAAAACATGCATGCATAGACATGAGAAGTGGTTACACAATCTCTATGCTAATAGATAAAACACAGAACTTTCTCTAAAAAAAAAAAGAGATGAGACATTTTTCTTGATCACGGCACAACATAGATTTGTCGACGGACGTTATTTTCATCATATTCGGCAGTTTAAAAACTTAAAAACTACCATGAAAAACACAACGTTCCATTCATATTGAGGATTTACAAGTGCATCGATTCCTATAATTTATCAACAATGGGTAAGTACATTTTATCAGGGGTTTCTTATTTCTGACATGTTATTCTTTGCATTTCGTTCAGATTTTTTGTCGGAGATCTCTAGCCTGTTAGCATTTGAAGGTAGAAAAATAATAGGGAATAGCTATTACATCGTGATGATTTAGTAACAAAATACATTTTGCAGTGCTATTAATTTAGGATTGAGTTAAGATTTATTGCAATTTTTGAAATTATATAATAACATATTTTTGCTTTCCCACTCATTTTTAAATATTCATCATCTCGTTTCTCATCATTGATTATAATATGTCTGCTTGTTTCTACTACATACCCAAGTTAATCGCATTTAAATAAATATATTTCCACTTCATCCTTTATTGTGTAGACCTACATTTTAAGAATACACATTAATGTTTTGTCACATATTCTTTTCAAATATACATTATGTCTTGAAATTTACTATGAGGACATAATGGTTTCTGATTTTGATTTTTTCTAATACTATTTCAGCTCATTCCTTCTTTTCTTTTCTCAACACGTGATATTTTCCATTCATGTTAGCTTTGCCACCTGTTAGGGAACTGTATATTCATACATTTTCCGGATTTCTTTTCTTACATCGTTCTCTCATAAGGCGAATCTGTCCTTTTAATATCAGTGTCTTTATGGTCCAATTCCAGTTTGGTGGTTAAACAGTATATTCACCTTCCATTAGCTCTGTTTCATTTTTACGACTGCTTATTGGGAAGTCACATTCCTTTCTTTTCTGTTTTACAATGAGAGCCAACTCAATCCCGGCCTATTCTGGCGATGTGCGCAGATGGTTTGCACAAATCAAAGCACATTTCACTGCCTATGGAATAATATCAGAATCGAAACAACTAAACTTACTACACAGTGCATATCCCCTTACATGCACTTCTTATGTGCTACAATGTATTAATCACATGCAGTTCTTACTCGCAACAGTGCATATCTACATGCATTTCTCTTCATGTGTGACAATAGAAACTGATCTCTACTTTTCCAGACTGACCTGTGCTCCATGCTTGCAACTGTGTATAATCACATGCACAACTGATTTCAACCTCAGTCTTTGAACCGTTTTCCAATACGCATGTTTGGTCAAGTTGCATGATCCTTGGACTTGCAACTACACAGAGATTTCACATTGATCTTAGGTGCCGATTTCCTGCACCACTTTGACTTTGATGGTGGACATGCGTAAGCACAGACTGACAGATTCTAGTACTAACCTATCATTATCTGGTAAAAAAGCTTCCGAGCAGCTTATTGTCCTGTATTTTTTGTAGCTTCTGCTGATAACCCTTATGATCTGTTGTTGAATTTCTTTCCTGACCTAACGAACTTAAATTTTGAAATAAACAAACCTGCTCATTTTACTTTGCATTTTATTGAAACAACCGCTGCTCCTATCTTTGCACATCCTCGCCGCCTCTCTTTGGAGAAGTTAAAGGCAGCCAGGCATGAATTTAATCACATGCTCCAGCTAGGTATTATTTGACCCTCATCTAGTCCTTGGACATCCCCTTTACACATGGTTCCAAAGTGTTATGGGGACTGGCGTCCTACAGGAGATTTCCGTCAGCTGAACTCTACTACTGTTCCCGATCGTTACCCTATCCCCCATATTCAAGATTTTGCTTCATCCTTGCACGGTTGTAAAATATTTTTAAAGTTGGATCCTGTTAAGGCTTACCACCAAATACCGGTTAATCCTGCAGATATTCCTAAGACTGCTGTTACTACTCTTTTCGGTGTTTTAAAATTTTTGACTATGCCATTTGACTTAAGTAATGCAGCTAGCACTTTTCAACGTTTTATGAACGAGGTAGTCCGTGACTTAGACTTTTTGTATAACTATATAGATGACATCCTGATAGCTAGCTCCTCACCAGAGGAACATTTAAAACGTCTCCGCATTCTTTTTGAGCGTTTGCAGCGTTATCATGTGAGGATAACCCCTGTTAAATGTACTTTTGGTGCCATAAGTCTTGTTTTCTTGGGTCACATAATAAACTCGGAAGGTATTTCACCTATTACTGAAAAAGTCAAAGATCTGCTCGATGTACATCCTCCAAGTTCACTATGTCAATTGCGACATTTTCTTAGACTATTGAATTATTACAGACGTTTTATTCCACATTGTGCGAACATACTCACTCTAACTAATCTATTGAAAAATAGAAAGATGAATCCATTTCACTTGATAACTGCCAGCTTAAAGCCTTTCACGAGGTGAAGAAAAAGCTTGCTTCTTTACAATCACATCCCATACGTGATGCTGAATTTTCTATTGTCGTTGATGTTTTTAGTTCAGCTGTTGGCGCAGTCTTACAGCAACATCATCAGCAACAGATTCAACCTTTGTCATATTTGTCTCGGAAATTGACTCCTACTAAAAGTCGTTACAGTAATTTCAGACGGGAACTCTTGGCTATCTACTTAGCTATTAAACATTTTCGCCACACATTGGAAGGTCGGAAATTTGCCATTTACACTTATGTTTGCACTATGTGCTAAGCTGGACAAATATTCTCCTCAGGAATCTAGACATTTGGACTTCATTTCCCAGTTCTCCAGTGACATACGGTATATATCCAGTTTACAGAACACTGCTGCAGGCACACTTTCTCTCCTACCCATCAGCTCTATCTCTTCAACCGAAGATATTAATCTCCGTCAAATGGCTCTGGATCAGTCATCTTTGGAGGATCTGAAGCTGTCATCTCTACAGTTTTTTAATTGCAAATTCCAGTACATGCCCATCCCTACAGCGGATGAGCAAATTTTGTGTGCCACATCTACAAATTCACCTCACCCCTTAATTCCTGAGAATCATTGAAGGACTATTTTTTCTTCCTTACACTGACTGGCTCACAACGAAGTCTCTGCCTCGGTGAAACTCATTTCAGCCCAATTCTTCTGGCCCAACATGAGACACAAAATCACTGCTTGGACCCGTTCCTGCCAACCCTGCCAAAAATGAAGGGTACACAGATATGTTAGAGCCCTCTAGGTACTTTCAACACCCCTGATGCTAGATTCAAACACATACACATTGATTTGGTTGGATCCTGGTTGGTCAGCCAAGGCCATTCTTACTTACTGACCTGTATTGATCGTTTTTCAACCCATACCACTAAGTCATATATCTGCTGAAACTGTAGTGCGTGCCCTTGTGGCAGGCTGGATTTCGCGTTATGGTGTCCTGGCAACAATTACCATTGATCATGGCAGGCAGTTTGAATCCTGCCTATTCCAAGAACTATCCAACATACTTGGTATTAAACATACTAGGACTACTAATCACCCAGCTTGCAACAAAATTATTGAGCGCTTTCATTGACAATTAAGAGCCTCATTGCATGCATCCCCTGATCAACAGCATTGGATGGAATATATTCCCATCATTCTCCTTAGCTGTCACTCTGCTCTGCAAGAAGACTTAGGTTACTCCCCAGCTGAACTGCTATACGATACCCCACTTGCTTTACCTGGTCATATGTTCACTCCTTCAGATTCACCTGTAGTGGATTTGGAACTCTACGTTGACAGACTTAGATGTTACTTCAACAGTTTGCCACCAATGAACACTCATGATCAAAGCATCAAATCAGCTGTCCCGGAAGACATTTCATCATGGACACACGTGTTTGTTAGGAATGACTCGGTTAAACCACTACTAACACCACCTTATCCCGGTCCATATCGTGTACTTGAACGTCATAAAAAAGTTTTTACTCTGGATATTGGAGGGACTAAAGAGCATTTTTGAACAACAACACCCTGGAACTCCATGTTCCACTCACCATAATATTGCCTAGTGATATAGATCTTCAGATACAACCGAATCATGTTTTCCCACTCATGGTACCACTACATGTTCCGGTAGACATGTCCATTGGCCAAAAAAGTTATGCAAGACCTTGTATATCTGAACATTTACATTTTTCAATAAATACACAGTTTTCAGTAACTTTTCACTGTTGAACATTTTCCTCTTTTCACCTCAGAATATTACATTTTTTCTTCTATTTCAGCAAAAGAGACATTTTGCTTCTTTTTCAGCAAAAGAGACATTTTGCTTCTTTTTCAGCAAAAGAGACATTTTGCCTTTGCCAGCATAACAAAGATATTTTTCTTCAAGCTTATCAGTCATATACTCTATTTTTGCATTTTTCGTGTTCTTTCCATTGTATTCTCATGTGCTGCTACTATCAATAAAGTTTCTTTTGTTTTATTGGCTAAAAGCCTAAGCAGTTTATGTAGCAGTTTTATGAGCGAACTATTTTGTATCATTTTACGTTACTTTTAGCTGATATGATAATTCGGTTTTACAATTGCGTAATCATTGCTTCTTTACTATGTGGCCGTATGCCACTTCTACATGTAGCGATGTTCATGCACGCTAACACATTTTGGTGCCAAGACAATACACAAGGTGAACTCCAGTTCGCAGACAAGACGCTTATGCTGTTCTTGACCTGACTCAACAACGAGCCAGCAAGATGCTGAACTCCAGGATACTACATAATCTAACCGACATGAACCAGCCCATTGCAGGACCAGCGTCACAGTTATAAAAGTGAGGGTGGGGGCTCTCCTAAAAAGTGGGGGGCCCGGTTAAACACATGCATATATAACGACATTATTGATGATCGTAAAGTGGGGGGGCCAAGTCAAAAAGTGTGGGGGGGGGGGCTTGAGCCCCCCTCCCCCCCCGGTGCCGCCGTCCATGCATTGTACCATCTCTTTTTTGTTTCTGTGTTCCTGTGTTCCATGAATAAATATTAATATTTATTTAGTTATGAAGCCATTATTTATTTCAAGGAAGAATGGTGATCCCTTTTCTTGTGTAAGAATTCTATTTCAGTCAGATTCGGCCAGACGTACTAACTCTTCCAAGTAAGTTCGTCATTCTGACTTTCTTCCAGATTTAAACTGTGGTGGATCGAGATGTGATTCGAGTGAACGCCAAAAAGCGAATGGCTTGAATAGCCATCCTCTTTCTTTCTCTGGTTTGTTTCCATATGCTTTCCTCTTCACTTCCAAACGCAAGTGAGTTTTCACAGGAACCTGTTAACTCAATACATTTTCAACCAATGACTATCGTTTAGAACCCAAAATCTAGTAAGTCTGTGTCAAATTAACAAAGCTTATAAAAGCAGTGACCTGGTCAATAAAATGAGAGTTTTCCAGAGACCCAACCCGACGCATCTTGAAAGGACCAAGAACTTATGCTCAACATTACCTCCCCCTCTCCCCTCTCCGTGCCTTTGGCTGGGGGAGGCAAAAAAGAAGGGAACACTTCAAAACTCAAATACAAGCTCCATCTTTTTGCGCGCATCTACACACGCACTAACAGAACAAGGGAAACCTATGCATACTTACACAGTGCCATATTTCCAAAGACTGTCGAAATTTTGTGGTCGTTAACAACATACGACTTTAGAGTAATAAAGGGGTGAAAGAAACAGAATAAATAAATAAAAACAATAACAAGGGCCAAAATCAGAAAATAAGAGAGGTTCGGTAGTGATTCAATCGAGTTTTATTAACATAAAAAAGGGCTAGCTGCTTTTATGCTCCAAAGCTAGGTTAACTACGTTCACCTGAGTAATAATAAGGAAAAACACATAAAAAGTCACGAAAGGCAAATTCGTTGGTGCAACGACAAAGAAAAAAGTAATTATTCTTTTTTTACAAAAATATACAAGAATAGTCGAAGAGGCCTTCTCAGAAATCTGACAAAGGGGTCGAAAAAGGGGTATACAATAAAAATAAAAATAGATACATACAGGACCTTTTAGAACAGCAGGTTGGCGAAGTCTGGTCTCCAAGGACCCAGTTTTTCTCTGAAATCTTTGTTTCAAAATTGTCCCCTTTCTATCCTTTTTCTTTCCAAGAACCTCAGATTCTTAAAATTCCTTCTCAAAGAATAGTTTCCTCGCTCTGCCAGCGACGGGATCTAACAGAAATTTAAATGGAAAACTTCAAAATTTCTATCGACTCTTTTTAGAGACCTTTTCTCTGTACATAAAAGGGAATAATAAAAATTATGTTGATATCCCCTTTTTAGAGCCGTTTGCTCTTTACATAAAAAGGGGTTGCAGAAAATTTTATCAATGGAGCACCAAAAAAAGACGTGTGCCTTCTTTAAGAATGAGCTGGTACTAATTTGAAAAAAAGGCACCAATAGCAAAGTTTGGCCAAAGGTTTTTCAGTACATTCTCAGCACACCTTCACCAACCCGACTGTTAACATGCCCCACCCACCCCCATCATAGAAAGCGAAAAAGGCAAAAATGATCATAACGATCAACCGTTATACAGTGGCAACATGTTGACCTCCCCCACCCAGACACTTCTTGCAGCCAATAAATGGATTAATTTCCGAAACTCTCCGGACAAAAAAAAAGGAAATTTCTCCAGACAAGGAAAAAAAAAGAAAATTTCTCCGGACAAGAAAAAAGATTTTTCTTTACATGCACCATATTCAAAGGGGACCCTCACTTAGGAATACCCGTCCACCTCAATAACAAAGGTAATCTTAATCCGATCACTAACCCTCCTACGGGTTCTATGGGGTCTAGAATTTGAGATCTAGGCTGAGGCTCCAACAACAGTATCAGCCAGAATTTCTCCGGGATCTCTCAAATCGGAGCACTCTTCGAAGGGGTCCGACATCTAATACGAATGAGTAATGGACAACTCTAAAGGAAAAAGATGCTTCAATGAATGCTCCTGAGTGGTGCCATCGACTTTCCTAATCAGGCCAGATATTATATGGGAGTCATCACCAAGGGTAACTTTAATCACCAAAGACCAATATGGGCGAGATTTGGCTGTGTTCTTGATGAGTTCACCGCTATGACATCGTCAAAGTCAGTTTGATACAAATCTCGAGTCAGTTCCCTCAATCCGAGGAGATATTCCTCATGCCACAAACTCTTAAATCTCTGTAAGAGGAGGTCTCTGTGAGCTAAATTGTCTAAAAGATCACTCCTGGAAGGGGGTGGGTTTTCAAAAAACACTCGCTAGAGTTTATAAAAATGGTGCTGTTACAGTGCAGGCGGATAAACACATTAGGCGATATGATAGCCAAACTTGCATCCCCTTAACACCTATAAGTAAGGGGACGAGAGTTAACTGCATTCTGGATATCTGATAATACTGAGAGAAGTTTGAAATAACTCAACTTCTGTCGTCCCACTAATTTGTAAAGACAACCTTTCACTGTCTTCACAAGACGCTCCTAAACACTTCCAAACCAATCAGAATACAAAAGTATAGTCAAGTGCTTGATATCAAAGGTGCTGAATCTCTCTTCAAATTCCTCTGCCACAAGCCCCTACTTGATCAAATTGCACCCAGCAACAAATGACCTTGCATTATTAGAATATATATGAGAAGGCACCCCATATATATTAAAAAACCTAACCCGCACAAGAACCACAGAATGGGTGGACATATTGCTCACTAACTCCAAATAGACAGCCCTCACATTGAAGCAGGTAAAGAGCAAGATATACATCTTCTTCACCAACTCCCCCCCCCAACCCACAGGTGACCAGTGAAGTCTATCCTTGTATGATGGAAAAGCCTCACAAAGTTAACCCTGTGTTTAGGCAGGTTCGTAACCTTGAAGTACTTGAACGATATTGCATTGTACCTCCTGCACAGAGTACAGGATGAAATAACAGTCTTCACCACCTGCCTGGACTTGTGTATACAGAAGCCAGACAAACGGAGCTCACTGGGAGCCTAAATGCTTGCACTTGATGTGGCAGTCCATAATAATTAAATCTTTGACATGGCTATATCACGGCAAAAAAATAAGGTACAAAATCTCCTGAGGATAGAGGCTGGACTTGCCTTCCCCTAGATCTGATCAATCCCCTATCATCTAGGTATGAATTCAACTTTGCAACCGGAGGAGGAATCTCATGGTTGGAAGGGTTCAACAGGAAGGATTTCTCACAGGAAAGAAACAAGGACTGCACTAACCTGATCAAATAAACTCTGGCCGCCAGCCCAGGCTCATCGACAAACCTCCGCAGTTTTAGCACAAATCTGAATATGTGAGACAAAACTCTAATGAGTTTTGTAAAGGATGAAAATCTCTCGAGATTCATCACAGGAATAACACCCTGAATCACTGGCTCGCCAGTGATTGTATTGGTCAGTCAACCAAAATTGTAACTGGGACTTAAACCTCTCCAAAGTATTTCCTCTTGTGATCAGATCAGCTGGATTATTAGTAGTATTCACATATTTGAACAACACATCAAATCCCTGATCATTCATTTGTCAATTCTTTCCCGAATGTCCTTCAAAATCCACAGAAACACCACCTGAGCATTCACATCCACTATAATTCCCTTCACTGCATCGCACGGAAACACTTTCAAAATGTTCGGGGTGCATTTTATTGCCAGAATGGTGGACAACAATTCAAGAGAAGGCAAGGTCCTCCTTACCAAGGTCAGTTCTGAATAAAAATTACCTTTGTCCTCTGTCATCGGAGGAAAATTATTTTTTTGTCCTCAGTCATAGGAGAAAAATTACTTTGTCTCTAGTCTTTGGAGAAAAAATCCTTCTGAAGTAATTTATTTTGTCCCATTCCAGAGGCCCATTTGGGAGCTGAATTTTTCCCCACATTAAACTGACCTTGTGTCTGACTTTGCCCTTGTGAGGAGGCAAGTAAATAGGGATTCTTAGTTTTGGATTGTTTGATTTATTTAAGTTGCAAGCGCACACATCAGTTTAATGCGTACTTGTTTTAGTTATCTGAAATGGGAATTTTATATGATCTCCTTTTCAGTATAATGCTGGCGTGTGACTTTTAATCGTCTTTAGTTGTAACCTCTAGTTACTTATATTTTTTCTAGTATTTTTTTTATTTAACTTAGTTAGAAGTTATAATAACAAAAATAACCAGAATGTAAGGTCTTTTAAAGAGGATGGTTTGTATATCTTGTACAAAACTATAGCACTACCAGTAATCCAATAGGAGTAACCTAATACGCTCAAATACCATCGAATAAGTCCACCATATATACTACCGTTTGTAGTATATATATACTACAGACAAGTACACTTATCAGCCTTGAAGGGAGTCAGGTATCCCATCACAACAATTTTGAAAAAGCTACACAATGTCAGCCGCTTCTTTGTTCCGTAAGCTTGTCCTAAGGAGAAAGATGGCTATGGACAAGATTGACATTGCTCTGACTGTGTTAAAGTCAGAGCTAGATAATCGTATACCCCTTCACCATGTTAAGTGACCTGACATTTTAGGGTGGTCGGATTCTGTGTTCGATTTATCCTGCCAGATTTATGATTGCTTCTCTGCAGAGAATGCAGATTTTGCATTTATAGACGAGGACGCCGATAATGAGAATGTATTCTCAGCAGGGGTAATACAATATTTTGTAGTTTTAGCTAGTGGTAAACAGAATGATTCTGTTAACATCCCTGTGGTCTTTGAAGCCTCAAAATTAATGCTGGTCAAGGTTTTGACTCCTAAACCGATATATCCGGTCGTTGAGGCTTATTCACTAAGTTTCGGTAAGTTCGGCTTAGTGAAGATTACTACTGCGATGTAAATCACAATTTAGAGACTCTGCATAATTGAATTTAATTCTTCTGACTGTCAGCTTACTAGCATTTCCAGGAACAGTTTAGGACTTGGAAATGATTTCCAAGGCGCCTTTAAGGACTCCAGTCTTGTCCACAATTTGTTCAGCATGGATTCCTGGAATTTGAGAAAATTCATGGGATTCAGCTCAGAAATTTATAGGGCCATTGTGCCTATTTTTAATGGGAAACAGCTTCCATTGCAGTCTGCTGATTGTTAGAGAGATTGTTTGGATTTGGGCAGTTGCTTGGATGGCAAGGCACTGTATTCTGCATGTGTTGCTTCACATATAAATTTGGAGGCGCATGATACCACTGGCCTATCACCATTCTGTAGTGTAGTGAAGAGAAGAATAAGAGATCAGTTTACCTTTGTAAAGGCTTTATTCGCAAAAGAAAGCTACAACAAAATAAAGTTATGGTGACGAAGCATTTATAGTGGAAATGAAAGAAAGTCTGACGGACGAGTTCATCCAGTGGGAGGAGCGTGTTAAGAATATAACACTTCCCCTTACCAAGATGTTGGTGGATTTTGGCAAGATAGTCTATTGCTTAAAGCACAGAGCTCTGATAGAGGTCAGTGGAGGAAGGATGGGAGTTTAGCCTTTCGAAACTACTTTCAAGAAAAGGTACAGGTTAATTTAAATAATCCTGTTACCTTTGAGGTACATATTTTGTACTCTTTATTGTGTGCTAGTGAGAACATTGCGAGAGAGAGAGAGCCTCTCCAAAGATTTTTGGACTTCTTGTCCTAAATCTTCTTATCTCCTTGTTGGGGTCAAGAGGAGATTATTCTGGTGGGAGTTTGGTAAACTCAAGCTCTGCTGGATCATCTTGATCTCAGTTGAGTATTGCCTGCTAGTAGTGTTTGAGGTATCTACTGACTACATGGTGTAGTTCAGCCCCCTCAGAAAGTGCAGATTATGTTCTGCAGAAGTCTTTTGCAGAACGCTGCTGGTATGAGTCTGAAGTGTCTCCTTTCCGTGTGAGCTTTCCTGCATTGGAGTCGACTTCAGGAGTTGTGGCTGAGGCATGTTTACTTGATTTTTTGAGGACATGCCTCAACATAGCTTTCTGCAATGTTGCAAAGGCTATTGTAGCCCAAATTGTTTTGTCTTGGGATTTTCCTCTTGGAGCAAAATTTCTATCTTTGAAGGATGGATTTTGTCACTGTGAGGTGAGGTCTCCGATGCTGGAGTCTGGAAGCTAGGATCTTTCGTTGAAGGAGATTTTCGCTGGTTCTGCGAACGTCAGATGCCTGGGTTATGTTGAAACCATTACCGGGCTGGATTTGTCTAGCTTGATGTGCAGAGTTAGACAAGCATTTGAAACTGGGATTTCCTCGTTCGCTTTGTGTGGGAAATGTTTCTCAGTTTTCTTTGGATTCTCAGATTCTGGTGGTTTCCCGAGGCTGAGAGATATTTGTATTCGCCCCTCCTCTAACATCGGTGTGGATCTTACCGGCCTTTTGTGGATTCGAGAGATCGTTCCCATATTCTACCTCGGTCTCTTATTTTGGAATCCATAAGTAGGTTCAAGATAGGGGATACCTGCCGTCGAACGACAGGTATATTTTAAATTAAATGTCCCCAATTCTCTATTGAATTTTGGTCCAGTTTAATCCTTTTCCTCTCTTTTTTTGTTCCGAGAAAATTTTTTTTTTCTTTTCTTGTCCGGAGAAGAGTTTTCTTTTTTCTTGTCCAGAGGGTTTTGAAATTTTATTTTCTTCATCATTAAGCAGTGTGGGTTGAGGGGCGGGGGGAGGTCAACATTCCCTACTATGCTAGGTGTTCCCTTTTTCTGTGTTCATTGTCAGCCTATTGCTATGAGGTGTCTGTCAGCAGAGCTCTTTGCTTGTCCCTCCTTTTCACTTATCAGCATCATCATCATCATCATAATTAGCATAGCCCTTTCTACTATGTCGGCATGGCCGACGATGGGGGAATTAGCAGTCAGACAAGCAGGAGGAAGGAGCTGACCTTTGATTGGCTGATAGAATTGACCTTTTTATGTTCAGAGCACATTGGCTCTAAAAAAGGGGAGTTTTAAAAGTATTTTCTGGCATACTTTGTCAGATCCAGTCATTTTGAAGAGCAACAATTATCTTTTGAAGAGGATATTTTATTTGCAGAGTTTTTGGCAAGAAAACCCAAAGACTTTGACCCTTTATTGGTTTTATTTAAAAGAAATTTGGTCTGGAACGACCACTAACAGATATTGAAGGACTAAAGAGAAGGACATTTGAATCCCTCCTAAAGACAGCTTTTTTTATTGCATTTGTTTGAATTCTTCTTTTCAGCTAAGACATCTTGTTTTTTTGTGTATTTGGTGGGAAAGCATGACCACGTTTTTATCCCCACTTTTCATTATTGCCTCAAGTGATAACCATTGTTTTAGAACGGATCTGTTTGGTCCTATGTGGTCTTTTTCGGGTGTCGTTTGAGACTATAATATTTATAGGAATAACTTGTTTTTTCCCTATTATCGTCTGAAACGCCCCTCCCCCCTCCTTTAAGAATAGTCGCTTGAGCAGAGACTCCATTGTTTAATGTATATATTTTTTAGCTCAGTCTAATTCTAATTTTATTGGGCTATTTTTTATTTTATTGTAATTTCCATTGTTATCCTAGGTTAACGTGTTTAACCCTTTTTGGGAATCAAAAGCAGAAACTAGCTGTTTTTTTGTCTTATTAATAAACTGTATTGAGTTACATTTATGGGTCTGTTTCTCTATTTTCTCCTTTTTGTCTCTTTATTGATTACCACTCTTTTTATTCATGGTAACAAAAGACGAATTTTGGTAACAACCACAAAATTTCCGTCAATACTCACATACTCATATTGCTCACACATGCATATTCACACTAACAAATATATAGATTACACATCTTTAGCCCTCGTGTGTGATATTCACTAAACATTTTCCTCTCCAAAAACACGAGTTATATAGACTTTATTAAATGAATATTTACTGACCAAGAATGACTTTTATATTCATGTAAACTATAGTTTTATAAATGTTTTGTTAAATGTTTTCCTTGATTTTTTATTCACAAAACTATGTTCATGTTAAGTTAGAACTTGCTAGCTGGTGACCTAATATTCTCTCATATTTAATTTCTTTCAATTTAATATACATGCACGCCCATATATATCCCCACTTCCTTCCAGGGCTATAAAACCAGCTAAACCGGCCCCACAAACTAAAATTTCAATACATTACCTGGCACGCTAGGAAGTAAGTGTAGTATCTGTTCCGATGGATACTGCACCCTATAGACGGGTGTCGTCTTGTCCTTCGGGGCTTGATTCCACCTGTCTGTGGGTTTGTCCTGTGCAGTTCTAGGAGGTCCACCCTCCCAGGCTTCGCCTCCCCTCTTTGGGGAGAAGTAAGTTTATTGCTTACTGCCTGAGGCGCCCCTACCGGGGAATGCCGACGGGGCTGCCCAGGCAATTTTTAATGGCCAGAGTGCTCACTTTCTCGGGCGCTGGCTTTTCAAACCCCACTTACTCGACCCAAGCTGTGGTCACATCTTACTTGTGGGAGTAAGATAAAACTGGCCTTGTGCCTAACTCCTGCAGAGGAGTAAAAAAAAAAAAAAAAAAAAAAAATACATATTCGATTAATAATAATAAAAAAATTAAGTCAATGTTTAATGATCAAAGTCACGTTGGAACGAGAAATACGCACGCAGACACACGATAAGTGGTTACACAATCTCTATACTAATAAAATTGTGTAAACACTTCTCGTGTGTTTGTTTTCCCGCCTCTACGTGACCTACGCATTATTTTAAAACATTACTATTAATGGAATATTTATTGAAATCAAAATCCTATTACAAATATAATAGTTTGTAAAATATATTAAGTAAAACAAAAAGCATAATTAAAAAAATCGAAAAAATAAAAGTAAAAAGACTCCCGGGCAACCGCGGGTGTTTACGGCTAGTTTTATTAATATGGAGTGGAGATTTAAAAAAAGGCCTCTTTCAGTTGCGATAGACAATGGATACACCCTGTAAATGTGTCTGTATGGGGAATTTATAGTGAAACAAGGGTTGCGCAACCGCATACCTACTAAAGTGACATTGCTTAAGTCAAGTGCAAAGATATTATAACAACAAAATGTGGCACGAGGCCGACAAAATATGAGTGGAGAAAGGATGGTCATATCTATTTTAAAACGCCAAAAATCATACTGATCATCTAGTTGCCATTACTAAAACAAAATCGCCCAATAAATTAACTAATTCAAACCCATATCGTATACTATTGAGTAAACAATAAAAATCTTAGAGATGGCGATATAAACAATGGATTAGATTTAGTTAGTAAAAGCCCCAACTCCACCCATTTTCTAAATGTATGAGATTTGCCAGTAAAAAAAAACGATGCAGGTCTTAAAAGCTTTATTTAATCGTAAACCAAACGAATTTAATTCATCATATAACTAAATATAATTTACAATTATTTAAAAAGAAGAGATTAAATGTTAGAAAATACTTTTATCTAACGAAGAAAGAAGATATTTAAGGTGAAGTTGAGAGTGATCTCCCTTGTTATCGCTCTCCCGTGGGAAACCGGAAATACTTCTAGAGAAAGTGATGTTGTGGAGATTGCCTCTTAATGACTCCCAGTTTGTCTTTTACTAATTATTACGTACATGAAGTAAAGAAAAAAAAGGGTCGAAACATTTCTATTACGAATCCAAGGGTGTTTAACGTTTTCTCTATAGGGTAAATAATAAGTAATTCAAGACAAGAAATAGCTTTTTTTAAAAATCTCAGCAAGCGTGTCTCCTGACTACTACTTGTCCTAAATGGCTGCTTCTCCCGTCACTGGAAATGCCTCTCCAATGGACATTCCTCGCTCTTGTAATAATACTCAGTCACAGGAAAACATTAATGTGATCCAAGATGGGGAAACCCAGGACTGTACCCCACAGGGAGAGGAGGATCCCATAATCGATATTATAATAAATAATGTAGTGTGCAGTTTCAGTACAAGATGTCATTTGAATCTGAAAAAAATTGCAATGGAAGGTCTCCATGTTGAATACAGGAGGGAGAATGGAGTAAGTTTAAAGGATTTTATTTGATTTATTTTTTGTTATAATCGTTTTTTAATGATCTAAAACGGAACTTCGTTTCATCCTTTTAATTTCTATTCCTTTCTTTCTGTTTTTAGTTTTACCTGAATAATTTACCCATTGTCTAATCTTCATCTTTTATATTGTTTTGTGTTTTTTATCCTTCAAAGTGTTAATAGATTTTCTTGAATTCTTTGAAAAACATTTCTGATTTTGACAATTAAATATATAAAAAAAAAGGGAGTTTATCAGCCATAGGGAACGATATTGTCTCGCTAAAATTTGGTAACAAAGACCACCACAGAAAATGCAATGCGGATTTCTGAAACAAAATGAAAAAAAAAAATTATTGATATATTTACATTGTTTCTATTTGCTTGCATCTCCACGAGAGCAGATTTAGACACAAGGTCTGTTTTTAAGCGGGGGATGTCCAGCTCCCCAAAAAGGGTCACTCTGGATTGAAACAAGAATAAAAATTGCCTCGGTCTAGAAGGACTTCTTCGCTGACCGAGAACTGAAAAGACTAAATGCAGCATCAGAACAGATACTACACTTTGCTCCTAGCTAAAAAGCCAAGGAACAAATAACTCCGTTTTATATTTACATCGTTGCATTGCATTTTTATTGTTGTTTATAATCATTTTTTTCTACTTTTTTTTTTTTTTTTCACACCGATATCTTTTGTCTTTGTAAATTGTTGCATTTCACGCTGTCCCATAAAGTTTATCTCCATGTTATCCTTTTCCAAAAAATTAAAAGTTGTTCCTGACTGACGGAAGGTGAATCATTTTTTGAATTTCCTGGATCAACACGGGAGCTGAAAAAATATCTCGTGAAATGCAACAATTTATAACAAACTGTCCGTGTCACAAAGAAAAAGAAAAAAAAACAGTAAAAAAAGAATTATTACAAAAAGTAAAAACAAACAAAATAATAAAAAAACAGCGTATCAAACGAAACGATCCGTGGTCAGCGTGCCGCTATTCCGAATTCACAATCAAGATTGTCTCTGCGGTCATAATTTTTTAAAGTCAAAATCTTTTTCCATGTTGAAGTTTATAATTAAAACTAGCTGGTATATATATATATATATATATATATATATATATATATATATATATATATATATATATATATTAATGAAAATTAAATTTAAAGTAAAAATGGATTTTTTTTAATATATACGATCCGACAGCACTATGATTGGTAGAAAAATTCATACTTCAATGCTTCGAAAAAAAAACAAAACATTTGATTACTTATTTTTCTAAAGAAATTATTTAAAATAAAAATACAAAACTTGATGCACACAACACTTTTCCTTTAGCAAGTTTTAATTATTTAATTAAATTGTGTGGTCGTAATTCGGCCGTGTTAACTCCTTGCCAGGTTTTATGGATTGGCGACCCTGGGGTCCGATCTGTACAACTACAAGTACCAAGAAAATGTACAAAGCATTTTAAAAGTAAATCCATTTTTTAATATTTCATGTGCAAAGTTTCTTTTGTTTTTATAAACGAAATGCACTTATATGTAATTGCATAGCTTTTTGATTAACTTTTACGTCAGTCATCAAAAAATCTATTTTATAAGTTAGTGCATATATTTATTCAAAACAAACAACCAAAGACTCTGGTTCAATTGTACTATAGTGGTCGTCGGATTATCTTTCCCATTTCGCTTATTCGCCTAAATCTACGTATTATTAATAATACTATATCGTGTATCGGTTTGTTTAAAAGCTATGTTTCCTTTGTGGGGATGGTTAAAGTTTTAATCGCTGGCGGCCATTGCATATATATATTTTTTTCTTCTAAAAATAAGTTTAAACACAAAAATAAACTGAACATTTTTTTTTTACTCAAAAAATGTTTTTTTTCAACAAATTTAAAAGCTAAAAATGAAGAGGTTAAAACATATTAGGCGATAATTTAAGTATAGAAAAAGCATAAATGTTAAATTTTTTATATGCAAAAAAAAAAAAGAAGTAAATTAAAATTTTATATCAGTATGAACAAAATGTACTATTTAAAATTAAGAATCGTTTCTAACCAGCATTTGGGCAAATAAAAACCGGGCGAAATATCCCAACGTTCTCTAGATTACAATAAGTAAAAACAAAACAACAAATTATTAAACTTAACGTTTTAAGAAGTTCGTGTTTCCTTTTGAAATGAATGAGTCATAAAATATTTTCAGCTAGAGAAAACTGAAAAAAACAAAACTAATGTAAAACTACAAGAAATGGACGAATTGCAAAAACTCATTCGTTTTTTTTGTTTTTGCTTTTTAAATAAAATATGAAATTTACCCCCCCCCTTCGAAAAAGGGATGTCCAAATTAAATGTAAACTCTGAGAACTGTTATAAAATGGAAAAAATAAAGTTTACATGTACGATTAATAATCGTACATGTAAACTTTCTCGATATTACTATTATGAGACAAATTCCCTCGCGTTTCTCAAATGATTTTTTAAATTTACTATTAATCGATTACTTATTGAAAGTAGGGTACTGATATCGATCCTGAACCAGTTTTCGTGAGGTTTGACTCGGAAGCGTTCGGCTGTCCTACGCAAACGCCCGAGTGTTGACGAGCCGAATTGTATCAGACGACAATTTTGATACGGTGCTGCGTCCGGTGATTGTAAGTTATATTTTCAATAAATTTTCTAAAAGAAACAACAAAAACAACAAAACAACAAAACATAGCGAAGAAGTTACTGTTATCAAATAAATATTTTTTTTTATTTTGATACGTTGCTGCGTTTTATAATTTTTAGTTATAGTTGGAAGAAATTTTTTAAACAACAAAACAAATAAAACAAGCAAAACAGAGCGAAATTACTGTTATCAAATAAATATTTTGAATCCTAACAACAACAAAAACAAAACAAGCAAAACATTATTATCATAGGACGCAGCACCGTATCAAAATTGTCGTTTGGTACAAATCGGCTCGTCAATTCGCGGGCGTTTGCGTAGGACAGACGAACGCTCCAGAGTCAAACCTCACGAAAACTGGTTCAGGATCGATAGCAGCACCAAAAAAAAAAAAAAAATGCAGTAGAATTTAAAAAAAAATCCCTATATAAAATATATTTGAATTTCAAAATTAAATCCACCAAAATGCATGCCGTTTCTTCATAAACAAATCGTCCATTTTAATTTTTTCATCAGTTGAAAAACAAAAAATGATTGAATTGCTTCGTACCTTTCGTAGTTTGGAAGCATTTAAACTATCGAATAGAAAGCCATTTGTGGCTTTAAAATTTTTAGCGAGTCCACATGTATTGAAAGTTTAAGAAACTATTTACATCCAATAATTTTATAGAGATTAAAACATTACCTAGACGAACTTAGTTTTTGAACATACTTACCCCCCCCCCCCTACACACACAGCGGTAAGATGTGACACAAGGTCGGAAAGTGAGATTGAAAAGCAAGCACCCTACAGGAAGAGCACTCTGGCCTACAAAAAATGCCTGGGCAGTCCCATCGGCATTCCCCGGTAGGGGCGCCTAAGGCGATTAGCAATAAACTAATCCTTTCTCAAAATGTGAGAAGGCAAAGCCTGGGAGGGTGGGTCTCCTAGAACTGCACAGGACAATCCCTAAGACCGGCGGCGGAATCAAGGCCCGAAGGCCAAGACAGTAGCAGTCTAAGGGGTGTAACATCCATCGGAACAGATACTACACTTTGATCTCGGCCAAAAGGCCGAGAAAGTTAGTTTTATAACCATTTGGTACAGAATAATAATTGTCAAACGATTAAATTTCGAAATCCTATTAAAAATACTTTGCTGAAAAATACTGCGTAATTCAAAAAAAGAAATGAAAGTGAAAGAACTCCCGGGCAACGCTGGGTAGGTACAGCTAGATTTTAATGATAATGAACAAAAAAACCCATGTGCATTTTTCAGATTCTTTTAGGTTGTGGTGTGATTAACCCTCGAAGATGTTCCACTCTTCAAAGAATTGTCAGAAAGCATAATCACAAGGTAGTTGCTCACCTTTCCATCATGGGGAAAATATTTGCAAACTGGACGTTTCTTTTCCATCTCATGCTAATATGGTGTCCCCCCCCCCTTTTCTGTTTGAATGTATATGTGAGTACACATTCAAAAAAAAAAAAAAGTTCACAAAAACAGGTGTATTTTTTTTTAAAACATTTTTGCACCAAATTTGAAATCTGATAAAAAAAAATGTTCATAATTTTATTATTTTATAGTTTAGCTATTATTTCTCCATAGTTTGAGTATTTGTTTAAAACTCGTTTTTTTTTTTTTTTTTTTTTTTTTTTTTGCAAGCTCATCGTCCGTGTTTACTATTATACCACAAACATCCTCCACACAAAATTGCCATCATTACACAAACAATTAAGAGCGAAAAAGAGTCAACTCTGTTCATTCCAGGAAATAGGCGTATTTTGTGTCAAAACATTTTTTTTTTTTCCCCAATTTTTAAGGCATCTTTTAGAATGAAACATTTTTCACACTGGATAAAGTTCTTTGAAATTCTAAGTTAATAATTGGTGAGAAAACTTTCATGGCACTATATCTTTCTGCAGCACAATGTGGTTTGAGTTAAGATGAGAAAGATGAAGTTTATGACAGGCGTATTACAGTAACTAGTAAGGTTGGTGAGAAGGAAGTACTTGCTGTTGCAGGAAATTCGGTGTTGGAAAGACATGGTGATTTTGAGGGTGTTCATGAAAAAAAATGGTTATGGTGATAAGAATGCAGAAGGAGAAAGAATCTTAGAATTTGGTCTTGCCATGGACATATTGGTTGCAAATATTGTTTTTAATAAAAGGGAAAGCCATCTTGTTATAAATAGAAGCACAAAGACTAAAGTAGATTATCTGTTGGTAAAGAAAAAGGACAAAGCTCTTAAGTGATGTGAAAGTACTACCTGATGAAGAAATTGTGAGATGGCCATAATTAGTTATTTGTGAAAAGGAAGAAACATACAAAAAAGTCTGGGATAATTTTCTAACTGGGTGAAGACACTTGGTAAACACCGTTTTTCCAATTCTTTCAATAGTTGGTTTGATTTCTTTTATTAACTAAAACTGTCGTCGATACTACCGCTTCTCTCGATGTCTAGTTCATTCTACCCGATGCGTGACCACTCTTCGCTTTTATCAGTTCACCTGGCCATTATGCAAATTACTTTCCAGGCTTTCATGCATGGCACAGGTGATTCTTTGCCACTTACGTTGGGGAGGGGGGTTGAATCTGTCCATTAAAACAACAAGAACAATCTACAAAACCAATGGGGAGGCTAAGCAAGCTAGGTTTCCAGATATATCACGAAGGGATGACCAGAAGAATGAAGTATTCAGGATAGCTAAACAGATGGAAACGACATATATGTATATTGTTGGAGATAAGTGCATTTGAAATGACAATTATGTGTTGTAAGATAAATAAGAGTAAGGCTGCACGATACTCGGATGTTACTGCAGAAATATTGAAGGCTGCGGGTGAAGAAAGCATTGAGATGGTCACAAACTTATCAAATCATAAAAGGGGGTTTCTTCCGAAAGGCTGAGAGAACTGTTACAAGAGTAAAGGAGTTAATTACAGAGACTTAAAATTGATGGATCAGGTCTTGAAAGTGACGGAGAGAATAATTGAGCAGCAAATAAGAAGTCAGATAAACATAAATGAAATGTAGTTTGGTTTTATGCCTGGACAAAGTACCACTGGTGTTTTATTTATTCTGAGACAAATGACAACTTTTGACAGTAGAAAGAGATGTTGTCTGGTGAGCTTTGTGTAAATTAGAGGCAAGCCAATGGTTGGTGAAGGGTTGCTCAGTTGTGTTCGAATTACCAGCACATTTAGTGACAGTTTTAATGTTAAAGTGCGAGTCCTGTACTGTTGCGTTTCATCTGTGTCTTAGAGAAGCATTTTCCAGGGAGTTTTGTATGAGTTGTCCGTAAGAGATTCTGTATGCTGATGATTTAGTACTTGCCTGTGAAACAATGGATTAACCTACTTGTTAAGTTAGACACTTTGGAAAGTAAAGATTTGAAAGTGAATGTTACCAAGACTCATTAGCCTGGTTGAGCATATTCTGGTCCCCATCACCTCACTAGGGTGGTGTCAGGAAGAGCGTCTAGTTTATAAAAAAATTTGCCTCAATCATAATCATTCGTAATATGTAAACCAGACATTAAACTCAGTATGATGACCAAAGTGATGATTAGTGGTTGTAGCATTGCAAATTCCTCAGAAAGAGGAAAATTCCCCTGCTCAGTTTGTGGAAAGGGAGTTGGGTGCAACTCAATTTTTTTTTTTTTTTAGTACTTTAAAGGCATTGGATACACAAGACATGCAGTGGAATTACAGATAGGTTAAGAGATGATAACCAGTTTGTGTGCAAGAAATGTAAGAGAATGGAGACGGATGAGAATTCATATATGGAGAAAATATATTTGGATGGCGATACCTTTGGAGCACAAGAAGCAGCTAGTGCCAGGAATGGATGGAATATGTTCTTTGAATTTCTGCCATTACTAACCAGCAAAGCATTACTGCTGTCAACCAAAAGAGTCTATCAGGCATATATGCACAGTGTGATGATGTAAGGAATTGAAAGCGCGCCAGTGAAGGTTGAGGATATATGTTGCATGGAAAGAAATGATATGAGAATGATAAGTTTGATGTGTAATGTGGTGGTGATGTCTGTCTTCGTCAAGTGAAACATTGTCACCTTGTGTGTTTTGTCTGCAATGGAAGTGAGATTGTGACTTTCCCCAAACAAGTGAAGTCTGCACGAACCAAAGAATGTCTGTGTAAATAAATAATCAAGACAGTCGTGTAATCTGTGTCTCTGGCTATGCAGATGTGTTGCCAGCCAACCACTGACAGCATTAGCATAATAAAAGCAGGTGTAATTGTGTGTGTTCTTCACTGTTGTCTTTTGCGTATGTCACATCGATAATACACTTTCGTAACGTTTCCAGTGATGCTGTTATTTTCATCCCTTGTTTGTGTCTGTTCATTTAAAAGAATCTTTGTGTGACCCAACCCTTGAAGTGACCTGATCGGAAGGCAGATTCACTAACAAAAAGTTATATAGATTTATTTAATTTAATTGTATTAAATTTAAAAGTAGACGACCAATTAAAAAGAAGAATATTAACTGAATTTAGGGGCGAGCAATGAGAGTGAACACATCTGATTGAAAAAAATCCACCAAAAATCAGAACGATCCGATCTTTTACTGAATTTTCAGTATTTATTAATTGGTAAATGAATGTTAATATAAAGTTTTTTGTTAAAAAAAAACTTGTAGATTTTCTTCAGGCTACTTAAACTATTTTACCCCCACCCTCATTCATTTTAAGGACAAAATACCTCTTGTAGTTGAAACTCTGCGACCACCTTTACAAAGAGATAATCCATTAAAAGTGAAAATAATAGTAAAAAAAAATTGTTTTTAGAGCTTTTACTACTAGTTGCCTTAAAAACACTTTTTTATATTCGCATCTTAAGAATGTAATCTCTCCTTTTAAAGGTGGTCACTGTGTTTGACTGGTTATAATAAAACATTTTGTCCTTGAAATGTAAGCGGAATTTAAATGAGCTAAATGTAATTTAAAAAATTTTTTTGAATAAGTATTGAACATTTCAGTAAGATCGGATAATTCTGAGTTTTGTTGGATAGTATTATTTTTTTGGTTAAAAACTAAATTACATTCATTTTCATTGCTCATCCCTAACTTAATTCCTTAAGAGAAAGTAGGTCTATTCCAAAAAATTGTGTCCCACATTATTATAAACTAAATGACCTTTTTAAAGAGTTGTTTTAAAAATGATCATTTGAATATAGTGGCTAATGTTTGTCCAACCACTGTTAGTGTTGGATAACCATCGTCAATCCTTCTCACGTTGGTGACTAATTTGACAAAATTGGATCACCTAATCAGTTCCAAAATTTCTATCTCGCTAGAAATCTACTCACACCTGCCAGTATCCTATATCTCTACATAGCCACCATCCGCCCATGCATGGAAGTATTGTTGCAACATATGGGCTGGTGCATCAACCACTTATCTCTCCCTATTAGATAGAGTCCAAAAAAGAATCTGCAATCTAATAGGTCCTGTACTGTCAACCAAGCTCCAACCCCTGTCCCATTGCCGCAATGTTGTTTAACAAGTACTTTAATCGAATGTGCTCTGATAAATTCATTAGCACTTGTGCCCCCTCAACATATTTATCCCCGACTAATCCGACAACCAGCAAAATCCCACCCCTTCACTTTAGAGGTACCCAGATGCCAGAAAGCTTTCTACTCTAACAGTTTCTTTCCTCGAACTGCTAGACTTTGGAATTCCCTCCCTGTTTCTTGCTTCCCTGACACTACTAACATGCAGAAATTTAAATGTAATGTGAACAGACTTCTCGCTAATCAAATTCCCTACTTAGGGACCATGCCTACAAGGGCACTCTAATTCACAATAGCCCCTTACGTCTCAGTGGAAATGTGCCTTGTTTGGGGTGAATATGAATAATAATAAAAAACCCAAAAAATTGTGATGCATAACAGTTAATGCAATTTTACAAAGTCGATTAGAAGTGATGACTTCTTACTTGAAACAGCATTCATCCAGAGTGAGTTGAACTGGCTCCATCCATCCTTGCCACTGAATCCCGCATAGAGGCTGTCCAAGCCTGATGATTTGAAGTCAGCAATTGGGTGATCTCTAGCCACTCACTGTTCACACTGAACTCTGTAGATTTGGATGGCCAGATTGGGT
This sequence comes from Sepiola atlantica, assembly GCA_963556195.1. NCBI lineage: Eukaryota > Metazoa > Mollusca > Cephalopoda > Sepiida > Sepiolidae > Sepiola > Sepiola atlantica. The sequence goes on from OY744515.1 coordinate 15,412,666, forward strand.
TCCAGGTCAGCTTTAAGCGTCATCAGCCAGGTTTTTTTTTTTGTCCACCACATCGCTTTCTCCAAACCTGTAGGAGAGCTTGGGTTATTGCTTTGTAAATGAACTTTACTGGTTGACGGCGAAGAGCATGACGTGCCAGCGTATACATCTCGTGAGGATGACTTGTCGGCGAGAGTTAATTTTGCAGCAGAAACATACGGTGTTGTTTGAGAGGAAGTGCTGCTATCAGACACGAAGGATATGACGCAGTCAGTGAGTGGTAATCTAAAGTTTCCAATCGTCTCGCGTCTTCCACTCTCATTGGTCAAGACTCGTCGCCATAAAGGAGGATCATTCGCACCAGCGCTTGGTAGATCCTTACTTTGGTTCTGAACCTTATCTCAGATCTTGACCAGAGCCAGGAATTGAGTTGGCAGAAGGCGTGATGTGCAAGGCCTATTCGCACTTTGATGTCAGCTCCATCTTAACCCGTGACTGTAATGATGGCGCCAAGATATTTAAAACCTAACCTTTTCAAGAATATCATTGTTGGGGTGAAGCCGGCAGTGAGTACTTTTTTCTTTGAGGCATTTATTTTCATCGCAATTTGCGATGCAACATACTGAAGCTCATTAATAGCAGACTGCACTTCAGCAAATGTTTCACCGAATGGCGCAATATCATCTGCGTAGTCTAAGTCCTTGAGGGGAAAGTTGTGACCAACAGTGACACCAGGAAACTCTTAAGGCATTCTAGGTGACCCACTCAATGGCGTAATTTAAAAGTGTTGGCAAAAATACACATCCTTGCGGAATGCCAAAACGTATTTCGAAGGGTTCCAAAACCTCAGCGTACATGCATATACGGGATCGTGTTGAAGTAGTATACTTTAAGAAGACTGAGAAGTTTAGGTGGAATACCATCTGCTTGCATAGGGTGCCGCAATCAAATGCAGCAGTGAAATCAATGAAACTGATGACTGTCCTTTTCTGGAAGCACCAACGATGTTTGAGGATTTGTCTGAGGGTGCAGATTTGAACGGTGCAGCCATGACCTCAACACCAACCACATTGGTTTGCCCTTGTTCTGTAGTCGCGTTCTGATTGGAATCGTCTCAGAAAAATCAAATCAAATATTGTAGCAGACACGTCGATCAGGCTGATACCATGGTAGTTGCTGCAACAGTGCTTATCACCTTTCTTAAAAATGGTACCAGTGATGCATCGTTCTAGTCTTGGGGGAGAATTTCAGTCTCCCAGACCGGGTTGATAATATGATAGATGGTAGGCCCTAGTATGTTTGCGCTGTGTTTAAGGATATCAGCAGGGATGCTATCTTCATCTGTAGCCTTGTTATCTTTTAGATTTTTGATAGCAACAACCTCTACAAGTGTGATAGTTGTTTGTCAGTCATAAGGGGTTGGATTGGCGCTATTCATAGTGTACCCCACTCCTCCAGCTTTTGTGACGTCCCCAGTTCGTCCGTTCCTGGGTTCGGTGGGTCACCCAGTACTGGTCGGGAAAAGTTGCCGCCCTGTTGAAGGTCGCAGATGTCGAAACGCTTGGTCCAGTAATCACTCACTCCCACGTTGTTTGTTTAGGTCAGTGAGCGATCAGCCGGGTTGGATCCGCAACTTGGTATCGCTGTGAAGTGAAGGGTCATTTCATGCAGAACAGTTAAATAAAAGGAATTAAGTATGGAACAATGTGGTCTGTTGTTTTTTTAAAAGAATAATTATTTAAAAAATTAAAATAATTTACACTTGTTGGTCTACAAAGCAAGGCAGCTCGGTAATATTAAAGTTCAACTCTGCGTGTTTTAGTTGGACTGACAGACTCTAGTAATTCTGGGTGACTTGATATTTATTTACTCTTTCGCTAGGAGTTAGGCACAAGGCCAGTTTTATCTTACTCCCACAAGTAAGATGTGACCCAAGCTCGGGTCGAGCAAGTGGGGTTAAAAGCCAGCGCTCGAGAGGTGAGCACTCTGGCCATTTAAAAATTGCCTGGGCAGCCCCGTCGGCATTCCCCGGTAGGGGCGCCTCAGACAGTAAGCAATAAACTTACTCCTCCCCAAAGAGGGGAGGCAAAGCCTGGGAGGGTGGACCTCCTAGAACTGCACAGGACAAGCGTGCAGTATCCATCGGAACAGATACTACACTTTGATCTTAGCCAAAAGTCCGAGAAGCGATTGTTCTGGCCGAGAAAAGGATACAAATGGACTGATGTGATGTTTTCGGTGGAGGGGAACAGAGGCGAGCCACTTCGTCCGGTTCTCTTGCTAACTGACGCTCTGACTCGCTCACTAACTGTCATAAGCTGTTCTGTCTTTTTTATTGGGACCCGCCCGTCCAACCACTTACCGAGTTTTCCTTGGTCTCGATCTGAAAAACAATTAAGACCGTCATCGGCCTTATCTACATCGAGAAGTGTCACTTAAAAATACATGGCGTAATTCTATATTGACACTTGAGAAGTAATTTATTTCTCTCTCTGGGAATCCATAAAGGCGATCCTGTTCAACAGCTGACCAAATTTTCCTTTGTCCGGATCCGAAAAATATCTACATCGAGAAGCGTCACTTAAAAAAATATATGGCTTAATTACCTATTAACACTTGAAGTAATTCTATTTCTCTCCCTGGGACTCGATAAAGGCGACCTGAGCGGTCCACAGCTCTTGTTAAAAACAATTCAGCGGCAGTTCTCATATCATCGTGATTTTTAAAGTTTTCCTTTTCTCCATGCATACTAGCGCTGTATTAGGATCTTTGACCTTCATAGGCTCACGGTCAACTCACACCAGCGCTGTATTTTAGGCTCCAACTTCCAATACTGTCACAATAGGAGCAGTTGATGGAGGTGTTGGTTGTGGTTTAGCAGTGATTTTCCCAGCGAATGAGGCGTTCAAGATGGTTTGGTTACCACTTCAGCCTGTCTTTGTGCTCGAACGGAGGAGACTGTAAAGTTTATATTAGTCGCCAACAATTGAGGCACATTCCATGTCTTTTGCCACTTTCCTCCAAAATGTATTTTGATTAGCGCGAGCAGAATGTGTAGCTTTACGGCGTAGTTGTCTGAAGTTGTCAGATTTGTTGCGACGGCGTTGATTTGCTTTTTCAGCAAATTTAATTGTTTGGCCCAAGATCTGATCTGTGCCTTTTGGTAGTTCTGAGCATCTTGGACATCACAGTTTGCCAAAGATCATCTGAGGTAGCATCTTCAGATTGTTGGTGTACTTCAAGACAATTGAACTGATTTGCTAATTCTCTGCGGAATGTATTACCAGTTTGTTTACTTTTCAGTTTCAGAATGTTGTAGCTGAGAAGTTTAGCATGTGACTTGACGACCTTGAGGTGAAGATGTAGTTTTTCTCCTCCCAATACATGATCAGAACCAAATTCACGACTGGTTTCTGTGCCTCAGAACACTAAACAATCAAGGACACTCGATCAAGACTAGTTATCGGTTGGACACTGTGGTAGAGGTAATATAAGGCATGTTGAGGAACTTTGATTTTATGACAGCCTGCCTCTCGGAAGTCAGTTATGTCGATGTTGTACTTGAAAAGAGAGTACATTGTGAGCGCTTGGGTTTCTTCGTGCATCAAGGTTCTGACGTTCCAATCGGCAAAAAAATAGACCTTTCTCTCATGATCATCCCAGTTTTCCGATTTGACACTCGCACCACTGGAACAGCGAACCTGTTTGTTTCTGCGGGCACCATACAATATAAAGATGTTATCGGATCAGCACCACTGATTGGGCATGTGTTTTTAGGATGTTAGGATTCATGTAATTCTGTGAAGTTTTCATCGTTACCCGGGATGTTGTTTCGAGCTGAACACATTATCTATTACGATTGTTCCTCCAAAATGGAAAGATGTAGTTCTGTATAAAAGAGCACCCTTCTCCAGAATTGAAACTGATCAAGCGGCAGATTGCAAAATAGTCCGAGTGTACTACTGGGGCTAATGTTAGAACTATGCTGTCGGGAACTGGTAGAGCCACCCAAGACGGATTTGTCTGACACCCAGCGGTATTAGGATCGCAACCTGACTAATCGGAGCTCTGGTGAAACCAAGAAGCGTCTGATCCTGCAACCGGCAGCTTCAAATTCATCTGTGGCAAACAGGTTGTTCTCCCAATAGAGATATACTTGCAGCTGGGGATCGCTAGTGATTTACTACTTCCAAGAAACTCCATACATTCCTCCATGCTCCTCTCAACATACGATGTAAGGTGGTTGAAAAGATTTTGGTTGGAATTTTTTTTAACAGATATGAGTGTGCACATGGAAGATTATACTAGGCCTTGTGTTGGAGTTGACCCTGAAACCCTAATCACTTCTCTATGTGAGGTTGGCACTAAAAATTTCATGTTTTTAGCCAGGGTTTTGGTTTTTGGTGTGATGAGCTTTCTGGGCAACATGGATTCAAGTTAAACTGGAGGGTTCTCTGATGAAATGCGAATTTCACTGACTTACATGGAAATCTGTCTCGACGGGGAATGAGGAAATGGCTGGAGTAAGTTCAGAGAACTTTTACTAAGTAGCAGAGCTTTAAACTTCATCACTATGAAATGAGTAAAAATATTTTTATTTCAACTTACAGAACAGTTCCTCTCCTTAATGATTTACAGTCAGAACATTTTTAATGTTTCTGCTATGATAAACATCTCTGGAACATTCCAAGTCCCACCATCACTTGAAATGGAAATTATATTTAATTCTCACCTGTATAAAAATGTTGACTTCACCTGTGCAATATCATCTGACAAAGGCCATCGGAAATAATAATTTCTACCTTTGGTTGGAGTTAAACATTTGATTTCCTGGCACAGTCTAAGTTTTCATGCCAGTCGAGGATACGTCCTTGGCAATCAGTCTGGCAGAGTCTGGTACATTTTTGAGTTGGGTATGGCCTTATTTCTGTCGGGCTTTACCTTCTTTCTTTGAGAAGGGGTTATTTCTTGATAGGGCTGCTCGGGTATTTTCTGTGAGCCAGAGTGCACATGCCTCTTGTGCGTTGACTTTTCAATCCCCACCTTTCGACTTTGTGTCACATCTTCGGCTTCCCGCAGTGGGAGGGAGAGAGGGGAGGTTAATACCTACTGCATTGGATGGAGATATCACATCAATAATTTGGCTAATGTGGAAGTTGGTGTCGGAATTGTCCTTGGTGCTGGTAAGTAAAATATCCCAAAGTGTTTCTTCACCACAGCTGGTGGAGTTATTTAAATGTCCAGTAGATTCACTGAGTGACTTTTCTGCCTTTTTGTTGCTTTAAAGGTAGAGATGAATTCTTGTGAACTAGTCATAGAGTATCAACTTCCAGCTGAACTTGATTTCCACTGGTGTTGAATATTATGATGTAGATGATCTTGACACGTAAGACAACCTTGAAATATCTCGGTTGTTCTTTCAGCACGTTCAAGCCACTTCGAGAAACCAGTTCTATCTCTTTAACGGACTTCATAGGATCACCCTGCTCGATGACAGTTGATGATTCTCTTTCTCAACAGCAGCGTTATACTCTTTTGCCTTTCATTTTGTATAATTCTGTCTTGGATACACAATTTCACAATTACTTGTTGGGCGTGTCTTTGTCATCGATGGTTTTGCACGTTTCCTGGACATGCTAAGAAAGGATTGCTGATCCGTTCTTCTTCTTTTGTTTGCTTCACAGCATCTCACTGTTAGATCAGCAGCTTGGTTGAGAAAAGCCATGTTAATGTTTTGTTGTCTAGCACAGCTATGCCGGCTTCGTAGTTGGGTGGTCGATGTTTGAGGCATGACTCGATGATGTGGTCTGCTGTCTGTTCAGAGTGACCACAGTCGCAGACAGCCGAGTCCCTGAGTCCCCATCCTTTCATGGCGCTGCTCCGTTGATGATATTCCTTCCGACCAAGCTGCAAGCTTGTTGCATTTAAGCATATTTGAGGTTTATCGATCATGTAGCGATGCATGTCGTTTTGTTTGCATGCTGAAATCTAAATCTCCAAAGGTGCCCACCTGCCATATTTGTGAGAGCATAACTCTTCAAATCAGTTCCTCTCTCCTGATCCACATTTCTTCCTCCCAAAAAATCATGCAACTGGTGCTTACTGACAATAAGGAACTTGCTGAGTATCTTGTACAAACATTCCAAAACAATTTCAAGATGCATTACCTTCCTCAAAGAATTCACCACAAAATGCACCTCTGTAGTCAAAGTCTAATAACAACTGTGGATTGTTGATCCAGGATTCCAAATTCGAAGCTATTTGCTTGATATAGGCGTGAAGAATTGAAAAACTACTGCAGTTCTTTGGGCCTTCATCCCTTTGATTTCCATCTTAATTTCATTCAGTAAATTTTTCTTCTTGGATTTTTTGTGAAAGAAATCTTAAAACCCTTTTGACAAGTTGTCGTTTTTCTTTAAGATGAAACTATCTGTATATTTATAGACACACAATATTGCATGCACCAAATTTTTTTTTTTTATGTAAGTAATAAATTGCCCGTCACTAAAAAAAAAAAAAACTATTAGAGAAAGAATTGTATATTTATAAAAAGAAAAGGTTAAATTTTGTTTACATCCAAATTTAATCAAAATAAACCCAAAAAATAAATTAGGTATACCAAGTTTAAATTGAAGGGAATTTCACTATTCACCTGTTTTCACACTTAAATATAGGCTGATTTGTGATATATAATATAAGCCATCATTTAAGATTGCAAACCATTTCAACTAACAAAAAATACCGTTTTTTTTCTTCAGAAACTTATCCCTAATTGATAATGAAGAGGTTGATTTGAGAGTGTTCAGCGTCCGCAGGTGCCGTCTTGGTCGGTTGATGTGCATGGTCTCCACACTTTTGCTTCACCTGGGTCTATTAAAGACAGGAGCGCATCTCCATCACCATTAATTGAGGGAACGCTTTGAGACTGCTCTCAGCCTGCCAAGCCAGCAGGACATCTGTTGAAACTTCCTGATGTTCCGAATACATCGACGAAAGCTCTTTTAGATTTGTCAGTCGAAAAAGATTATTTAGAATAGTACGGCAACAAAGTAAAAATTCACATCAACTTTTTAATTGTTTTCTCAAATGTTGATTAATGTATTTAATTTAAATAAAATTTATTTATTGTTAAGAAGAATGAGTCAATAAAGTTTATTAATTCATGACTGATGAAAACCGCAAACAATTTTAATGCATTACGAAGCAAAACTTATGTTTCGGATTTAAAATTTTTTTAATTTATTTATTTATTTATTTTTTGAGATGATTGATTATTCGGATTGTTTGGACTACTATTCTCACCTTTGATGTTGTTATTCTCAAGTTTTGAGATAAAGATTGATAATTCTAAAACATAATATCAAATCTGTACAGACACAAAATAATACAACAAAGGCTGACAGAATGGGAACAATCTACCCTGTGGATTATATAAAAGGTTCAGTTTTAAATTTCGAACAATTCCTGAGTTTGACATACAGATTTCCAAGAAGGTAGAAGTTTATATCGGCAGAAACGTTGTGAAAATGACAACGAAGATGAGAACAGTAGTCTGAATAAATTAATCAATCCCTATCTTCAAAATACCGAAAAATGAAAGATAACTCGGTTAATCAAATGAAATGGAAAACAACTGAACATATATTCATTCATTCATTCATTTCATTTGAATCCTATTCTTCTAGTGTTGGCATTTGGGTCCCCAATATCTTTCTAGTTACAATTCTTTCTAGGAAGACATCGGGTATTTACAGGAAATACCATGTGAAGGTTGCCAACATCCTAAGTGAAAGTGTTTCTGTTAAACGAACAGGATTCGAATTTGGCACCTACCACTGAACATATATTAGACAAATATACATCTTAACTCAACACACGAGAATGATTTGTGTCACTGGGTTTAAGATAATGAATATCTGGTCTCGCCATTATGATTGTCATGCCATTGTGGGATGGTAAAGACAATCTCGCAGCACAGTCATGCAGTTGACTACCACTGACAATATTAAGAACAATTTATAAGTGGAGACTTTGGCATAACCAAACAAGTAATAGTCTTAAAAGCAGATGAGAATATTTCTTAAATTGGAGTTATTGCATTTTTGATGTCAATTAGCAAAAGACAATTTTTTCAAACAAAACAATCTGATGTCGGTGTCTGTTTAATGTATTATTACTAATAAGCCACTGCTTATCAAGGCTAAAAGCCACTTAAGAGGTTAATGGAATGGATGGATTGTCGGTTTAATGATGAAGAATATTATGAGAGGATTGCAAATGATTAATGGAATGGACACAGTTTGGTTACTTATGAGAAGGTTTATGACAAATATTTGTTTGCATTGGATTTGACGACGAAATTCTGTCTGACGCAAGGCACACAGCGGAAAAAAGAAAAGTTGTTTTCAATTGGGTCAGAAAGACGAAGTATTTTAATAACAGCTCATATTGAATATTGTACTCATTCTCAGTAGCCATTGGAATTAGAATCTATATGTTAACTAGAAAAAAACGTGATCTGTTGCGTCACCCATTTTGTGCGGGTAAAATTATTTGAATCAAGAAAAAAAGTTTGCAAAGCCAGTCAAATATATTTAAAAAAAAACAAAAAAAAACCCAACAAAATCCAAAATTAGCCTCTTTCTTTCTAATCTATCTATCTATATCTATCTATATCTATTAGTACTTCATGTATCCACATAAAATATTATAAGGAGATATAATTTTTTATGTGTCAGTTTTCAGTATTTACTTCAACAGTGCTCGATACGTAAGTAGAGCTAGGTAGTAAGCAATGAAAATATATATGGCAATCAAGCCATATATTGCCATATATATTTTCATTGCTTACTATCTCTATCTATCTCTATCTCTCTCTATCTCTCTCTATCTATCTATCTCTATCTATCTATCTCTATCTATCTATATCTATCTATATCTATCTCTATCTATCTTTATCTATATCTATCTCTATCTTTATCTATATCTATCTCTATCTCTATCTATCTTTATCTTTATCTATATCTATCTCTATCTATCTTTATCTATATCTATCTCTATCTTTATCTATATCTATCTCTATCTCTATCTATCTTTATCTTTATCTATATCTATCTATCTCTATCTATCTATCTCTATCTATCTTTATCTCTATCTATCTATCTCTATCTATCTCTATCTTTATCTTTATCTCTATCTATCTATCTTTATCTCTATCTCTATCTATCTATATATATAAATAAATCTCAGTGATGCTGATATCTTTTAAATTTAGTGAATCCTGGTATCCACAGATTTGATTTTAATTGGCCCCTGGGAAATTCTGTGAGTCCCTATCACGATTCCAAACACTGGCTCCATTTATGTTACGATTCCCAGAATTGGGGCCCCTGTTATGGGATGATACATAACAAAGAGATTGAAGATGAGAAAAAAATGTGAATTTGAAAATCTAATGAATAAGAAAAGAAAATATAACAGTATAAATGTTTATGACCCCTCCCCCCCACCCCCTATCAGAGAGAGGGTGTGAGCAGAATTCAAAAAATGTACAAAACGAAAGAAATGCAGATCAACATGGGATTTCGTTTTTACAAAGAATTTCACCAACTTAGATTCTATATTTAGCAGTATGGCACCGCCAAGGATTTGTTCACTGAGCTAAGTTTTAGAATCGGGTTGCTCTTAGCAGTCCGAAATTAACGTTTCTTGTGTTGAGCTATACAACTTTCTGTTTGATGACTTTCCATTTGTCCGATGCTTCTTTAAAAGGGAACTTTAATCTTTTAGGACTCGAGTTGGCCCTAAGAAGCTGCTCTTGATGTTCCGATGACAAGCGTTTGTCACTATAATCCAATGATGTGTGAATGTCGCTCTGCGATCTCATCTATCACCTAAAATTTTAAAGTATGTCTGTCTGTTACCTGGTATACAAGCTATGCAGATCTGTTGTTGGTCTAAAAACTATCTACGAAGTCACAGATTAGGAAGCAATGACAATGGAGAGACAGCATTCCTCTGAAGGTTCAGCGAATCATATTGTATGCAATTTAAAAGTCTATTTTCTTTAAAGTTAAAATTCAATTATCAAACAAAATAAGAGATGCTTAAGGAGGCATACTAAATAAACTTTGTAAATATTTGAGATAAACGTTTGTTTTTGTTTTGTTTTACGGCATATCAACCTTTTTCAGGTCATTTAATGCCAAATCAAGTTGGATTTATATATCTTTATATTTTTGTATATAGATCAACTGCTTTTAAAAAGTACATTATAGATTATAGTCTATACTTTATTTATTTGATTTTTTTTTTTGTTTGAACAGTTTCCTCATTGTACCTGCCCTGTGAAATGTTTCTGATATGAGCTAGATCAATGCATTCAGTAAGAATGTGTTTGATTGTATATGTAGTCTGGCATGCATGGCACATTGGTTGCTGTCTGTAGAAATGTGTAATCCTTGTGTGACCTATGCAAAGTCTGGATGATACTACTCCCTCCTTTCGGCTTTTTCATGAACTTTTTTTCCATTCCATTGTAGTTTTGATCACTAGGAGTTTGTGTATTGCTACTCCAACGTTGTTGCCTTTGTTGTTGAGTATATTTGTTTATCTTAAAATGGTTTCCAGAGCCATGCCTGAGTTGACTTGGCTGCTTTATCAGATTGGTCGTTTCCACCACTGATCCCTGTGACTTGGAATCCAACACACTAATGTTTTTATTGCACAACTAGCTGTACCTGCCCAGCGTTGTCTGGGAGTATTTTTACTTGATTTTTTAATTTTTTTTTTTTTTTTAACTATTTTGTTTCTTTTTTCCAAAATATTTAAGTTTGAAAGTTAATTTTAACTATGATGAGGAATTTAAATGTTTAATAAAGACAAACAATATGTCAAGACTAGTGATTGAAATCAGGACCTTTAAATTTTCACTCATACCCTCTCCTAACTGAGCTATTGTACTGAGAGAGACACATCATTATTTGTTCTGGCTCAATGAGAGCTGCTACTGCTATGTAGATCTACTTGAAAAAATGTTCCTAGGCAAATAAAATATTTTTTAAAAGAAATCGAATCAACGTACTTTTTTTTTTTTTTTTTTTTTTAAGAATAGAGAGTAATGATCAATGAAAAAAAAAGCTGATGAAACATTTTGTAACAAGAAAACTTCGAGAAGGAAACTTGCTTTACTTTAGAAGAAAGATTAGTTTTAGATTTCATTTTAATTTGGAATGAGCTTGCTCTCGGCCTACCAAACCAGCAGAACATCCGCTAAGTATTTTTTAATTTTTTAAATTTATTTTATTTTTTTTGTTGAAAAAAAACAAACAAACTATATAGTTTAAAAAGAAAGAAAAGCAAAGTGAAAGTGAAAGTAAAAAGACTACCATTTCTTATTGAATAGATGGTTATTGGGAATGTTATTCTGAATTTGGCAAAACTATATTTGTTATTTGAACTAACCCCCCCCCCCAAATATTTTAAATCTTGACAAAAATAAACTTTCAAGGTAATCAACCATTGCTTCAAGTTTAGCAATTCTTTCCTGATTCTGGTTACTTAAACCTGCTGAGATGTTACCAATTATTTATCTACTTATTTTAATGGTCATTTAAAAAATTTAACATCTCAAAAGAATTTGGACAAAATCACAAAGCCTTCTCATTTTGTAGTTGATATTTGGTTCTAAACTAAATTCAACAATCGAAGTATCATCAAAGAACATGACAAACACTGTTCACTGAATTGTTTTTCATTAAACTAGACAAATTTTTTTTTTTTGTGAACCTATTTGTAACTAACTGTACCAACTCAACATTGCCCAGAAGTTTTTACTTTCACTTTAGTTTTGATTTACTTTTAAACTATGTAGATTTTTTTTTTTTTTTTTTTCAAAACATAATTTTCAAAGTAAAATTTAATTATGACATCGCTTGATCATTAAATAATTGAACCAAATTAACTAATAGCTTCGAAACCTTCCATTTAGTAATGATGTTCTATGGCGGACTCATGTACGAATAAACTGAAATGCATTTTGTAATTAAATTATTTAAATAGGATTTTTAAGATCATGTTACTTTATGCTATTTTACTTTTTATTTCAATAAATATTCGATTAATAGCAAATAATAATTAAAAAAAAAAAATATTTTCAATTCTCATCACTAGAAAAAAAGACATGGGAAGTCTTATAATTTTAAGACAATGATTTACATTTGCACGCTCGTCATTCATGTGGATCTGTGATTCTCTTCAGCAAATTCATTTATAAAAAAGAACATTTAAAAAAAATTTTTTTTTTTTTTTTTACATAATCTACTTAATCAAGCATAATGCAGTTAGACCATGCTTGCATTCTAATCTGTCAGTTATGGGTTCATGGCGATTGCTTGCCAATCCAAGTCTTGTGAATAAAATGGGGTATACAATTCTGTTAATAATCCGTTGAACGACATGGCTTGGAAGAGGGCTGCTATCGCTAGCCCAAGATGTGCTGCATGTGACCTGGGCATTACTGTCAGCAGCGATTTTGTGTTGGACAAAGCACATCTCTAAAATTGTCAAGAAGGCTGAGGGTGTGTTAGCATCACTGAGTAAGACTTTTGTTAGCCACTCTCCAGCAATTTATTTAAAATTGTATACAGCTAGTTAGACCATGCTTGCACTTAGAATTCGCATCATTAGTCTGGAACCCCCATCTTGTTCAGAATATTGATTGCCTGGAAATCGTTCAAAGATGTGTAACCAAGCATATACCATTCATCAAAAACCTGCCATACTCCGAGCACCTTCCTTTCCTGGGCTTGAATTCATTGAAGCTCTGACTTAGTAACTTGCCAACCCTGAGCACTTTTTTGATCTCCAAGTATCTAAACACACGTAGACATGCCTACAAAGTCAAAACAGCACAGCTCCTATAACTTTCGGAAACATTTTTTCATTCTCATTTGCTGAAGCATAGAACAAACTACATGCAACAGTTGTAGCTGCTGAGACACTGCATCCTTTAAAACACCCATGCTAACGGAAATTTGCCAAAACTACACCTGATGTCCATACACATGTATCTCATGATTCCTACTGTTCATTGCCCTGTCGGTGAGGCCACGAATTCGCCGACTGCAACCTCATGCAGAGGGATATCACTCCTTCCCCGAAAATGGGGCCACCTGTAAGCTGTGGGTGGCGACCTGTGATGCCGTAGGATGGGATCCTGGTGGCTGATCCATGTTTCCATTACAGCCCTTACTTTGGCTAGATTGGAGGTCGGAGAGGCCTGATCCGATCAATCGGTTGGTCACGTCATGCCCTAATGTCTATAAGTTCATCCACAACCGTATTATTCGATCTGAGTCTTCAAAAAAATCAAAGCCACGTTTCAATTTTTTATTTTCTCCCTAACTAGATACTAGAAGAGGTGGCTGAGGTTCAATCACATTGAGAACAAAGATTACCAATGCCAAAGAGTAATGTTTTCAAAGAATTAATGTTTTTTGGGGAGTGGTGTTTTCTGAGAGTAATGCTTCTCTCTCTCTCTGAGTAGAATTCTATTCTAAGAGTAATGTTCCCACTTTCGCTGTGAAATTTCTTTCTACGAGCAATGTATTCTGAGAGCACTGACTTATAATATTCTAAGCGTAATGTATTCTAGAAATATAAATTACCTTACCTATAGAATGATGTTTGACGACTGTCGGAGTCGATTCCCAGCTTGTGTGTGGGTATTCTCAAAGAGCAATGCATTCTCGGAGCAATGTATTCTGGGAATATAAATAATTATCGTACGTATAGAACTAAACTTGATAACTTTATTCAGCATTAAATAACCCATAGATGGTTAGTAACCCAAACCCTGACCCGTGTACATTGTCCTATCTACTATACATTCACTTTCAATGAGTTGTAGTGCACCTGAGCACTGTACACAATGATTTCATATTTGTGATCGATGTCCACCATGGAACTTCCTTCGGACATGAAAACTTTTGGGGAGGGGACGTTCCACTTACGTCTAATGTGCATAATAGTAGCAGGTTCTGTTAAGTGATTTTTTTTTTCTTTTTTTTTTTCTCGATTACATGAAAACATCTAATCAGTGGTTGTAATGCTTTTGTTTGCCGTTCACGTCATCCGGTTTGACATGAATAAACCTGCAGATTAAAACCTAAGCTTATTTATTGACGATGCGGCATGTGAATCTGACCTGAACATATCTCATATGACAAATTTCTTGATTGATTTTGTCTTTGCTTCAATTTTAACATACGTTTTATTGATTTGCCATGAAATATTCATCTAACAAATAATGTTTCCATTTTAATACATTACTATGAGATAAGCAAAAAATGATTTATTAAAACATACGATTAAAGTAAAGAAGAAAAAAAGAATCAGGTGCTCAATGTAAATAAATTCCAGAGCTGATTATAATTACGTTTAAAAGTATGTAAGATATTTTCACAATATGAACACTGTTGCAACATCAACAAATTAGAAGACAGATAAACTTAGATGAAATGCACTTTTGTTTTATGCCTGTGCAAAGTACCACTGATGCTATATTGATCCTGAGACAAATGAAAGAGAAGTACCTTGGTAAGATGAAGAACCAGTATTTTGCTTTTGTGGATCTGAAGAAAGCTTTTGACGCTGCCAATAGTGGTTGTCTGGTGAGCTTTGCATAAACTAGGGGCAAATGCTGACTGTTGTTCCAGCGATGTACGGAAATGCTCAAAGTCGTGTTAGCAGTAACATTTAGTGACGGCTTTAATGTTAAAGTGAGAGTACATCAGGATTCTGTATGAAGTCCGTCGCGTTTTATTTGTCCAAGGAGTTTCATACGGATTGTCCAGAAGAGATTCTGTTGGTTGATGATTTAGTACTTGCCCGTGAAACAATGGAAGTCCTACTTTTTAAGTGGAAGACTTAGAGGAATGCTATTGAAAGTAAAGGTCTGATAGTGAATGTTACGGAGATAAAAGTGATGATCAGTGGTTGTAGTGTTGGAAATCCCTAATAACGAGGAAAATTCCCCTGCTCAGTTTTTTGTGGAAAGAGTCAGGTGCCACTCAATTTTTTGTGGTACTTGTATGTGTTGTGTACAGAAGAAGCGCGGTGGAATTACTGGTAGGTTGAGCGAGAATAATCAATTTGTGTGTAAGAAATGTAAGACAATAGAGATGGATGAGAACTTGGACATAAATAAAGTATATCTGAATCGTGAAGCTATTGAAGTTTAGAAGTTTTGTGATCTTGGTGATATCATTTGAGCAGAGGAGGGAGCCGGTGTTAGTGTGATTGCAAGAGTTAGGAGTGGATGAAGTAAGTTCAGGGAACTTCTGCCATTACTAAGCAGCAGAATGTTACTGCTGTCGACCAAGGAAGAATCTATCAGGTATTTGTACGCAATGTGAATATGTATGAAAATGAAACAGCCAGTGAGGGTTGAGGACATATGTTGCATGGAGAGAAATAATGAGAATGATACGATGGATGTGTAATGTGAGTCTTTAAAATAGCCTTAAAGAAGAAGACTAAATCTGGACAATATAGGGAGATGTGTGCAGAACAGGAGACTTTTATGGTATGGCCACATTAAAAGAATGTATGAGAAGTCTTGTGTTAGATGTAGAACAGTTGAGATAGCAGGTTAAATTAATAGGGTAAGGTCAAGGAAAACCTGGGAGGAAGTGATAAGAATGGACTTGAGAGAAAGAGATAAATAAAAAACCTGGCCAGAGATAGGTGAGTTTATAAGTTAATTTCTAAAAGTTGTCCAATACATGCCTGCATGTAAAACAGACGATAAACCGAATATGATGATGGATGTTCACTAATATATTTTTTACTTTAATAAGAATTTTTTATTTTATATTTCTTTCTTTATTTTAGACAACTAAACTATCTTAGATCTATGCGAAGAGGTAAAAAAAATGGAATTTCACTAAACAATTGTTTTTTTTTCTTTCTTAAAACGTTCCAGTTATTTCCTAACTGATATTGATTATCATCATTCATAAACCTGAGTAATCTTTTTTTTTTTTTTTAAGTAAAAAAAAAAAAAAATTGATGAAAAATATTTAAATGTTCTTTACTTCTAAGACAGGTACTTCAGGTAATATATATATATATATATATATATATATATGTTTTAGCATATACTTTCTATTCTTTATATATACCAACTTCTTTAAAGTGAAAGCTCGATGATTATCAACATGTAACAGAGTATATATAATAAGTTTCAATTCCGAACCACAGGTGGGCTCTTTAACCATTAGCGTTTTAAAGCCAAAACCTTGGTTCGAGAGGCCATCATTCGGGACCTTCTCTTTGCAGATGATGCTGCCCTGGTCGCGACTTCTTTTGAAGAAGCTCAGAATCTTTTGACAAAATTTTCAGGTGCATGTAGGGCTTTTGGTTTAACAATCAGTTTAAAGAAGACTGAGGTGGTCCATCAACCATGCCCTACCCCTAAACAAGTTCAAGGAGTGAAACAAAATCAGCCTGTCCATGAATTTCCATTAGAAAAACTCAAAGTGGATGGCAGGCCACTGAACTATGTCAAAAACTTTACCTACCTAGGTAGCAAAGTTAATTCTGCTGCTTCACTTGATGATGAAATCGTAAACCGAATTGCAAAAGCGGCAAATGCCTTCGGCAAGCTGACACATCGTCTTTGGAGTAGCAGAGGCATTAAGTTGGAGACAAAAATCAATGTGTATAGGGCTGTAATATTGACAGGTCTTCTCTATGGATGTGAGGCGTGGACGCCTTACCGGCATCACATTCGCCAATTGGATGTGTTCCACAGGAACTGCCTTAGGACCATATGCGGACTTAGTTTGAAGGACAAAGTCGCTAACACCGATCTTTACAACAGATGCAATATTGGTGGAATTGAAAGTTTCCTGTTGCAGTCTCAATTGCGATGGGCTGGTCATGTAGCAAGAATGGACGATGGGAGAATACCTAAAGCACTGATGTACAGTCAGTTAGCTTGTGGTAACAAATGTTGGTCGGCCCTTGCTGAGGTACAAAGATGAATTGAAAGATGCGCTGACGGCAATTGGAGTACCTCACAAAAACTTTGAAGACTGTACAAAAGACAGGAAGACATGGCGAGCAGCTTGTTGCATTGGACTGGAAAGATTCAACGAAACCTGTGTGGATAATATTAGAACTGCCAGAGTGAAGCGAAAAGCTGGCATCCGATTACTCACACTCTTGCAGGTCTCTTGCCGGACTCAGGTGTCATGAACGATCTAAGCACAAATGAAAGTTGTTGGAACCTCATACGTCGTAATCGACGGAAGAGTCCATCATATAAAACATTTTGCTACATTCCAAAAACCAAGATTTTATTCATCTCGTGAACAATTTTTTTCAAAATAAAAACTTTTGGTACAATTACGGACACATTTCGTTCAACTGAAGACCAACCGAGATTTGTATGTCAATATCAGATCTTTCTTTCCTGGACTCCTCAAAAAACCCAAAAGTTCTCAATCGGAAAAAATATACAGCGATGCCACAAACAAAAGTCAAAAAAACAAACAAAAACCAAACGACTCACATTGGATTCGCCTCCATCTCGAGAGATTCAGAAACCGCTATCTAGAGAAGGCAGCCATCTTGTTATCTGAAGCCGAGCTGTGAAAAGATATGTACACCATTGCCAATTATTTGACTTTTGTCCGTGTATTTTTTTTATTGAACACTTTCTGGTTTTCTGATGAGTCCAAAGAAGAAAGATCAGATATTGACATACAAATGTTGGTTGGTCTAACGTTGAACGAAACACCTCCGTAATCGTACCAAAGGTTTTTGTTTTGAAAAAAATGATTCGTAAGATGAATAAAATCTTTGTTTTTAGAATGTAGCAAAATGTTATATATATATATATATATATATAAATTTCTTGTAAAAAATTTAAATATTTTTTAAAAGGGTTCAGTGAAGAAATGTTATTAAAATATCAGTTTTGGCAATAAAAATCGATTGGATGCCTTACGAAATGTTAAAATTTAAATCCGATAAATCCAACTTTTTTTTTTGTATTTCCTGGCGTTTTTTAAATTTCTTTTTTTACCAAAATGTTTTTTTTAATTAAGATTTTAAAACTAAAATGTATTCATTACATTTTTCTCTTTAATAATTAAAAATAAATTTTTAATTAATCAGTTTATTTTAAAATCTTACAAATTACACTTAATCTTATTTATACACACACACGTAATTTTATCAGATGATTTTATAGATATTTCTGTCCATTTTAATATAGATGATAAAGGTACACACCGTGCTGTATAAAATAGGAGACTCCTGTCTTGTTCTCTCCATTCTTACCAAATAACTGTGTATATAATACCTCTATTGGTATGACCCTTTTTACTGTTCCAAAGAACAGACATGGAAAAGTGAATAAAACAAAGAAAAAAAATGAGAATGACTTAAGATTTTAGAAAAAAAAAAGAAGCATATTTCTAACAAAGATTACTCATCTTTTGGCTAAGATCAAAGTGTAGTATCTGTTCCGATGGATACTGCACCCCATAGACTGATATTGTCTTGGCCTTCGAGGTTTGATTTACGCCGGTCTATGGGTCTGTCCTGTGCAGTTCTAGGAGGTCCACCCTCCCAGGCTTCGCCTCCCCTCTTTGGGGAGGAGTAAGTTTATTGCTTACTGTCTGAAGCGCCCCTACCGGGGAATGCCGACGGGGCTGCCCAGGCAATTTTTAATGGCCAGAGTGCTCACCTCTCGGGCGCTGGCTTTTCTAACCTCACTTTCCCGACCCGACTTTGTGGGTCACATCTTACTTGTGGGAGTAAGATAAAACTAACCTTGTGCCTAACTCCTGGAGAGGAGTAAATAAATACTCATTTCCATTTCAGATAGTTTCTATTAACAGACCCCCCCCCCCCCCCCCCGCATCACTCGGAGGGTGTGTCATGAATAACGGAATAGAAGATTCAAAAAAAAAATGTAACTTTCTTTCTCTCTCCAAGCATCTTCGGCCAAGTTACATCCCCCCCCCCCCCGTTTCTCTCTCTCAACTGGTTCATTATAATAGAAAGTCACCAGCAGCTGACTGAATGTTTGATCCGGTTTCACTGTTGTTATTTTAAAAAAATAAAAAATGCAATGATCTAATCTATAACGAAATTATAAAAATCATATTTTTAAAATATGATTTGATTACAAAATGAAATCGACCAGGATGCATTTCCGTTTCTTTGTAAACAACTCGGCCATTTTAATCTTATGTTAATAGTTGAACAAAAAGAAATGGATTACTTAGTGAAAGTTTTTGAAGAAAATTACATCGAATAATTTTATAAAAAAGATAAAAACAACATTAACAACAATCAGTTATAGTTTTATAACAATTTGATTCAATTAATAATTTCAATGATCAAATGAATAATTTTCAAAAACATGAAAATAAAGACCATTCGTCAGATACAGATAGTATAACACAATTTCAAATTAAATTTTGTCGATTTTTCTATGGATTAAATAGTATTACTACTTGTGGTGATATTTCCTTTTGTTGATGTAAACAATGGACTATTCCTATCTTGAGTTTTGTAGTTAGTTTTATTACCTTCGACTGTTAAAGTTATGGAAATGAGTGATAGACGCTGTACAACATAAAAAAGTAGTGTCAAACAACATACAGTAAGAGAGGGTGAGTGGTAGACATACACTTAGACATAGTCACTTGGTCAATTAATTGGAAACTACAGCTAATTAGAATAATAAAAATGGATTTTATTTCAAACATAATTCAATTCCAGAACTAAGTAATATTCTAGCATATATGTTGACTATAATTTAGTTTGTATATTAGATCTGATCTGATAAGCTCAGAGGAAGAGATTAAATCTAGACAGTATAGGGAGATGTGTGCAGAACAAGAGACTTTGTTGGTTTTGTCACATTAAAAGAAGTATCTGTTCCGATGGAGACCGGTACCTTCTTGGCCTTCAGGCCCTGCTTCCGACAGTCTGAGGGATTGTCCTGTGCAGTTCTAGGAGGTCCACCCTCCCAGGCTTTGCCTTCTCACCCTTTGAGAAAGGGTTAGCTTATTGCTAATCGCCTGAGGCGCTCATACCGGGTGATGCTGATGGGGCTGCCGAGGCATTTTTTGTAGGTCAGAGTGCTCTTCCTCTAGGGCGCTGGCTTTTCAATCCCACTTTCCGACCTTGTGTCACATCTTACTGCTGTAAGATAATAATAAAAAAAAAGAATCGAGAACTCTTGAATTAGATGTAGAACAATTAAGGTAACAGGGTCAGCCCACAGGGAAAGGCCAAGGAAAACCTGGGAGGAAATGACATGGATGGATTTGAGAGAAAAAAGGATAAAGACTTGACCAGAGATATGTTTGTTTGGAAGTCAATTTCAAAAAACCATCCAACACATTCCAGCATGTAAAACAGACATTACACTGAATATAACGATGATGATGATGATGATGTATTTTGTAAATATACGAGCTTATAGGAAATGATGATTCACTCAGCTTTAATAACATATACAACAATATAGAATGAAACTTGCTACCGGAACAGTAGCAGAAACCCGCCGTGAAGCGAGTGGACAGCAGAAGAAATTGTTGTTTGGAAGAAACAGCTTACCTTGTGGGCTTGTATATAATCATACTTTATCAGCTGTTTTCATTTGTGGAGTATTTTATTTCAGCCTTCACCACGTAATGTCGGGTCATCAGGAAAGAATATGCATCGTTTCGAGGCCTTCTTCGCAACGGCTTTTTTATGTGTGTCCCCCCCCCCCTCACTAAACTGCAATTCGATCAACTGTTCAATAAAATCAAAACAACTGAACGTTTAACATCTGAGCGCCTCACGTCTTCGTTGCGTGAAAACGTGCTCGGAAATTTTTTTTTTTTTTCTTTCTCAGATAACTATACAGTGGACACTTGCTATTATATCACCATGCGATATTTCTTTTTTGCCTAGAGCCACATTGCACATACAACAATGTCCCCCCCCCCCCCCCAAAAAAAAAAAATTTGACCATGTCAGATATTTGTAAATGATAATGGCTACAGATAGTATTGCTACCTACTATTTCCATCTTTTAACTCGATTTCTTATGGAAATTAAATGGAATATAATATCCAATAGTTTGTGTGTTTGATGGGGATCTGAAAATATATTGAAAAGTTTCAGTATGTTTCGACTCTGGCGTTGATCTACCCAACCGTACAAATGGATCTATAAAAGCATACTTTTTCTTTTTCACTCATATTCACCTCAAACAAGGCACATTGCCACTGAGGCGTAAGGAACTATTGTGAATGAGGCACCATACCTACAGGGACATCCTAAGTAGGGAGTTGAACAGCAAGATGTCTTGTTCACATTACATTTAAATTTCTGCATGTTAGTACAGTCAGGGAAGCAAGAAAACAGGGAGGGAATTTCAAAGTTTAGTAGTTCAAGGAAAGAAACTATTAGAGTAGAATGCTTTCCGGCATCTGGGGACCTCTACAGTGAAGGGGTTGGGTTTTGTTGCTTGTCAGGTTAGTCGGGTATTTATGTCGAGTGGGGGGGGGCACTAGTGCTACTAACGAGAGATGTGATTCATTTCGGATACAATATAAGATATGCATTCATAGTGAAAATGATGCTATGGATCCGACAGATTTCAAACATGCCACACCGAGTTGTCCGCTTGCGTCGCTATCCAACTCACCACAACCCCCTCTCAAATAAATCTTAAGATAAGAATATTATAAAGAAATTTTTTTTTTTTTTTTTTTTTTTTTTTTGCAACTATATTAATTTCACTTTTACGCACCCGCATCTGAATATTGTTACACCCTCATAACACCTAGACCTACTTTTGAAGATTACATCCAATATTGCCAAAAATGTAATTTTCAGCTGAAAACGGGATTTGTAATAATTGTATTTACTTGTACAGACTATTTTTCTAAGCCATTTCTACCCTTTTTTTTCCTACCCTATTTCCCAACCCTATCAACTCCTCAAGCTCACTCCACTCCCCACAATCATGACACAGAACTAACTCCAGTGGTGAGACCCCAGTTTTGGAGCTGTATGGAGTCACCACTTAGTTACCACTACTCCCAGGAGATCCACTCTGGCCCGGTTGAGTGGTAGTACCTGTCAGGACCCCATCTATGGGTTAAGTAGAAATTATTGTTTACAGACTACTTATTTATAAAATATGTGTCTATAAACCATTCGTATAGAAAACATGTATTGATTCGGCATAAAATGACCCAACGACGGTTTACATGCTATAAAACCCAACAACCAGTTATCTAATATGATATTTGATATACTTTGATCTTTAAGAAAAATTTGATACACTTTGATCTTTAAGAAAAAAATCTTTGAGTAGAAATGGAAATCCTTTATTAAAACTAGTGATGGGACGATTCCAATATTTTTCCCGATTCCGATACAATCACTGATTCTGTTTTAAATTCCCGATTCCAATGACAGAAGCACCTGAAAGAACACAGCCACAGCATAAAAGTAATCATCTGCACAACTTTAGACCCCCCCCCCTCGAAAAAATTCATTAAATGGCATTGATTTAAGTTTATTTATATATAGAATATAGAAATTATCCGATATTTGGAGCTTTTCTCACCCCACCTTTTTCATAAAAAAAAACAATGAGAATAAAATGATAATACACCAACGTTATGTTAAAAAAATCAACTAACAATTTGTTTATGTCAGTTTTTTTTTTATTATATAATTTTTCGTTAGAACAAAATCTATAAAAAAAGTAAGGGTCTTTTCGACAAATCTGCCACCAGAGAATTTGACTCAACCGATATATTTTGTTTTCTTAACACTGAGGGTTTGTTTGGGGGAGGGTCAGATATTTTTGTATGAACTTTTAGGACATTGATTGGATGTCTGACACTGAATACATTTATTATTGACAAACAATTTATTGATATTTTTCAGCCATTTTATGGAAAATATTTTCTGGATTAAAAAAACAAAAAACAAAAAAAAAAACTTCATTAATTAACATTTATATATATATATATATATATATATATATAATATTTTGAAAAACCAGAACAAAAAAAAAAAATTTTTTTTTTTTTTTTTTTTTTAAATAAATTTATTCATTTATTCTAAAAACTTAAGATCTTAAGTCAAAAGTATAGGCATTTTTTTTTCATTTTTTTTTTGTTTACTTTTTAATCCCTCTTGATTGGGACATTGTCACAGCCAAGATGAAATTCATGTTGATGTTATGATGGTTGGTGTTTAAATGCCTGGTGTGTGTATCACGTTGTTTACGTGTTGTTGAATACAATAAAGAAGTCCACACTAGAAACGTTGATGGAAGGAAATAATAAGAATATTTTGAAAGACCAGAACAACACAATCTTTTTTCTGTTTTTTAAAATAAATTATTCATTAATTCTAAAAACTTGATATAAACATAAAGAAAGAGGCAAAATGCCTTCATAAAAACCATGTTAGATGCAGATATTTTTATTAAAATCAAAATAAAACAAAATATTTTTTTTCTTTTTCATCTTGACTTTTTTATCTAATAATTTCGCCAGATATAACAAGCCTCGTCAGAGCTTTTTTTTCTTCTTTTTAGACAAATAAAAAGTATTAACCTTATTTTTTTCGTAATAATCCTTCTTGGTCTTCTAGAAGTGACGTCCGATATTGTTTGAACTAACGCATGGTCGTTGGTAGGTATAAATTTGGGAAAGTTCATTTTTTTAAAACATCTTTAAAATTTTAAACATAAAGAAAGATTATTACGAAGGAAGGATTATTACTAAAAAAAATAAGGTTAATACCTTTTATTTGTCTAAAAAAAAAAAAAAAAGCTCTGACAAGGCCTGTTATATTAGGCGAAATTATTAGATAAAAAAGTCAAGATAAAAATAAAAAATATTTTTATTTTTTTATTTTGATTTTAATAAAAATATCTGCATCTAACACATGGTTTTTATGAAGGCATTTTGCCTCTTTCTTTGTTTAAAATTTTAAACATGCTTAAAACAATGAACTTATGTAATTTTCAACACATTCGTAATATTTTAAATAGGATACCTCTAAAGTAAATGTGGTATAGTGGTGAGTGAAATGATGCTAGCTAAGAGTAAAATAGTGTAAGATAGAGGATGACCAAAGGCTCTCACTTTTATACCCTTTTGATGGCCTTGTACCATGTATGTTATATTTTTTTAGCAAATAAATGATTCAAAGTGTAGTATCTGTTTTGATACTACACTTTATCTTTTCTATCCTCGGTCAATGAAGAAATCCTTCTAGACTGAGGCAATTTTTTTTTCTCACAATCTGGAGTGCTCCTTCTTAAAGAGCTGGATTCTCCACATTAAAAACTTACCTTGTGTCTCTGCCTCTCTGTGGAGATGAGTAAATAGGATGAAACATAATTAATAACACCCTTAACTAAATTCTTCTTCTCCAAACTGAGATTCTACATTTTTAGGCGATTACTTGTGAACACCCTGAAAAACTTGGCAGAAAGAAGAAAAATAATTAGAATTTAGAGTGGGAGATCAGATTCGTATATAAATTTAACGTAAAATGATCCTCATTTCTAGGCAATTCTAAATTTTTAGGGCTGTTAATTTTTTTTTACCACTAAACCTAAGTAGGACTAGAAAGGTCATAAAAACGCACATAATTGCTTAAAAAAAAAGTTTAAAAAATCTACTTAACTTCTACATTACATTAAAAAAGAAGTTTAAATATGAAACAAAAATTAATAAAAACATGTTTAGTAATTAATTTTTAATTCATAAGATTTTCTAAATTTCTTTCAAATAGTTAAAAAAAAAAAAAAAAAATGCTTTACATTTTTATGTTAGCAGGCAAATTTTCACTCTTTCACCGAGTCTGTATTTGTGTCTTGTCAGTGGAAGGAAAATGAACTGCCAAAAGGTTTCAATAATATTAATAACCAAGAATCATTTTTATTAGTTTTGATTTTATTGCCTTCTATCTCCACCACCATCCACCTATTATATATTTAGACATTTTTTTTTACAACCAGTTAACAGACAGGAAACTTAAAATCAAAGATGTCAAACTGTGGTCTTGCATAGTCGGGAAAGTCTTTAAATTCACTAATTCATTTATATTTAATTCAACCAAGTCTTTGAAGATGTTGTAAAGTTTTTTTTTCACACTTTTTAGCCACCTCTTTTCAAGTTTGCCAATACTGAAGGAGTGAACAAAAGCCCACATTTCATTTTTTTTATTTTTCTTTTTTTTTTTTTTTTAATTTTTTTTTTTACACACATAAAATAAATTTATATTGTATGTTTGATGTATAGATTTTAATTTTACTGGTAGTTTAAAAAAAAATATTCATCATTAGTACCAGCAATGGAAAATTAAGTTTAAAAATTTTTCTTATAAAAGGATAGTTTTGGGAATAGGAAATTAGACTCAAATTTTTCACATTCCGATACCCCAAAAAGTTATAATTTTTTCTGATTCAGATTTCAATTAATTATCCCAACAGTAATTAAAACAAAACGAAATTTGAGAAAATTGTGGAATAAAACATTCCATCTTGTTTAACAAGTTTAGTTGGAGACTTTTTCATGATGTGACACCGTCATTTATTTCCATCATCAGAAAAGAGTACAAGATTTTATTCTTAAAAAACCAAAAAAACAAAAACAACTTCTGGCCCACAATGCAGTGAGATACAAGGTCGGTTTTTAATGTATGGAAAATTCAGCTCCCTAAAAAGGGGCACTCTGGATTGGAACAAAAATAAAAATTATCTCTGCCGAGAAAGATTTCTCCTTCACTGACTGAGGACAGAAAAGATGCAGTGTAGTATCAGAACAGATACTACACTTTGCGCCTCGCCAAAAGGCAGAGCCCAATTGAGCAAATATATTATTTTTCATGAAAGGAGTATTTTTTTTTTGGGGGGGGGGGGGGAAGAATAATGATGTTTTTTTTTCCATTTTGAAAAAGGAATAAAACATTGCGTTTTCTTCTTCACTCTCCCCTTTTTATCAATCCTCTACAAAGTTTCTCATAACTTCATGAAACTTATTTTCTGAAACTTTCTATCACTTGAAAGATCACGAGCAAGGTTACACCATGTTACTCGGGATTAAATGAGGAATCCTTTGTGTCCAACCCATCACGCCATATTACCTTCTTTATTACTTTTTATATTTGAATAAATTCAGTTTTGGGAGAGGGTCCCAATGATATACTTAGCATCGATTGGATGGGAGGAAGTATATAAGTAAAATGACATTGATTGAAATAAATTTTGGTGAATTTATAATTTTCAATCACCGGCCCCTTTTAAGCACACTCTGCATTTCCTGGGAATCAGCTAAGAAGGTCTAAGTGTCAAACCATGGGGCACACCCGCGTTAATGTGATGTTTGAATGTACGGCCATTGAGAATGACCTGGATCTTGATTTTAGCTAAGAAGGATCTGATTATATTAAATATTCGTCCAGTATTATTGTACAAATTAATTTTCCTTGTCAAAGGCCTTGGATATTTCAAGCGCTACCGCCCTGGTTTCATCTGCCTTGTCCGGTGTATATAGGTTATTTATCTACCTCCCACATCAGTAAGATGTGACACAAGGTCGGAAAGTGGGATTTGATAAGTCAGCACCCTAGAGGAAGAGCACCTATGACCCTTAAAAATTACCTGGGCAGCCCTGTCGGCATTTCCCGGTAGAGGCGCCTCAGGCGATTACCAATAAACTAACCCGTTCTTAAAGGGTGAGAAGGCAAAGCCTGGGAGGGTGAACCTCCTAGAACTGCACAGGACAAACCCATAGACCGGTGTAAATCAAGCCCCGAAGGCCAAACGATACCGGTGTATAGGGTGTAGTATCCATCAGAACAGATACTACACTGTGATCCGGGCTAAAAGATGACTTACAGAAGTTTAGCATTTTCAAGGTGGTTGACTATCGCTAGATTGATCAACGATTCAAAAATTTTAGAGAAAAGCGTGAGGAGACTTATGGGCCGATAATTTAGCGGGTCAGTTCTTTTACCAGAGTTTTTGAAAACTGATATTCAGAGGTAATTTTCCAGCTATCAAGGAAGCAAAATTCGGCATGACATTTGCTATAGAGTTTGGAGATGAATAGGGGCCAGCACAGCATTTCTTTATTACTATAGCAGGAATAAGGTCTGGTCCACATGCTTTGGAGGTTTCAATTTTTTTTATGATATCCAGGACATGGAAAGGGGTTATGATCTGGTCATCAAGTGTGGTTTCTGTCTGTAGTGGAAAATTAGGAAGGAAGCGGTTTGTGGAATTTAAGGCGAACCGCTGCGCAAGTAGTTCAGCCTTACCCGTTGCCGTGCAAACAACATCATAGTGGTTGGATAGTGGGAGAATTGCTGATTGCCAATTGTTCAGCACACTATTGTAGATTTTCCAGAAATCGTGAGTTGCTAATTTCTGCAACTCTATGCGGTTTCTAGTTATCAAAGAGTATTCCTACTCTTCTTTGTACAGGATCTCCCAAGGAATTGTTGTATGCCGATGATATGGTAATCATTGCTGAATCAGGAAGAACTGTGAATGAAGTTCAACCTGTGGAAAGCCAACATGGAGTTAAAGGGCCTTCAAGTCAAAATGGAGAAGACGAAAGTCATGGTCAGTGGCTCTAACCTGCATACCCTGAAAGATTCTAGCAAGTTTCCTTGTATTGTTTGCAGATCTGGTCTTGGCAGCAACTCAGTGTTCTGCACAGTCATTTTAGGGATCCGTAATTAAGACTGTTTGTGGAAGAGGTACTGATACTACTCATCGAATTGAAGGCCGGTCCTCTACTGAATTCTCTGGCCAATCTCGGAAGTTGCAAGTTGTAGACTCGTTTTGCTATCTTGATAATCTGACCTGTACTGGTGGGGAATGTGAATTCTGTTCGATCTCGCATGTACAGACCACAAAGTTTTTAGCCGTTTCTCCATTTTAACCTGTTGTTTACTTTCATCTGTAACTTGGCGTCGAGTTTGCAGCAGCTGTTTTTGTTTGTAGTGCGATGTTACATGTGAGTGAATGTTGCGCTTCGACTGATTTCTGAGGATGCAGAGGAATGGCAGGGTCTCAAACAATGGCACATCGAAACCGACGCAAATGATAGAAGTTTCTGAAGAAATCACTTTGTACCGCCATGGTCAATGTGCAACTCGCATCTGTTGTTGAAAAGACACGTTAAATGACAAGAAGAAAATTCAATTAATGATGGCTAAAAAATATTGTTTTTCTTTTTTTTCTTTTGAAAAGCGTAAAAATAAGTAAATCTGTTACTTAGTGAATTAACAATTATTATTAATATCTAGCAAATATATGCTTCCTCCAGTCTAATATTTTTGCTCAGCTGGGAGGATGATATAACCACATACACTGACCCCCAAAGGAGAAAGTAATGAGAGGATGATATCTTGATGAACAAACACTACTGCCTGCCCCCATCCTAGGAGGAGGTAATGCTTGGTACAATAGGGCAGGTCGATTTTCCACTTTTTTTAGAAAATCAACGCTGCTACGGTGGCGCAAGCTGGGGTTTGGTGTTGTGAGAACTGATACCAAAAATTAGATTCCTAACTTTAAAACTTAACTGAGCATTTAGTTTTAAAGATCGGGTACGAAAATGTTCAGAAATACCTAATTTCCGCAGGATTTTGCTGACAAATTGACTTCAAAATTTTACTATTTCACTAATAAATCCAAATAAAATTGATATTTTTTGTTAGATACAATGAATAGAAAATATATTCAAACCAGAATTCTAAGTATGAATCACCACTAGTAAAATATGTCATTTTTTAACTGTATTCAATAAATGAGAACTGTAGAAATTGTACAAAATTACAAAAAAGGCTAATCACTTTTACATTTTTGGTCATAATTACTTTTAAAAATATATAAATAAAAGTGTATTATACAATAATACTACTGGAAACAGATTATAGGAACAAATGTTTTAAATTTGAATTGTTCATTGAACAATGTGCTAAAACCTACTGCACCATATAAAATTATGGGTAAGCTTACAGTGTAGTCCTCAGGCCATAACTTCTAAATAAAAAAAATAAAACAATGCTTACCTTATATAAAAACGCATCAGAATGAAATTCTCTACAAACCTGTATAGTTTAAGCATGTATAAACCGAATTTAATTTCATACATTTTTGTCTTTCACCTGAAGTGTAAACGATTTTGAAAATACCACCATATTGGATTGAGACTGTCATGAAATGTCGCGCCATGTTCTTGTTTTAACTGCTGACTCTTTTCTAGCTACGATAAATAATAATTAGTTTTTATACCGTTAATTTCGCTTTTTAAAGTATGCGATTCGATATATTTATTTAAATTTGTTTTGCATTGAAGTTATTTTTGTTTTAGCTTATGTAATTTTTGTTGTGAGGACAATACTGTAAGTTTACCAAATTATGTTATAATAGAACTAAATTGTTCCCTGTAGTTTCCCTTCGAAGTAAATGACAACGTTTTGGTTATAATGTGCTTGTGCCTTGCTTCTTGCCACTTAAATCATCCATTACCTCTGCAGTAAGATATAAATTATCCAGAGAACCACTAATACTATGAAATGCTACCTGGGGCAAATCCTGGTAATTAGTTCCACAAAGTTTCCCTAAAGGACCAGTGAAAGTTGTAGGGCTTCTTGTAGTTCCATCAATTAATTTAAAGATGGCTCTAAATGGCAGTTCATTTTGATGAAGTGAACAGCCAATGGTATGTAACTTCCTTTTAAGTTTTTTCTCCAAAGCTGTAACCATCCCGGTTTCACAACCAGTGTTTGTACTGATATTGTCCACCAGAATTGCCTTAACGGTATTTAAACTGTTGTACTCTTCTAGAACAGCAGCAACATCCTCTGCTAGAAGAACGCCAGTTGCACCAATGTTGGGTATCACTCTATGAGCGAGATATTTACTTGCAGTTCCTATCTCTCTGGTAAATGTTAAGTGGCACTCTGGTCCCTTGCGTTTCTTAATCATTGTTTCACCATTTTTCCCTGTAACTTCCTTGTAATACAAAGTGTCCTTATCAACTCTGGAATCAACTCCAATGCAGATAAGATGTTCATATTCCTGGACATGTTTTTGATGGCTGGTTACTTTCACTCTTGCCCTTTCTCTATCTATTTTTGATTTATCTATAATAATGTCTTTTAAATCAATGGTTGGATGAAGAAGGCCCATGTGTTGTAAGTCTAATAGAAAAGCATTAACAAGGCAAGCCCCAAGGTTAGAAGATATATCACCTCTAATCAGTTCCATAGAATATCTCGGGACTTTTAAAAGACTGTAAGGTCCCTTGGACTGTCTCCCTGACTCAAAACTGTCATCGGTTGTTTCTTCACTGGAAGATGTCTGTGAAAAGATTTCTGATGTAGAGGAAGCAACATGTGAAGAATCTTGTTGCTGTCTTTTAATTTGCCTGTCTAATCTATCTGCTTCAGCTGAATCTTTTTTGTATTTTTTGACAGCATTTATGTCAATAGGTCCAAGTTGGAAACTGCCTTTTGGTCCTGTTTTCTCTCTCTGATCTTTTAAATATTCTCTCTCTTCAATGGGAACCTGAAATGTCAAAATGTTTGTGTTTAATAACATATTTAGCATACATGACAAATATTAAGGAAAATATCACAATATTATTTACTAGAAAAAGAAAGATTATCAGAAGTTAATTCATATTTTCCAATTAATTTCAATATTGAAAATTGGGACATGAATTAGTTCAATTTAAAAAATTCAAACAAAAAACAACCATATAATTAATATTACCTTCTTGTTAGGAGGACAAGTGCAGACGATATGCCTTGTTTGGCAATTTTCTGTATTGCACTTTACAGCAAAGTCATCACATCTTAAGACAGGCAGTTTGCAGCAACATAAAGAAATATCAAATAATGTATCCAGCTGTTCCTTAATTATCTTCACTTTGGGTGCAGTAAGAGTGTTCCTGTTAATCAGTTTGGCCCTCTTGAAGCAAAATACATTCACCCTCTGCCCTATATAATATTCCTTTAACAAAGGCAATTGTGGGTTCACTGCTTGCCAAATATTGATTATTTCCTTTGCAATCAATTTGGAAATATCACTATTTGAAAAGTGGGGATAGTTATTTTCAAGGAAATAACTAAACTGGATAACTTGTAAAGTTGGGGGTTCCGTTTTATCCAACGGACAAGGTGGACCAGCAAATCTTTTGGAACTCTTACTGCGAGTTAAAAAAGAACGTCCTTTTACAGACATTTTTATCTGAAAAAAAAAGAAAATAAATGAATAAGTCTAAAACAGTTTGATTTATATCTTCTAGTTTCATATTTAAAAAAATGGCTGACAATTATGGTAAGGAGTTTTGGTTAGCTTTAGTGATAGTCTGTTGGAGTTCGGGTTAGGCTGCATCTAAAAGTGTGGCTTAAAATGACAGGACTATTTAAACAGACTCAATACTGTTTGAGTTATGGTAAAATCCTTATTTTTTTACCCAATAATTTAGATTTTAGAGTGGGGGATCACTTTTTCAAATACATGTAATGTAAAATGATCACACAATTCATGACTACACTAAAAATAAAAATACTCTAAAATCTAAAATATTGCGTTAAAAAAAACTGATTACTCTAGCGACATAATCGGTAATTTTACACAGAAAAAAAATGGTCCGTAAAATAGAAAAATAAATGATGGGTAATAACTTTAAATGCACCAAAAATTAGTTCTTTCTAATACAAAACTGAAACATTATGGTATTTTAATACAAACTTCATTGATAAAATTTAATTTGAAACACGGAAAAAAATAGAACGAAAATAAATTACTTACCTAAAAATGGAAATCTTTCTTCGACGGAGAAAAACAAACGCGTTTGAAACGCCAGATACACTTAAAATATAAAATTATGTAGATTAAGCTTTTTTTCTTTCTATGTCAAATAATTAAGTTTCTTACATAAAAATACAAAATTACTAATTATTTTTACAATTAAAATCCAACAGTGGTCAATATTTCATACATTCGATATACAATAACAAAGCATGCATTTAAAACGGTGTAAATTTAAATAATACCCCCAAAAGAAAGTTCCAGCGTCATTATTAATAAGAACATTATATTTATTTTATTTCATCATTAAAATGGAGGCATTTTTCGGTTTAATGGTGTTTTATTGATAATTAAAATTAGTCTAATTTGTTTTCTACTAGAAAAATCACAAATCCTGAATTCCACGAGAGACAAAAAATGAAGCAATCTTTTATCGGTCACTTACGTAAATAGTAAAATACTGTGTTTACTAAACACGGTATATTTAATCTCAATTTTGCCTTTACAAGTGAATATTTTTCATTATTTATGATCCTTATTTATTTTTATTTGATGTATTGAGAATAATGTAAATAATTTAGTTGACAAAATCTTTATTAAATGATATTTACACATGTTTATTTCTCCAACGGTATGGAATGTTTTTACGGCGGGAAATACTTCACTGATCACCGAAAACACATGCGAAAACGCTAATTTCCAACCTTTAAAGTGGTTTCCTCACTTAACGGTAACGATTTGGGAAAAAATATTTTGTATCGTTATTTACCATGCCAAACCCCAACTATCATTGGCATCGCATCATCACGATTCCAAAATCGACCTGCCCTATTGGTACAATGATATGATAATAGAACAGATACTACAATACCCCCTCCAGAATAGAGTAGCTAATACCTGGGATGATTCCCTCTCATAAAAGGAGAAGGTAATGCCTGTGAGTATGGTACTATGGAAACAAAAGGATACTACCCCACCTCTTCCCACCCTAAAAAGTAGAAGGTAGTCCCTGGGAAGATGGTCTAATGACAACAGAACAGATACTACATTACTCTTTTTCTTAAGGGGGGGGGGTGTAATACCTGGTAGGACCTCCCCCCCCCTCCAAAAAAAAAGGAGGAGGTAATTCCTTGGAGGACGGTCTTATTACAACAGAACCGATACTACACTAATTATCTCCATTAAAAAGAATAATATAATAGATCAAATCAGTTTTTCATTTGTTTAAAAAAAGCTGTCATAAAAACATAATTTTAAATCTTTTTTTGGCCTCCACTGTCAGCTATTTAACCTACAAGCGGCATTATTGGCTAGCTGTGATAGCATGGTGACGGAATGCGAGATCATTACTGCTTTGAAGCAAATCGGCTACAAGTCTCCAGGACTTGATGGTTTTTCCTTATGAATTATGCTTTAGGCTGTTGTCCATGTTTTTACCTCTTCTGAAGGATGTGTTCAACTAGTGGATTGCTCAGGAATCCATTCTGGGCAGGTTACCAAGGGAGTGATGACATTGCTGAAGAAAAAGGACTGGCATGGTGGGGTATTTAGATGATTATAGGCCAATGACTCTATTTAGCAGAGTTAAAGATTTTAGCAAGAGTTCTTGCGAATCGTTTGCAGGTTGTTGTTGGCGACTTGGTCAAACCGAAAAAAAATTATACCATGAAGTGGAGATCAGTTCAAAACAACTTGCATGTGATTTGCACAATCATAGAGGTAATAGAAGACGACACCGAAGTCGCGCTGATCAATTTAGATCAGTCAAAGGCTTTTGATAGGGCCGACCATCGTTTCTTGGGATCTGTTCTTGTGGCCGCCGGTTTTAATCTGGACTTCCAGAAGTGGGTCTCCATTTTGTACATCTGCCGACAGTAGCGGTGCCAGTAAATGGTAGGCTTTTGGAGTCGTTTGTGGTTTCTCGGTCGGTACGTCAGGGTTATCCGCTGTCACTCCTGCTGTATGTCATGGTGTTTGAGCTTTTCCTTCGCAAATTAAGGGACGGAGTGGCAAGACCAGTCTTGCGCAGAATTGCTCTTACTAATGGAGCGCGAGTCAGGGTTTCCGCGTTCACTGATGATATCACCGTTTTTGTGTCGAATCGAACTTCTGTCATACATTACAACGGTAATTAAGGCACTCGCTCGGTATGAACAAGTTATAGGGGCCGTTATCAACCATAGCAAGTCCAATGGCCTGCGGTTAGAAGCCTGGAGCAGAGAGGCCGTACTCCAAGATATTTTCAACTGGTTAGATGGCCCGGTTCGGATCCTTGGTATTTGGTTCAGACCAGCTGGATGAGAATTGATCGAAAGTACAGTCAAAAGTCGAAGCGTCTATGGGGACTTGAATTTAAAGGAAAATTTTGTTAAAGGGTAGAGTTAAGGCGTGCGCCTCTTACGTTTTTCCTCATCATTTACCGACTGAACTATTCCTGCCTGTCAACTGCTTAATGGTTTTCATGCATTTGCTTTTCTCGCTTCTTTGGTAGAGAGGAAAACTGTATGTTCGCAGACAGGTCTGTACTCCACATCCGAGCGAGTGAGGCTTGGGAGTGCTGATTTAGCAAGTCATAGACATGCTGAAAGATTGACTTTTCTGGGTTGCACTTTGTTAGAAGATATACTGTAGGTCCTTGCGGTTGAGAGAGCCTTTCCCAACCTCATGCACGACTCCTTGATTGAAAGCCGTCTTAATCCGGTAGGAGATACGCAGTTCTTCGCCGAATGCCGAGCTGTGCTTAGAGCACTGCCGGGGAGCATGGCCCTTGTACAGCCTAGAAGGAAAGTATATTGGGAATTAGTGGTGGATACCGCTTGGGGAGTGGCTGGGATGATCGGAGGAGGAGGAGATCCACTTTGTGAGTAGTTCCCCGCCAAGCTACGGTTATCTCAACAACTCTGAGTATTCTCTGACATGCTCGCAATGCACTGCCCCTCTATGCTAAATTACACAGAGATTGCTTAACAAATCTTTACTGTGAAACTGTCTGACTTGGCTAGCTGCTCTGAAAAAGAAAGAGCAGATCTACAATTTAACAGATCCGGAGCTAGTAAATCTGACATACGACTTTTCAGACTGTCTAGTTTCGAAATGGATCGGGAAATATCTCAACGATCATCCAAATAGCACCAGTAAAGACCTGCTCGATCAACTAGTGGCACAGTCTAGCGAGTTTCTAAATAAATGAATAGCTTATAAATGCCGCTAAGTTAGCATATAGGGATGCTGAGATGAGAGAAAGTTCAGTGGTGCAAGTGCAGTTAACTGAATTTTTCATAGATGCTATGATTAACCCCTTCATTAGGGAGGATGTGGCCAGATCCAATCCAGCAACATTTTTGGAGGCCTTGTCTGCGGTGAGACAAAGTGAAAGGCTCTATGAGCGACTCCGAGGTGGCAACAAGAGGGAACAAGCTATCCTAAATGATAGCTCACTAAACGGCATCCACTGACAACAGGGACCAGGGGGAGGGAGCATAATAAATTTAGAGTACCCAAAACTGAATTCTACAGTGAGAGATGGTCGGAGAAAGGCCACGCTTGCTATAATTGTAGTAAATTGACTAACATTGTAACTAGTAGGTTTTGTGGGTACACTTTGGCGAAATGTAAGAAACTGCAGCGAAGGCATTTTAGCCTTAAGAGGCTAGAACGGGACTGCCCATGGTCACCTGAGGTAGAAGTAAATGACTTCATTCCAGAAAAAGGAAAGACCAGGGTACTCTCGAAACACAATCACTACCATCGGCTTGATCATACACTGGGTACCCAGAGATGCAACCATATTAAGTCCTCAAAGAAAAAAGGACCCCGGGAAAATATGAACCCCAGAGGACATGGATGTCAGTGAGGTGGTAAAAGCGGTCCGAAACAGGCCCACCGAAGAAGGTAGCTGCAATTTTCCACATTTAAAAGCCCTTGTACTATTGCCCTCAGACACGCAAGAATCAAAACCATTACACTTCAAAATGTCAGCTGCCTCATCAGTTTAATGCCCGTTTTACATGCTGGTAGGTGTCATCATCATCATCATCATCTGGTTTTGGTATTTAAGGTGCTGCGGGTGTCTCGGACTTCGAGGTAGGCAACACCAGGCAACGTCTCACACCTGCTCTTCATACAGTCGATCCATAGGGTTGATACCAGTCCTGTTGCAAGCAGTCAAGTCACTTCGTACGCACTCAAGCCAGGTTTTCTTAGGTCTTCCATGCACCCTCGTGCCTGGGGTATCCATACATGTTATTGAGTTGATGCAGGAGGTGGCACGCTTTACATGGCCAAACTACCTGAAACGTTGGGCGCGTAAGGCATCTCAAATCCCATCAATATCAAGCTTAGAGCATGACTGAGGGGATTATCGTAGTTGGCTGCTGTTCACGATGGTTATAAGAAACTGACTTCCAAACTAATCTATCTCTGGACAAGTTTTTATTTATCCCTCTTTTTAGTTCATTTTTATCACTTCCTTCCATGTTTTCCTTGGCCTGTGAACTAGCATTAGGGTTATTCCATGTCACATCATCCAGGGCTTGAAACCCATGTCCTCAGATTTTGTTGTAACTTGCACCACAGATGGACATCATAAAATCTAAGAAATCCTGAAAATTTGAGCATGCAACTCCAAGCGGTTTTCGATTTAGAGCCGTTTCCGTGTCGCGTAAATCGCGCAAGATGTCGCCCGGGCGACATTTTAATAATTACATTTTCTTTAATATCTTCAGTTTGGAACATGATATGACGCTGAAAATTCACACAGGTATGTTTTTCAACCCAAGGAACCCAAAAATGGCATCAGCTTTGCTCAGAAATGAAGCCTTCTATGAGATTTTATCAAATTTTGAAATTTTTTACATGTGCACCAATATGGGGCAAAAAAATGATGTAGCTGATATGGTAACGGGTTTTTTCTTTTGGACATTCATTTAGACACTATGAAGTACCTCTGGACCAAAAATGGTAAATAATAACTTTTTTTGTTCACTCACAGTGTCTATTCAAAGTTAGGCCTTTTTCCGAGGGTTCAGAAATACCCTATTGGGGGAAGCAACTAGTTTGGGTATGTGAGATGAAGTTGGAGGGACCGTTCATCTAAATTTATATAAAATTCACATTGAAATGAGTTTTAGAAAGTAAAAGGTAATACAGTCTCACAGTGATCAGATATTTACCATAAAAGCGGACTTCACAACAAAAACCAGCATACGACAACATTATCTACATACTGTTATTTTCTTTATGCCACTGAAATGCAGAAATCGTTTTTTCATACTCATCAGTTATCTTGTATGTTCTTCCTGTATATGTTGTTGGGGAGACAACACAAAGAATTTTCTTGATTGGAACAAACCATGTATCATCAATTTGCGACCAATTGAATGTCTTGCATGGTCCATGAGGGTGCATGAACTTGACGGTTACATCACCTTCCTCTGCATTAATTTCATTCACAATGCCAATCCACCAGAAAGAATTATAAACACAGGTTATATATTGCATTGGTGAAATGTCAGAGATTTCAAGAATTGATGGCAAGTTAAAATCATGGTTGTCTATATATGATTCATCCTCGCTGGTCAACTTATGACCAATGTTCGATGTTGAAAACGGGGCAAAATGGTGGCTGCTTCTGCTTCCTGGTACTGTGCCTCAAGAAACTTTCTCACCTCCTCCATAGTTTCCATACTAATATCAAAGAACTTGATTGCATACATCTCCAGGCTGACTTCTAGCATGGCTTTATAATCCAGGATTTGATTATTCAGAGGACGTTGAAGCGACCGTTTAGCCACATGCCGTTTTACTGAACCACCAATTCCATCACAAAGGGATTTTCCATGGCTTGTAGCAAAGAAAACCCACTCTGCATCAATCCCAAGTCCTGTTTATGCAGACAAGTTTTTATAATTTTTATATTGACCCCCACAGCCATCACTGAAGTAAGTCATTTTGTTAACATGGGGCAATAATGCATGAATGTAGTGAACTGTCATTGCCTAGGTTTGATACACGAATGCAGTGTCGTGGAGGTTGAAATAAAACACAATGAAAGATGCTTAAGTGTTCCATCGAAATCTCAGTAGTAAAGCAGTGCAGGGTGCAATATTCCTTGCTCCAATGAAAACTTTGGATTTCGTCTTGTATGAGAAATTGATAATTTTCTGCAAAGTCTACAAGGACAAAAACCTCATTCGAACAAAGATTCTCTTTCTTTTTAGTCAAGTATCTAGTTTGACATTTTGTTATATATGATTGTCGTGTGAGATTGTCGATTTTGTCAATCAAGTAATCTTTGTATTCTTCATACGTTGTTGTGTCCCATTGACTAAAATGAAATTCATCATCTGGATCCACATCAACCAGCTTTTCATCCAAGAACTTCTGCAATGCTTCTCGGCCAGGACATGCCTCACAATGGTGCATCATGCATTCCTTGTTGGAAGAATCACAAACTAGTTTTGAGATCAAATCCTTGTAAGTGACGTCCCAACCAATGGTACCTACAAGAAGTTTTGCATTCTGATGTATGCTACACACAAACAGAATGGGTACCTTTTAGATCCAGCTAATACACACCACTTTAGACACAACTGAGAAAATTTGGAAAACCCCATCTTGACATTGGGATACTTCTGTTTAAAAGCAGCATACAATTCATGCAGGTTACATAGTATTAAATGATTTTGTTTGTGAACACCCTTTGCAATACTAACATAGTCCTTTTTGCCTGGCATTTGACGGCTGTATTCATCATTTTCATACATGTGTACTACCAGTTCTGCTGTCTCTGGGGAGAGATTTTTCCCTTTTTTAGGGGCAGACTTTGAGAGAATACCACTCACATTCTTTAGTTCCCTGGCTATTCGAACAACGTACTCTGACACCTTGAAGAATTTGGAACAGTATTCACGAGACCACGAATCAGGAGCAACTGTCATGATTTGGAGTCGAGGCTTTCTTAAATTTCTCCTTCATCAGATCATGTAATCTATCCAATTCTAATGCTTTCTCTTTGATTTCTTTTTCAATATGCACTGATTCTGACACAGTCAATTCTTCAGCGTCGACTTTGTATACAGTCGACAGGTCGCTTTTGAGTGTTCCAATCACTTGTTCTAATTTCCTTTTGGCACTATGAACACGACTATGAGGAGCAAAACCATGTAAAGCGACAGGAGAAATGTCCATGTATTTCAGACTAATATTCAAGTTTTTTTGTGGTGTTTGCAAAAGTTCACAGATGTAGTTTGCATCTATCCTGTCTGTATCATTGATCAGTCTCACATATTTCATCATACACCGATGACAAAGAATGTGTCCTGGTGTTACATTGTACCCTCTCACCTCCAGCTCTTTTGCCATCACCAACAATATCAGCTGTACATCTTTGACTTTACTTTTATGTTGTAACAATCCACCGCGGCCTTTGAGGCCTTTGCTCTATGTTCAAACACATTTCCAAAATATTTTTTGTGATGAAAGCAGATGGTTGATAACTCGCCTTTATGTTCCTTGAGCCCAGCTCTCCACAACGTCTCAACAACGTCTTTGTTCAAGTCTGACAGATTCTCAATTCCTTTGGAATGATCATAATCTAATTTATGACATTCCAAATTGAGTTCGATATCAGTCATTCTGTTTTCTTTTGTTTACTGTTGAATTGAAGACAAAACAATGAAATAGAATATATAAAGATAATCAGGTAACTTAAGTTTGGTAGCAGGGGATGAGTAAGCAGTTAGTGAACAGATTTATATACATTTTTCCA
This sequence comes from Sepiola atlantica, assembly GCA_963556195.1. Taxonomy (NCBI): domain Eukaryota; kingdom Metazoa; phylum Mollusca; class Cephalopoda; order Sepiida; family Sepiolidae; genus Sepiola; species Sepiola atlantica. Next base: position 15,452,307 of record OY744515.1, read on the forward strand.
GTGAATTGAAAGGAAAATCAACATTTAAAATATTCATAAATTTGTGCCTACCTCAAATTCTTCTATATATTCTACAGTTAATTTCTTTGTATGCTTTCACCTCAAAGACTGGACAGTACTAGCAAGGGAGATAATTATGTTGGAGGGAGGGGATGAGGAGGTCATAAAAGGTTTGGTAGCAGGGGATGAATAAGCAGTTAGTGAACTGATTTATATACATTTTTCCAGTGAATTGAAAGGAAAAATCAACATTTAAAATATTCATAAATTTATGCCTACCTCAAATTCTTCTATATATTCTACAGCTAATTTCTTGGTATAAGAATCAAGTGCTGCTTAACTTTCTTGCCTGCATAATGGAACAAACCAATTGCACCAACCACTATTATATATTTTAATTAGGTATAGATAATGTTTTTCAATTAAAATTATTTTAGGATTGTTGCAGTACATTATGGTGAACTAATCATACAGATTGAGCTATTTCAATATAGCTTTAGTTTCTTTTAAGTCACTACATAGTGTTGTATAACAGTAACCACACTATTACTATCTTTTTTCAAGAAATTGTGTAATTCAAGCACAACACCTTTTTTTTTTTTTTTTTTTTTTTTTTTTTTTTTTTTTTTTATTACACTGCACTAAAATGATTTTTTTCAACAAGGTTGCGACAGGTTAGTTGCAGTGTTTCACAGTAAGTTCCTGCATATATTTCCTCCATAATATACTGGAAAAAGAAAAAAGATTGGATAAAATTTATAACCCAAGCACTGCCACCCAGATCCTAACTCCGGGTGGTAACAACCCCTCCCCCCCCCCCTCCCCAAAGAAAAACAAGAACATAATTACATCTAATATTTAACTAAAACGGTTACACGTCATTCAAACACTATCATATAAGAAAAAAAAAAGGTCCAAAATGAGAATTTTGTTTCTCCAATTTAAAAGGGTTTTTTTTTTTTTTTTTTCAAGATAATAAAAAAAAGTAATGCTTTACTTTATTTTATTTTTTACATTTGGACGGACAGACGGATAAAATCTATATTTATATAAGATAATAAAAATCAAACTAAAAAGGAATATTGAAGGGTATTGTGGTTTCTTAATGATTAACAATATTATTTGTCAATAAAAAGTAAATGAGATCATTTCAAAGTAAAAGTAAGTTTGGCGATCTTGCGAGAGAGAGAGAGAGAAAAAAAGAATAAAGTGAGAAAAGAGAGACACACACAGAGAAAAAAAAAAGTGAGAAAGAAAAGGAAAGTGTTCGCTTTCTCTGCTTGCTGCTATTACTACTATTATAACTAGATTTCAACCATGGTGCCAAAGGAGGAGAGAGTAGGTATGTTTACAAATTTTGTATTTTAAAATACGGCATTCATTCGACAGAAAATACGTTTTAAAGAAATTTGCAAGACGTTAAAAATGATCAAATATTTACATATTATACATCAAAATAATTCTGAGACTATCCTCTATATGGAACTTGATGATTTCCATCAATATATCTTATCAATTTAGAAATATTCTAGGTTAACTTTTATTGGTGGTATCTTTGTTTCTAAGTAATAAAAACTCAAATCACAGGGTTCTAAAACTATTCATCTATGTTTAATTAGCCTGTGAAATTTCAAGAATATCCGATCAAAGCAACCCTCTGCATTTTAATCGGAATGTAAGGTATGAAAAATAAAAATGAAAGAAAGTTCAACTTTCTAGTTAGTCAATTTTTAGGGTTTTTTCATTGTTAACTTGGAGTATAAAAATATTTAACGTATAAAGGCACATGGAATTAATATGATTGGAATGTTTATTTTATTCTCTTTCCATCCATATAATTGTTTTAAATATTGAATCACAAACAAGAGATATGACTTGTTTAAGCACATTAGGTGTGAAATTTTGCTGTTGTCCAACGAAAAGGCGTTATCAGCTTGTAATGCTATGTGAACTGGACCTGCTACCTTAACTGTTCTACATCTACTGACCCAAAAACTTATCCATTCTTTCAACGTGGCCATACCATTGAAGTCTCCTGTTCTGCACACATCTCCCTATACTGTCCAGATTTAATCTTTCTCATCATATCTATATGAGGTCATCATATTTAAGCCTGTGTTAAGACTCGCATTACACATCCATTGTATCATTGTCATATCATTTCTCTCCATGCAACCTATGTCCTCAACCCTCACTGGCCAGCTTTTACTTCCATACATGATCATACTGCATACAAATGCCTGATAGACTCTTCCCTTGGTCAACAGTGGTAACACTGCTGGTTAGTAATGGCAAAAGTTCTCTGAATTTGTTCTATCCATTTCTAACTCTTACAATCATACTAGCACCTGCTCCACCCTGTTCTCCAATGATATTACCAAGGTAATAACACTTCTGAACAACCTCAATAGCTTCACCATCCAGATATACTTTCTCAACATCTGAGTTGTCATCCATCTCTATTCTCTTATACTTCTTACACGTAAACTGGTTATCCTCTTTCAACCTACCTTTTGTGCTATGTGGAGTTTTCAGGCAATATCTCCATAGTTTTTGTTTCTAGAATTTCTTTTTAATTACAAGCCACATACATTTTAAACTGTTACAACCTTGAGCAAGGTGTTCACTATTATCCCCCCCCCTCAAATCCATCTTTGCCTGCCCTTTCTACCCTTTTTCCTGCCTATCCTATTTCCAAACCCTAATAACAAATCAAGCACTCCCCCACACCCAACCATCCTAGGTATAACACTGGGAAGTGTTGAGTCATCCTTTTGTTACCATTTCTCCCAGGTCCACTCTGACCTTGAGGAGTGGTAGTACCTGTCAGGACCCATCTATGGGTTGAATAGAAACTATCATTTATGTATTGTTTCTAAAATATATGCCTGTAGTAAACAAAGTAATCTACAAACCGAATGCATATAAATCATATGTACGGCTTCGGCATAAAATAACATTACAACTGTTGAGATGTTGTAAACCGCAACAACCGCCAACTATCTGATGATTTGATGCAAATTCCTATTTTAGGAGTGAATATGATAAAGACTTTTATTTTGTTTTCACAATTTTGATGGAATAATTGATATATTTGAATATCCCAACTTTCATTCCGATGCCATTTTTGTCCTGTCAAATTTCTTTTGGACATTTTCTTTTTTGTGAAACAGAATGACAAAATAAATAGGGAATAAGTTATATAGACCTTAAGGTAGGACTTGGGAATTATGCTGGTGACATTAACGTATCCATTAGAGACAGTAGGTTGTATATTTTGGGACACTTTCACAGGACAGTACTTAAAATAAATAATAGCATTTTTTTAAAAATTGATTTTGACCGTTATTTATTATGTTTCTGAATTTTTATTATTTGTTATCTTTGTTGTGATATTCTAATGTTTCAAACCTTTTTCAGGTGCTTCTTTTCAAATTTGGGAACCTTTTAGTCGAACTCGGAAATCTGAACTGAGCCGTTTATTTCATCCACAAGGGTAGATTGTTCGCTTCCAAGTTCGGCATAAAGATTCTCAAATTGGAATAGGACAAACTCTTATTCTAACATATTTATCAACTTATTTCACATGTTCTTTCAACTAATAAATGAAGCATTTTAGTAAACAAGTTATTTAATGTTCATGTCTCTTAACGGAGAAAATCCCTGCTTCAAGACAAGGAAAATGTTATTGTAAGTTTAGACGATGAAAAGATTATTATAACCGTATGTATGCAGGTTGGAGTAGGGAATTAGTGAGACTGACAAAGTTTGCATTATTATTAGTAAGTCAATGTTCAGAAATGTCGCCATCTTAGGAAGTTAAGTCCACATGCCGATGCCAATAGGAAGAGGCTAAAGGCAGGTTTCGTTTGCATGCCCCCAGAAAATGTAAGTGGTATTCAGCGTGACAAAGGTCGTTAGGCAATTTGGCCCTCTCGGCAGCTAACTGCTCGAAAAGCTTCCTTAAATAAGATTTCTGAACAGGTGTTCGGCTCCAGAAGAGATTGTTTCTGATTGGTTAAATCCTGAGATAGAAAACCAGTCAGAATTAAGCATTTTATCCAATGAGTATCAAGCATTCAAGTCAAGCAAATATCAAATGATTTTAGACATCGTAATTCTGCTGTTGTTGTAGCTACTACTATTGATGATTTAAGAATCGCTTCTTTGTGTTGCTGCTGTTGTAAGATGCACCTGAAGAAGGCCAGAGGTTACATCGGCCGAAACAACAACCAAGATGAGAATAGTAGTCAGAATAATCCAAGTAATTTAAAAAAAAAAATTGTCTGAATTCATGAAAACATTTTTATATTTTAAGAATATCGGTAGTCAGCTGGCTGAGCAAGTTGTCTGTTCCGATTTTTGATTTGAAACCAAATCAATCAAATGAACAGAATTTTTCATAAAAATACAATGGAATTAAAGTGACGGATGATTTTTTTTTTTATATCCAGCCCACTATACCTACATCTTTGTCAGCATGTAAAACTGATGTTAAACCGAATATGATGATGCTAATCAGCTGAAATAGCACTTGAAATATCTATATACTACTTAAACTCTGTGCACACTTCATCTGTACATGAATTTTTTTAGGTGGTCGGAGGAAGGGCGTATAACTTAAGTTAAGGGCATAGGAATGGAGTGATGTAAATAATACAGAGAGGGGAGAGGTAACAGATAAAATGAATGATTATCAAGAAATATATATATATATATATACATATACATATACTTGCTTGAAAGGAAGAGGCTATTTTGCTGGTCCCGGCAGAATAACGAGCCCTCGTTATTCTGCCGGCTTATGTTTTTTTTAACCTAAGTGTTATGGCCTTGTGAAAGAAAGGGTAATGAAATAAATAGGGACAAATATTTAATAACAATTTATTTTCATCGTCATCATCAGTTGTTATTCTGTCGGTTATTTTAATCTTTTGAATATAAAAGAATTATCTGCGTTTAATACACAAAATATTAAAAGTAAAAATTAATTAAATGAATGAAAATATTACAGACAATTAGATTCTTTAGTTGGATTTAGAAGTAAAATGTTTTAGTTATTTAAGAAAAAAAAATAGTTTTCATTCATTGATATAAAAATAAATAACTCTTAAGAAATCTAATTATTAAAATAATTAAAGATAAGTCCCTACAGAAATTAAATCAGATAAATTTTTTTCAACAGTGCGTTTATATAATTTCAGTTTTATAAACGGTCTCAACAGCAATTTTAAAACTGCTTTTTCACTATCTTTTAAGATAAATGTTAGGATTATTTCTCATCATTTCACTAACCATTAAATTGAATGTTTTTCTTGTGATAAAATAACAGTAGTAATTTTCAATAATTTCAACTGCTACATGTAACGACGAATTTTAATGCAAAGTTAAATTGTTTTTACAAACAAACATTGTGAGGTAATCCGGTAGAGTTTTATTAAAAAAGGTAGAAATAAACGGTGTTCAAAGCGAATTATTTGTACTTAAAAACATAATTTTTTTTTTTTTTTTTTTTTTTTTTTACAATAAAAGCAATACGTAAATGCATTTAAATGGATATAGAAATTCATCGTAGTTACTTAGTCTATGGTGAAATAAAACTTGTTTTTTTCGTAAGTCGTAGTGAAAATCGCCGTATGAATTATTTATTTAATTTTAAAAAGTAGTCAGAAGTTTTAATTATTTATTTTTTTATTGGAAAAATATTGAAATAAAAATACACCGGCAGTTAAGTTGACTAGTGAATCTTCACTGTAACAGTTAGGTTAAATAAACATGAACCGGCAAAATAACAGCCCCATCGTTATTCTGCCGGGACTGGCAAAATAGCCTATTCGTACTTGAAAATGGATGATGTCATAAAAGATGAATGGTAGCTTTTGGGAACTTAAAAAATAAAGTTTTCATTTTCAAGTCTATATAAAAGGAGAGAAGTGAGGGAGAGATAAATTAATACCTAATAAGAAAACCAAAATGTTTCAAAAATAAAATCCCAATATGACAAGATTTTTCCAGATCAATGAAAAGTTCTGTTTTCAATATTATAAAAATGGAAAGATTAGCTGGAAAGAAGACATTATTGATAAACGAATTGGAAGACTAATGTATATCATAAAACGTCTCGAATGGATTAAGACACAATAACCAGCTGAAAAAGAGGTACACATCTGAACCAAATCATCGTAGAGAAGAACCTCTGAACGCAATCAAGGATTTGTTTGAAGTACAAAGACCTCCAGCAACATCAAAACAGAAGTAAGCAGAAAAGACAATCATCTTCAACTTTGGACATTGATTAAAAAAAGAGGTATTACTTTCAGAGGAAGTGAAACTTGAAAATGGGTAGATGTAGAGAGATAAACACTCTTCACTGCCAGAATGAACTGGTCTGAAAGTACGATTATAAATAGTTAGTATATGTTATTCAGAAAAACAAAAAAGTGTAGTTGATTTCCAACATTGAGTTCTGAGTGTATCTATTTAACTGTCTGACTATAATACATATACAGACATTCCTGGCTACCTATGTGCATACATGTTTCAGCTGAATTCTGATCAGGCCAAATATTCAATCAAAAATTATTACTAAGGCTACGAAAGCAATATTACAAAACAGAACATCCAATAACCAGCAAGCCAAGCAAGAATTAATATTCGGTTTCTAAAGAATTTATTTATTTTGGAAACACTTAATTTTATGGGATCGAAACATTTTATCACCTAACATGCATGGTCAAAAAGACTGCAAATAAATTTAAACTTAAATTTATTCATGTTTTTCTGCTTCTTATTTGGATTTTATTTGGAGAAATTGTACTATAAGTAAACAAATATTTACTAACATTTTTGTGCAAAAAAAGTCAATACCAGATTTTCAGAGAGTAATAAAATAAAATTAAAAAAATATAAATATAAAAAAATTTTCAATGAAGATAAACAACAGCGTTGGCAAATATGACATTTGTCAGATGTCCTGTAAAATAAACAGTCTGTATACTTTTCAACTTTTGTGTGTTGTCTTTTAAAAACTTGCCATTTTTGGTGTTTGAAGTTCTGTCAACTGTAATTAATGGTTTATGACTTGGATTAAAATTTAATGCCAAAACTTTTTAATAAATGTTCAACTGCAAATAAATACCATTCATTAATGATTTGGTAAAATGTAAAAGAAATACTTGCATATACTATATATTTACTTGTGTCGCCACGAGGTGAAGAATTAGACGCAAGGTAAGTTTTTAATGTGGGGAAATTCAATACACCAAAAAGTATATATCTGGTTAAAACAAAAATAACAAGCCGCACGTGCGTGGTCCCCCTCTGTATCTGACTTGATGTGGCGAGTGTAAAATACAATAAATTTATGCAATTTGGGGCATTTTTGACCCCCTGGGGGCGCGAACCAGAATTTTTCTGAGGTCAAGGATGCTCATTTTATATCCAGAATAATTGCCTCTACATTTTGGCCAAGTTTCAGAGAGATTGAATGGATGGATGAAAAGTTATGGGGCAAAAAATGTCATTTTTTGCCATTTCGGGGCCTTTTGACCCCCTGGGTGGGGACTAACCAGATTTTTATTTTTAAATCGGAGAATGTCACTTTCTAACCTGACCAAAGTTACAACTTCATACAAAATATCAGAAATTCAATGGATCGTTGCGGAGAAAAATCCGGACGGACAGACGGACGGACATGCCTACAAAACATAAGTCCCCCGATTTTATAAATCGGGGGACCAAAAATGGCACCAGTTGAAAAGGATATCTCATCCTCTTCCTGACACAGGACAGAACTGATACTTGACTTAGATCTCAACGTGAAGGTAAAAGTAAAGTTGTTTTTTTGCATTTGGTAGAGAAAAAAAGCGGGTAATTTTTTTAGTTTGCAGTTTGTGTCCTCCGGATATGTTATTACTTCAAGACAGCTTATTGATTAATAATTTTTAAATGAAAACAATACATAATATAATAAATACATAACTCATGATTTTCCTTACGTCAATAACGTTTGAATACATGTGAACTAGGAGATTACCAAACAACTTTATAACAATCTCGAAATGATGGGGTGGCTTTTAAAAACAAAACAATTCAACCCCTCTTCATGTTTAAAATAATAAAATTACGTAAAATTAAACTTAATCCGAAACCTGCAACTATTTTTTATTTTTACTTGCTACTTTTTATCCATTTTTATTTTAGATAGCGGATCTTGTTTACAATATGAATATAACATCAAACTGATCCCTGACTTTTTGATAGACAAGTAGTTTTCTTTCCTTTTTAAGGGGACCAGTCTATTTAAGTATTGCTGTTTAAAAAGAAATGCACTGTGTGCATATATGCATGCGTTCACTTCATTTATTGAAATTCCTTTCATTTACTTTGAAAATCTATCTTCATTCTGCTGAAGCTGAAAGTCTTTTATAATTTTGAATTAAATTAAACAAATACATTTCCACTGATGTCGTCTTAATTCCTTTTTTTATCCTTTAAAAATATTCTATGCTAAAATATAAAGCAGATTTCCGAGATTTATTGTTTCCTATTTAAAATAAGTTGGGCCGCCTTCACAAGAAATAAAGCCGTCCTAACTTCTAAACACATACCATACGAAATCAAAGCGAAAATCTATAGCACATATGTTCTTTCTTTAGTCTTATATGGACTTGAATGCGTCAACTGGACTGTAAGATTACGTCAGAAAGTAGAAACTTTCCAAAGCCACATCATGCGCTTCGTTACTGATCATAAACTATCAGTATTGCAGAGTTGCGGAAACTCTCTGGCATCCCATCAATATTCTGTCCTCAAATCTAAAGTCTTGAGATTGTTTGGTCTCGTTAAGTCCTCCAGTGTAGGGCTATGCAAAAGATGTGTTAAAAGCATAATACAAGTAAGCCAATCGAAAGGTAGACCAAAGAAAAGATGGATAGACAACGTTTATGAACGAACATAAAACAAGCAAACACCTTGGAAGACGCTTAGCTATGTTTGTGCGTTTTCTGCAGCTAGCAGAGAAAAAGTGTAATAGCATTCCCAGCCTGCTGCCAATATCGTGCGACATTTGTGATTTTGTACCTTAATGCGTTCAAATCGCAATTTCTTGCTTATTTCTTGTCCAATTTTAAAAATATATATATGGTTGGAAAGAAAATAAAAAAATCTTTCCGAATATGTAAGTTGTGTGTGCTTTTATTCATTGAATTATTTTTTACAGCGAGTTAAAACGGTTTTTACTTAAAACAGCCGAAAATCAAAAATATGAGCTTTTTTAAAATTTTTTTTTTTAGACTCAATTTGACACGTTCGTTTGCTTTTCAAAGTTAAAGCAGCTAATATTTATCAATATTCTTAAGATTCTACAGCCAATCAGAACACACCTTAAACTATAACTAGGCAGTTATATTTTTTTTTCTTAGAGCATTTGAAGGCGAAATAGAGTAAACTCAACCGACATTTCTTCAAAAGTTATAAGGTACGCATCTTCGCAAATATTTTTAAATAGAAAATAAATCTAGAATTATTTTGATATATAACATGTGAAATTTGAATAATATTTAAATAGCCGGAAAGTTTGAACTTTTAGTTTGGGAAAAAAACGGACTGAAAAATTTCGCGTTATACTCGGCCGAGTGTAAACAAAACGCGAGTGTATTTTTTGTGACATTTTCATTTCCACGCTCTCCATAAATATTCAGAATGTGACATTTTAATGTCAGAAAAGTTTATGAAATTTTAGTTTAAAAAAAAAAAAAAAACGGATGGAAAAATTAAGTTAGGCAGACCCCCCCCCCCCCCATAAAGAAAGACGCACAGAATTTATTTCCCATAGAAAAAAAATTGATTAACTGTCCTAAAACGCTAAATGGCGCAAAAATGGTGAATTATTTTACATTAAATTTATGTGAAACTAATCCCCCACTCTACTGTTTTTTCTTTCTGCTTAGTTTTCAAGGTGTTCACATGTAATAGCACCTGGCCCTACCACTAACACTAAGTCCGAGTGGCAAGCTCCTCTTCCTCCTACAAAGACCCTATTGAAACTAAAAATAATCGCCCCCCCCCCCCCAAAAAAAAGAAAACAAAGGAGAGACCCCCAAAAAAAAAGAAAAACGCACAGGATTCATCTCCTATAGAAAAAAATGATTAATGCCTTAAAATGCTATAATAGCCCTGAAAGATAGGATTATTCTACATTAAATTTATGTGAAACTAATCCTCACTCTAAATTCTAAAATAATTGTTTTTGTTTCTTTCTGCTAAGTTTTTCAGTGTTCACATGTAATTGCCTAAAAGAAAGGTTGAATCTCATGTTTAAATAAAAATGTTGAATAATCTTGTGATAAAGTAATAAGTAAAAAAAACGCTAATATTCGTACCTTTCTTCTCTAAATAATGGGTTACAACATGGAGATACATAAAATCTGAGTGCAGAATCTGAAAGAACATACACTTTTACATAATAATGCCAAGTTTTATCAAAATTGCTCCAGGAATAAAGAAACTATGACAAAATTACTGAATTTATTGTTGTGAATTGGTCCGTGATTTCAAGTAATTTGTGCGCTAAAATGATGTCAACTTTTAACCCCAAATTTCTGAGCTTTAAATTCTCATAACTTTTGAACCACTAGGGATATTTGCATAATTCAAACAGTTTTGAACTCCATTTACTGAGCTCTTAATAACTATTGCGATTAAATAACAATGATTTAAAATAAAAAAAATCAACTGGGAATGCTAAGTGTAATAATAAAAATTATTAAAAAATCATTAAATGTTGTTTTTTATTCAATCTTTCCTTATTTTTTAATAATTTAACATGAAATGTTATTAAAATCTGAAATGCTTTTTTTTTTCTTTTTTTTTTTTTTTGCCCCCACCGTGTTTCCTTGGATATGACTATGCTTGGTTGTAATAGAACCATATCACTATACCGAATTGTTTTGAAAAAAAAAAAAGATTGCTGTTTTCAGTATATAAGTGAAACTAGAAAACAATTTTCTCAGTAAAATCGTGCATCTCTAATAAGGATTGCGATAGTTTCAACCTAAAACATTTGCAACAAAAACTCGTCTTATTACCATCACTGCAAAAAAACTTTCTTTCTTCATCTATGCACCTGAAATGAAACTGAATTTCATGAACGTTTTTTTTTTTCCCCCTAGAACTTCTCATGTGTGAAACTCATTGCTACCTGACTGCTTCCCTGCTGATTGCAACCTGGTTGTCTTCAAGTCCAATGTCAGCAAATACTTGTTGAGCCGTTTTCACTCCTCGTAGTAATCTCATTAACCCTCGAGTGGCTTTTGGCCTTGGTAAATGGTGACTCATCAGTATAAAAAGTTGTTTCAAGAATTGGATGAAATATGTTGATTTGTTTATTATTTATTCTCATAAATCTCGTCCTACTCATTGTTATGATTTACGTACAAAATTAACTTTTATTTTCCCTTTTCTTTTAGATGTTGAATATGAAACTGAGAAAACCTTACACAACAGCCAGCATTTGGTCATCAGGCAAAATAATGTGTACTGGAGCAACAAGGTAACCCTAACCCTTCACATTCTTTTTCATATTATCTGATAATCTTTCAACAATAGGACTTTTTTCTTTTCTAAAGAAAATAACTTGTTAAATTTTTAAAAAAAATTTATTTTTAGATGATAAACACTACTAAAGTTTTCAAAAGTTTACTTGTTTGGTTCCACTTTTATAAGTGGAACCAAACAAGTAATGCTTGGGTTGCTGGTGGAATGAGTCTGATGATTTAAAACCCAAAACCTGCAGATGAAACGATTTCATCACTGATGACTTATCTCGGAGCATGTCGACAATATTTTTATAATTAAAGTTCTTCATAATTTCTTTCTTAAAGTGTCTAAACTTTTTAAAGAGAAGCAACTTTTAAAATAATTTAATAAATAAGGTTAATTCTCTAATAAAATGTCTTGCATTTTTACCCAAGAAAAAAGTGAGCTTCATTTTTTCATGATTATCTTCATTCTTTAAAACACATTTTTTTTTTTCAATCAAGGAACGAGTGTCAACATAGAAAACAACTGATTCTCTTCATACAATGTATCTTTATCACAGTAAAACATTGTATAGATAAAAGTTTTAGTGATTCGATTTAAAAATTATGACCCTTTTGGACATCCATATTTCCATTTATATTTTCCAATTACATTTTTTAATTGTTCATGAATATAATTTTTTTATCTTCAATAATTACATTTTTTTCTCAATTTTATTTTAAAATCTCAATATTGTTTTTTTTTTTTTTTAATATTTCTTATACATTTCATTTTTATTTGTGAAAAACTAGTTAAATTTTAAAAAGCAAATTCAGTTTTCTATCTAGGTTAAATGTAAAATAATTTTTTTTTTTTTTTTTTTTTTTTTTTTTTTAAATGTATTTTCTGAATTTAAACAAGGATAATTTTACATTAAATGTACATATCAAATTGAACCGCCTTGTTAAAAATTGAACAGTCATCTTTTCCGAAAGGTTCAAGAATATGAAGTTTTAGCATTAATCGATACTGTAACCAAATATATATATATATATATATATATATATGAAACAACAAAATTTTTAGTTGGTTAAGAAATCTTTGAGAAATGTCAAGTCTAGGATTGGGAGATTGGAACATGTATTCATAAAATAATCATTTGGTAAGTGTTAGAAAGTTGTTTGATTGTATCTTTTGTTTGTTCCTATAGCAGCTGGAAGTGATTTATTTTTTACAGGTAGTCTATTACTTATGAGCTAGGCAGTTATACTATTTGTGTACGACTAAATAAGGCACGACCACTATGGCTGCTGCTGCTTTTCTAGAAATACGCAAGTCCACGGAGCAATCTCTGCCCGTCAGATCAAATAAACTGATTTAGTCACAACTTTCAGCCATAACGATTATATGAAATCAAGTTTACTTTTGTCAAACTCGATTTTTTTAATTTTTTTTATTAATATTCCATCTTAAACTTGAAAAAAAAAAATTGTTTATTTACTTTTTACAAAAATGTTTGGACTAAATTTTAAATTAAAACAAATGACAGTTTTATTTAAACTTTTAAGTTTTTAACACAATAACACATCTACATAATTAAAAAATCTTTGTAAAAAGTAAACAATTTTTTTAGGCGTAAGAGTGCAATAGTAATCAAAAAAAAAATACCAGTCAAAATTAAAAAAAAACAAAAACTGTCCCCTTAAGTTTGAAGAAAATTTTTTACTTTTTGGTACGCCAGTTTAATTTTTGAAATAGTAAATGAAAATATTATCGCAGTATGAAGTTCGCCAAAATAAACAAAAGAACAAATGCAGTAGTCGAAAATGAATGCTAGCTTAAAAATAAGTTTTAGAAACTTTAAAAATTGTATTTTTTTTTTTTTTTAAGAAAGGAACACTATCTGATTCAATATTTTATTCAATGAAAAGAAAAAAGTGTAGTATGTGTTCTGATACTACATTTCATCTTTTCTGTCCTCGGTCAGTGGAGGAGAAATTTTTATAAACTGAGTCAATTTTTATTTTTGTCCAAATCCAGAGTGTCCCTTTTTGGGAGCTGGATGTTCTCCACAGTAGAAACCGATCTCGTGTCTAATTCTGCCCTCGTGGGGAGGTAAGTAAATATGAACACGTGTAATTCATTATTGACTACTGCTTGTTTTTGTTTGTATTGTTTTTTTGCCAATTTAATACTTTCTTTTTAATTCTTTAATTTTTTTTCTTTAATATTTTCTTTACTATTTAAAAATGAAACTGGCATACCAAAAAGTAAATGTGATAGTATTTTTCGGGTATTTTTTTGTTCTATTTTTACAGTATATTAAAATGTATTTGACTATTTAATCTCAGACGGTGCACAGAGTTACAGCATCTGCTTTGAGTGACTGTGTTTGATATATATATATATAGTCTAAAGAAGCTTTGAGTCATTTAAAAAAAAAAAAAAAAAAAGAAGTAAAATGCAGTTTACATTCCCAGAAAAACTAACTAAATCCAAGATATTGCAGATTTAACATTCGTTGGAAAATTAATAAATTAAAAAAAAAATATATAAGTAAATAAAAAAAAAAATAAAAAGGCGGGGGGTTAAGTATCTAAGAGTGAAACAAAAACAGGAGACCTTAAGCGTCTAATATTAACACGGGGATCATCAGCTGTTTACCACATATATATATATATATATATATATACACACATTATATTAATGGTTCACCACTGACCAAGGTCAAAAGCCACTCAAGGATAAGGGTTAGTTAGATTTTCAATTGGATGATGGAATACTATGAAAGGATTGAGAACTATGATTAATTCACAGGACTACGTGGCAGATATTTGTTGAAATTAGACTTAAAAACAACCATGTTGCAGTCTGCAGGGAAACATCTCTACAGTAATGTGTTCCACAGGTGGGAAGTTCTTGGAAATGGTGGGGGCATATGAAAGAATGATTTAACTGAAATTAAATGAAAATGAGCACCCACTTCCCGGCCATTTATATGTAATATGGTTTGATGCCGGATGTATAGATCTGTGTTAACTAAGCTTATATAATTATAGTATTTCAATTTTGTGGTGTTTTTGTTGGGAGGGAGGGAAGGGGGTGGATTTGGTTTCTACACTAAAATAAAGTAGCGGAAACAATATTTCTATTTTTTTTTATTTTTTTATATTCTTTTAACCATATCGCACATGAATGCCACCACCTTACCAATAACTAAGTCCGGGGATGTTGCCAGTCGGAATTAGGGCTAGTGGTAAGTCATTTTTTAACTGTGTTTAATGAATGAAACACCAGTAGCAACTTATGGGTGGGCCATTTAGGATGTTTACTCTCTTCGAAGGAGTGGATGTCGATGAAATGGTATATTTAAAAAAAAAAAAAAAAAAAGCTATAAAACACTTTCGGAAGTTTAAAAGTATGCAGGTCAGTAGGAAAGTAAATTTTATAATGCTAACACTTTTTGTAACATAAAAATAGAAGTGAAAACACAGAAAATGCGGCTGACAGTTTTGTCAATATGGAAAAGTTTGATAAATAATGCCAAAATCTACTTCACTCTGAATAATTTACATGAATGCAATAGGATTTAACAAAAAGAATTGCTAAACTGCAGTAGTGTCAAATTTTTGTTTGGGGTAAATTATGAAAGTGTGATTTTAAAGATTTACTGTAAATGCATTTAAACAAATGATATTTCAGTCTTCCGAAATATTTTGAATGTTCACACGTAATCACCTATATAAGCAGAATCTTTAGTTTTACAAAAATAAATTCGCCGAAATCTGAAGAAATCGAAAGCAGTAATATCCCCCCCCCCTCTCACCAATTAGACTGAAGGTTAAAATTGTCTAAATAAAGTTTTAAGTTGTAAAAGATTTATTGTTTATTTTTAAGACTCTTACTCTAAGTTACACAAAGTACCCCCATTCAAGGTTTTGAAAGCGTTAAGATGAAGAAATCATTATGTGTGTGGATTGGAAAAAGAAAGAAAGTCTTCTGTTTAGTATGTTCTGTAATGAAAGAAGAATAAAGCATTAGAATAAATATTTGGAAAGAGTAAATAATCATTCGTCTAAAGTTATCTTTTAAAAAACGAAAAAATACTTTACGATGTATTCATTATTGTCGCCATTTTGTCAGAATGGATTATTCTTGTCTGTGTGTTCGTTTTTAAACTATTTCTTTGTAATATAGTAATGAAATGGAGTAAGAATGAAAGAATACTATTCTGTTATTCTTTATTTTACCAGTGATTTGTGAAAGTTTTGCCAATGTAAAGAAATAACACGGTGTTGTGGGTGGAAGGATTAGTAAAAAAAATTAGAGCGGGTGAAAGGGCGAGCTACCTCCTCTGTGTAAGTTATTTTTGTGCGAATAAGTTTTTCTGGATTAAATGTACTAATTAGAGAATGGATTTTTAGTAACTTTATATTTTGTAGGAACACACAGGGAACCGGGTAGTTTGCCGAGTGGATCAGTTTAGTTTGTGATGCATGTGGTTATTTTCTTAGTCTCGTCAAAGTTACAGGGAGGGGGGGGGAACAGTCTACTTTATATATAATATTAAACTCTGCATCTTGCTTTCTAGTATTTATGCACAATGAATGACTTTACAAGGGAAAAGGGAGTGGAAAGAAGAAATCATTTATAACTTTGTGACATGATTACTTACTTTGTACTTGCGTCTTGGCCTTTTGGCTAAGATCAAAGTGTAGTATCTGTTCCGATGGATACTGCACGCCTGTCCTGTGCAGTTCTAGGAGGTCCACCCTCCCAGACTTCGCCTCCCCTCTTTGGGGAGGAGTAAGTTTATTGCTTACTGTCTGAGGCGCCCCTACCGGGGAATGCCGACGGGGCTGCCCAGGCAATTTTTAAATGGCCAGAGTGCTCACCTCTCGAGCGCTGGCTTTTCAAACCCCACTTTCTCGACCCGATCTTGGGTTACATCTTACTTGTGGGAGTAAGATAAAACTGGCCTTGTGCCTAACTCCTGGGGAGGAGTAAATAAAACTTACTTTGTACTTGTTTCGTCTTTTACCTTTCAGGTTGAGTCGGCCCTTTGATTCTCACTGTCATGGATGAATCCCGCCCATTGCATCTGGTTGAGCGTAAGGTCTACAAATAAGCTGAGCTACTCCTTCTTTCATTGATGTATCCTATAGACTTGAGGGCCAATGAGGAAGGTGAGATCGGCCTTGACGGTGCCTAACCAAACTTTCAGCTGCCCACCATGGCGCCGACACCAATGCTGAAGGGGTTGGGGATTGAGAACATTCTTGAGCATAGTTGCATCAGAACATCTGCAAACGTGCCCGAACCATCGCAGGCGGTTTCGTTTCAGAACCCCTTCAATAGGTTGAATGCTGCACCGCAAATGGATGGCAGCATTGGGAACTCGTTGCAGGATCCCCCACAGACACCAGCGGTCAAAAATAACTATTCGGCAAATATTCACAGCTCAGAGAGACCAGGTCTCACATCAGTATAGCAGAATGCTCTGAATCAGTGTTTGAGGGATACACATCTTTGTAATGATACGGACATCCATGTGACATAATTAATGGGTGCTTGATAAAAGAAGTAGTGGGAGAAGTGATGGGGGAGGGGAAAGGAGAGGGAAGAGCGTATAAACACGAATGATTATTATATATAATTACTTGAAAATGGATGACGCTATAAAAGATAAATGGTAGCTTTTAACAAGTTTATAGATAGATTAGGCCAGCGATCGGCAGCATTTTGAACTTCATAGACTACTAAAATATATAATTTTAAATCTGACAGACCACTAATATGAATTTAAAAAAAAAAGGTAAGTACTTTTGCATAACCTTAATGGGAAATCTTTTTTTTTTTTTCTCATGAAATGCACGCATTAAAGATAACAAAGTTCTAGTGTAATCATTTGAAACAAATTGAAAATTTAAAGATTATTCAAGTATTACACATTTTTAGTGTGGTATTTGTTCATGTTTCTAAGAACAATCAAAAATCTTGCATGGATCACTAGTTAACGTGACCCATTGGCTCACAGGATAGGGAAAAATAATCGTCTAGTTTATTATGAAAATATAAAAAAAGAGAAATCAAGAGATGCTTTTAAATACAAAAAAGCTTCAACTTATCTAAACATATAAGAAGAAATAACTGCTGTTGACTTGTTAATATAAATTATACAATATATTAAAATTATGATAAAGGAAATATATGAAAGGTTTTATCTAGTGACACTGATTTCAACTTTATTTACCGTTGTTTTTTCTTTTTCTCATAAATGTTAAAACTCTTTTTTTTTTTTTTCTCTTTACAGTGAAGATGAAGCTAAACTTGCTGCCCGTCGCTTTGCACGTCGGCTCCAGAAATTGGGGTTTAATGTTAAATTTCTTAACTTTCGAGTTGTCAATGTCCTTGGTACCTGCTCATTACCATTTGGAATTAAAATCAACAATTTCTCTAAACAGCACCCTCAAAATGCCAGGTACAGTTTATTTATAATTATAATTATATATATATATATATATATATATATATATATGTATGTCTTGCCACTCTTATTTTTGTATCGATATCTTAAAATAAATGAAGTTTTATTCTCACTGCAAGTAACTTGAAAAGAAAAGAAAAAGAAACGAATATGTATGAATGATTAAATTGATACAATATAGAATATTAAAAAAAAAAAATTGTGGTTTCAGCTTAAGGGCTCTTTACAGAAATTGAAATTCAGAGAATCTTGCTAAATATGCATCCAATTTCATGCTAATCTGAAATATTTTAATTTTCAAATGGGAGGTTGTACCCATAATATGTCCTGAATCAAAAACTGAAATTTTGGAATTAATAAATCGATGTTAAAAATTCGATCAGTCAAAGGTATCTCCTTTTCAGAAAGCCCCCCTCCCCCACCTGCCTAAACCTAAATGTAGCCCACATTACCCACCCTTATACTTAGCAAAATTCATAGTGATCGGTTAATGGGTCAAATAGAACCTACTGGCGCTACCAAATCAGGCTGTCTGAAGTTGACTTCCTGACTCAAAATGCACCAAACATTGATGTTTTATTGTTTTTTTTTCCTTTGTAAAACTCAATCATGTTCTCCAAAACAAAACAATTTCCCTCCCTCCTCTCTTCTTCCTCCCCCCCCCCCCCCCTTTCACTCAACCAAACACCATTAATGAATGCTTAAACATATAAAGAACTTGAAGCATAAAAACCTTCACCAAAATTACCAGATACGACATTAAATAACCTGAAAAGGGTTGATATGTCGTAAAACAAAACTACCAAACCAAAAACATGATTAAACATTTGCAGATATAAAGAACTTGAAGCATAAACACCTTCACCAAAATGATAACAATTCAAAATCCCAAAGCTCTTAACTAATGACTATAAATTACCCGACTGACTTAAGACTCAAATGAAGGATATTTCCTTTTACATTCATGGCATGAAATGACCCTTAGGGTTGATATACCATTAAGAAATATCTTACCTTACCCACTTTGGCTACTATAATTTGTATAATCTTAAGTATACAGGGTGTTTTGAATAAATTTGATAATTATTTTATTCTTTTGATATTCTTTCATTCCAGAACCATTTGAAGTATTTTATAGCGCTAAAGTGTAACGGATAGTTGTTTCTGGGTACTACTGGTGCGGTTGAGAGCTGGAGACCATGGATGACTGGAAAGCACCAGGATATTGGAAGAATGACCCGCCTCATGATTATTTGCGCAGGGATTCTAAAATTCATAAGTATTAGCTGTAGCTCAGTGCTCTTTGAATAGCTTGAACGCCGTGAGATGTGAGATAGAGAGTTGCGATGTAGAAGTAGTGGGTAGGAGGAAAGATCATGCAGATGTTGTGGTTGTTTGCACAATGAAATTCATCGAGAAGCTGCAAAAGAAAGATGAGGCAAAGCAATGCAGGTGAGAGAGATAGATATCGGAATGGTGATTATGAAAAAAGCTCTGAACGAGGATCTTCGCTACTCCACGTGCAAGAGTTGCAAAGGCCAACTCGTCACTACCAAGGCCTAAGAAAACCAAGAAACTCATCAACAAGGTCAAACACCAAGTTTACTCTTGTTCTTTTCAGATGAGCAGAACTTCTGCGAGGACCAGTTACACAACGCACAGAACACTCTGCACAAAGTCCTGCATGTCATGAAAATGATGTTTTCTCAAACTGTAATGATATTTGAGTGTGTTTCTAGCGAAGACTACGTCATGCTGCCCGCACGTCTTCGCAAAGGAACTTAGACTGAATTCAGATTGCTATAATATCTCGTCAACTGCTGGGTGGAGAGGGTGGCTGTGGGAATGCTGTACGTGTTGCAGCAGGACTCTACTCGTGTCACACCTCTGGGAAAACTCAGAAGTTGTTGTTTGAGAACTACTACGACTTCAGTACTAAAATCTTGCTCTCCAACTCACCTGGACTATTATGTGTGGAGCGCAGTTCAGGAAGACACCAATCGTATTGCACACAAAACAAAAAAAAGCAGACACCCCCCTATAAAACAACCAAATCGCATATTCGAGAGCTTAGAACTAATTTCGATGATGTAGAATCATTCCTTCTTGTAAACCCCCTAAGACTAGCACTAAATGAAACTAATCTAAATGCTTCAACCTCCTAATCGTTTTGATATGCCAGGATACCTCCCACTCTTCCGTAAAGACTCTGACCAAGGACGAGCTGATTGCCAGGATCAAAATGGTGTTCAGACATCTTTAGAAAAACGCTTTGAAGGCTGCATGCTTCAAGTTCATGTCCTGTCTGGAGTGTGGCTTCCTCGAGTAAGCTGTAGTTGACAAAAGATCTAAGAAATACACTTTGAATTTTGAGAATACACTAATTATTGGACAAGATATGTTTCTTTTATTTCCTTTCTAAAAATATGTCAAATTTATTCAAACACCCTGTAAGCTTATGAAAAAAAATATTCGATGCAAGGTAATTAATTGATTATTCTAAAGAAACAAAACAAAAAACCTACATTTGCATATTGATATTTATTTTTAAATGATAGAATATATATATATATATATATATATATTAGTGATGGGACACTTCTAAAATTTTTCCTGATACAATTATTGCCCTAAAAAGTTAGAATGGCTCGAAATGGGGATCATTTTACGTTAATATTTATATGCGCAACAAACCTCACACTCTAAATTCTAAGATAATTGGGTGTTTTTTTTGTTTTCAGTGTTTTCACACATGGTCGCTGATAATAATAATAATAAAAAAAAAAAAATCGAATCTTATTTTTAGATGTAGATGGAATTTCTTTTTTTAATTTAACAAACTTCTAAATGTTTTCCCTTTATGTATTCTATCCAAGGTTTTTATTTCAGAGGTTATATATAAGATGACCAGACAGTGTCAGACTGGTGCCAGCAAAATAAAAATTAAAAAAATTTGTCCCTAGCATTTTAAATCTTTTAATAATCAACTGTGAATTCTCTGAGAGTCATCATATAGATGTTTAGCAAATAGGTGTGAAAAGAAATTTTAACATTTCAAAAGGTTTGCTAAGAGAATAGGCGTAAGTGAACTCTAGAATATTTACTTTGTTTACCATAATTTACCAATAAAAAAAAAATTAAATTTGACTCTGAGAGTCAATCCTAAATCTGGGAATGGGATTCCTAACCTGCTGTCCTGTAGCCCTTAGTATTATGTTGTAAATAAACAATCTTTTGATAAATAAAGATATTGTTTCATTTTTTATTGTCAAGAAAAAAAATGTTCAAATCGTTTTGGAATTGGAAATAAGGCTAAAATTTTTCCGATTCTGATAACACTAAAAGTCTTGATTTTTTTATTTTTTATTTTTATTTTTTATTTTTAAATTTTTTTTTCCTGATTCCGATTAATCGTCCCAACACTAATTTATATATATATTGCCTATTAGTCTTGCTTATGTGCTTTTACTTATGTGTTGTTGACTTGTAAGTTTTTCCACCTGCTGATCTATTCTTTCTTTCTTTTGTTATCCAGTTATGAGCCAGAGCTTCATCCAGGTGTCACATATAGAATCAAACCACTGAAAGCCACATTAAAAATATTCTCCACAGGAAGTATTACTGTGACTGGTAAGAGAATGCCTTCATCTAACATTCACATGCACACTCGATTGAACTATTCACTTAGAAAATGTTCATTTAAATCTGCACAAGACAAAAATAAATTATTGGTTCTAATTCTGAAGGAAAAAAAAAATTCAGTATATTTTCATTTTTACTTAAAAAACAAAGAATCTACAAAGAAAAAGATTTATATATTAAACATAAAAAATATTGTGAATTATCAATTGTGTTAAAAGGACTTTTTGTACATGTTCATTAGTGGATGTGGGGTGAAAAATGTTTAAATCTGGACGTTGAAGTTTCTTTGTTTTGCGCTGAAATAGTAAAATAAATGAAGGTTTCTTCTTGCTGAACAAAACAAACCAAAATGTTGTTAATTGAAATTAATAGGACAAATCCTGATTTTCGATAACTTAATAAAATGTCTTCATCCACAAAATAAAAATTTGTGTAAAAAAAAAAATTCCTTTCCTATGAGTTCCTCCAAGAAAATAAAAGAACCAATTCAGATAAGAATTGTTGCTTCTAATGAGACCATTTGCAAAAAGTAAAAAAGTTCCTGGAAATCAGATGTAAAGGTTCTACCAGAATAAATGGTTGATCATCAACCATTTGTTGTTCCTTAATAAATTGCATTAATAACATAAAATTAACATTTCTACCCGATCGTGGTTGACAGAACGAGAACAATCTACCTCTGTGGATTAAATAAAGGGTTAAGTTCAAAAATTCTGTATAGGTTCCCGTGTTTGACAAAGATTCATAACTTTGACTACTCGGTTCTGAAGTTTGAAAAGATGCACTCTACGGAGGTCGGGGATTATATCGACTGAAACGATTTGAATATAACAACCGATATGAAAATAATAGTTTGAATAATCTGAATAATACAAAATAATTTAAATAAGAAAACTAAAAAAATGTTTTTTTTTTTTTTTTTTTTAATATTTGGTGTTTGTTGAAAAACATGCACAAGTAGAAATATGGCAGTTCAAAATAAATTAACAAGGAAACTCTTTGATATACTTACGTATCAGGCAAAAGTAGATATCTACACCAAAAATGATTGAAAATTATCGAATAGAATTTTTATTAGAAATAAAAATCAGTTTTATCGTATATTTCCGATTTTACGTTGGACCGACCCCCATTTGACTGACTTATCTCTCCTTTTCTCCCTTTTATGTAACTCTACTAAATTAAAGACATAAAATGGGTTCGGTTCAATGTAGAATCTGAAATATATGCTTAAAACTGATTTTTATTTTTAATTAAAATTCTGATCAATAATTTTCCGTAATTTTTGGTGTAGATATCTACTTTTGCCTGATACAGAAGAGTTTTCCTTTAATTTATTTTGAACTGCCATATTTCACGTGTGCGTGCGTTCCAACAAGAACCAAATATTTTCTTAAATCAATCTCTTTCTGTAGTGAACACAATTTACTTTTAACTTTATAGATTTAAAGAAACCACAGAAATAGGGGTTAATTAAAGATACTACTAAGGGTTTAAAATCAAAATTTTAGAGGGATGAGGTATGAAGACGGGGAGGGGGGGAGAGAAACACTACCGTTGTTATGTTTATTAGATATGTTGTGCTTACAGCTATAAATATATAGAATACTAGCTGGCTTCGTCCGCTAGCTCTCGCTTCACATTATATATATATATTTTTTAAGTTTTAAAATTTTTTCTTATCTTTCCGTTTTTGCTGGAGATGGGGCATCCTACCGGATGCCAGATATTCACCAGCTATTTCAAACACTCCAGCCTAGAGATCTTTTTAAGATTCTAACTGTCCCTTTAAGTGCAATTGTTTGTATTTTTCTGCACTCGGTTATATATATATATATATAATATGTGTGTGTGTGTAAATCATCCTTATTTAATATGTATTAAATAAGGTACACATTTCATTGAAATTGGACCTATTTGAATTTTTGGTGGACCGTTGGTTTAAATTTCAGTGTGTGTGGGGGGGGAGCTTGTTTCCCCCGGGGACCCTCTTAATATAAAAATATGCTGAAATTTTGGGAATAGACATCATTTTTGGTCATTTACCTATGGTTTAAATTTCATTTGAATCAAAGGGAAAACAATTTTCAGAGGGGGGGGGGTGTCGCCAGAGACCCCCAGCGTTGAAGTGATATATTTCTTATATAGCCTATGACCTTCACTGAGAGGTCAGTAGTCCACATGCCAATTTTCAAGCTAATTAGAGAAATTTGTTCAAACATAACTCAAACCCAGAACTAAGGTATATTTTAGCATGTGTATAATTTAGATTATTCGGGCTACTGTTCTCATCTTGAGTGTTAGTATCACAACGTTTCGGATGCTGTAACCTCCGGCCTTCTTCAGGTGTATTTTTTCAGTCTTGGGAATATTTCTGTTCAACTCGGGAATCTGGACGGAATTATAAATAATAGATAAGGTTATACACACACACAGTGATATGTAGTAATAAAAAAGTAGTGATATATAGTGATAAGTCGTAAGACTGCACATTAAAACAAGAATAGGCTCCTAAAATGAATACTAGTATTGTCTGCAAGGACACGTGGTGCAGTGGATATAGTACTAAGTAAAATTCAGTTCTAAGTGATAGGCATCTGAAAGTTGAATGTTCAATCCTCGTTGTGAAGAATTGCGAATTACTGAACACTTCTCCTAGTCATGGCTGACTGAACGAGGGCATGCGACCTTCGTGAATTAAATAAAGAAATTCCATCCAGATTCCCGAGTTCGGCAGAAATATTTTCGAGTTTGAAAAGATACACGTGAAGAACGCCGGAAGTCACAGCGGCCAAAACGTTGTGAGAATAACACTCAAGATGAGAACAGTAGTCCGAATAATCCAAATCATACAAATTATCAACCCTCATCTCAAAAATGCAGAAACATTTTAGCATGTATTTAGTGTTATTCAAATATATAGGAAAAAAAAACAAAAAACCCATAGGAAAACAAATGTTGACAACTCACATTTAGTATACTTCTCTTCACCCTCTCTCTCACACAGGCGTGATGTTGCTAGTCTCAGTCTTTTCTATAAATACTATTATGGCATGTGTTCTTCAGAATTATGTGATCTATTCCCCGCTTCTTTTGTTCCAACTCGTTGGTCTAGAGGTCTCCATCAATTTGCTTTTTTAATACCTCATTATAATACAGCTTCCTATTCCAGTAGCTTCTTTCCAAGAACTGCAGGCTTCTGGAACTCTCTTCCTGCTGACTGTTTTCCTCCTACCTATAACCTTGGTCTTTTCAAGACTAAGGCCAATAGGCATTTCCTGTCGTTGCGACAATCATGTTTTTTCTTGTTAGCTCCTTACATCAAGTGGCTTCATGCGTTGTCTGCAGCGATTTTCATTAAAAAAAAAAAAATGATAATATTTAGTAATTAAAAGAATTTAGCCATAAATAAAATATCGGTGCTTATTGACAGAAATACACAGGTGAAATATAGCAGTTCAAAATAAATTAACTAGAAAAATCTTTGATATACTTATGTATCAGACAAAAATAGATATTAACATAAAAAATTATGGAGTAGAATTTTAGTAATAAAATTCATTTCTTACCCATATACGTTGAAGCTACGCCATTATGCGTCTTTATCTCCCTTCTAATATGAAGACGCCATGCGGTGTTGTGAGTCGGAGTTCGTTGACTACAAAGTTTTATTTTTTTATTAAGATTCTACTCTGTACTTATTTTTGCCTGATACGTAAGTATAATAGTTTTCCTGTTAATTTTTTTTTTTTTTGAATTATCACATTTCACTTGTGTATTCCTGTCAATAAGCACCAAAATATCTTTTGAGTCACATTCTGACCTTTTCTTTTTTCTTAATGAAAAAAAAAAAATCCTGCATAAATTAAAGATCTTTCTCCATATTTTCGTTCTTTTATGCGACAGGGGCTCATGAAAAAAATTACTTTCTAATTGAGTTTTAAAATTACTTTCAAATTTTGAAATTACACATGAATGTCATTTAAAAAAAAATCTGTTACTAGATAAAAATGGTTTGAACTTCTAAAGTAATCTATTAGAGATATATGGCTTGAATTAAAATCAAAGTCAAGTTTTAGGGTTAATTTGTGCAAAGAAAAATATTATTTTTCTCACGTGGCTCTGCCGTATAAAATAACTTTTCTTTTATTTTGCATTTATCCCGCTAAAACCGGGTCCACACTGGATTTTTCCATCCAGATTTGTTTGTTTGCAGCAGTAATACTCTGACCAATGTGTCGCCTCACTTTAAAGGAATAAAATAAATTTACAAAAACTGTTTTCTAATCTGTAGCAATGAAATTATTACCGCCTCTTGTGTATCTCGCCTCTATCTGACTTAGACATTTGAAAAAAATTTACTCTTGTCTGTACCTAACAAGTGTTGCAATTTGTTTTACTTTTCTTTTTTAAAATTATGCTGTTTTTTTTTTTCCCCAAATATTTTTTCTGCTAATCAAAGGGAAATAACTATGAAGAAATACAAAGTTATGGTGGTCATTTGAAAATAATTCTGACGTGGATAACGTATTTTCTTGAAGGAATAAAATAAAATTACATTGTAATTTTATTTTATTTTATTCTTAACAACATGCTGCAATCATCCAAATACAAAACAAAAATACAACTGACGTCCCAGAATCAAATATTGATTTTGTGGGAAGAAATCTTTTGATAACAAAAAAAAACAAAGAGACTGACTTTACGTTATATATTAGACTAGACCCTCTGGGCCTCGACAGTTTGTCTAATAAATATATCTAATATATATCTATTAATAATGGAGTTTATGTATCTGTCTGTCTGTCTGTCTGTCTGAAGCCGAAACTCCATCAAAGTTGTATAACCATTCATTAGATCCCCTAGCTTCATTATATACTATGAAAAAACCCGGCATAAACACTATGGGCATTTCTCAATTTACATAAGCAATTGCTTTTGAACTTCTAATAAATTAGTATTCTCAAATATACACTCAGGATCGTTTCATTCAGATTTTATCATGTATTTACGTAATTTTGCTCGCTACTAATCTTACTTATAAATTATGATTAATGAATCAAATTGTTTAATTAAAATAATAATTGATTTAAAAATTAATCAGTTACGTAGTTATTTTATCTACGTCCAATTGATTAAACAGCGTGCGGAACGTAAATCCATTGAAACAATCTCCCTCCGTCAATTCAGTTTGGACGCAATACAAGCGCGTAATTTGTAAACAAACGCTGGCATTTATCGTGTTACTTTAACTTACGCTGTTAAGCTTTAATTCACAAACTGTTATTATTCCATGTTTTATTTATTAAAATAAAAGATGTGATTTTATTTATTTTCTGTCAACTACAAAAATAATATAACTGCTTTTAGAAACATATTGTTTAATTAAAAAAGTTAATTAAAACACACACACACGCACACACATAAAAGAGTACGGATTTTTTACATTGTTTCATTTTATAAACACTTTTCTTCTGATTCGAAAAATACTGTTCGCTGTATTTAGTTTTGTGTTAATTGTTGATTTTAACAATTTTATTGAATCAAATTGTTTAATTTAAATAAAAATCGATTTAAAAATTACTACTAAGACACACACACACCCACACACACAAACACACACACATTCTAACAAATTTAATTAGGTAAACTTTCTTTCCGAGACCATTTACATAAGTAACCATGTTTAGTATATTCGATTTTTTGGTGCTTTTACACTTTAGGACCCGCGCTAACTTTGACTCCATCGTTAGGGTTAGGGTCAGAGTTAAAGTGGGTGTTAGGGTTAGTGTTTGGATCATCGTCAAACTCAGCATAGATCCTACAGTAAAAGAATACAGATTTTGTTATTGTTTTATTTTATGTACGCCTTTCTTCCGATTCAAAAAATACTGTTTGCTGTATTCAGTTCTTTAAATTGTTGATTTTAACGATTTTACTGAATCAAATTTTTTAATTAAAATAAATATTGATTTAAAAATTATTAAAAATATTTTTATTTATGGAGAAGGTTAATACAAAAATCGGGGTGGGTCGAAATTTCTTTTGTCATTATTTACATCTACAACTATGTTTGGTCATAAATAAAGAATATCAACGTATAACCACCCAAGAAATATGACTGAGGCTACATCAGTTTACACATTAGCGTTAATTTCTGACGCGGCAGCCTAGCAAAAATATGCGACCGGAGGGAGCATATATTTGCTAGTATATATAATATTAGTTATTAAAAATAACAAGCAATTTGAACGCCATACAATGCATTTAAGTTTTATTAACTTTTTTTTTCAATTGAATTTTCGAAGATGTACTTCTTCATCAGAATTAAATAAAGATATATAAAAAAAAAAAAAAATATAAAAATACCTTTCATTTTTTTTTTTTTTCCTTTTAGATCTCATCTTGGTTTTTTTTGGTGTTATCAGTTCGATGTAAATGAACGAATGAGAGTCTTTTTTGTTTCCGGACGGCACGTGGCGGTGCAATTTGAATAATATGGTTGTTGTCCTCGGTTAGAAAGCATTGTTTATATGGAAATATTAGTTATTAAAAATAACAAAAAAAACAAGATGAGATCTAAAAAAAAAAAAAAAAAAAAAAAAAAATGAAAGGTATTTTTATATATCTTTATTTAATTCTGATGAAGAAGTACATCTTCGAAAATTCAATTGAAAAAAAAAAGTTAATAAAACTTAAATGCATTGTATGGCGTTCAAATTGCTTGTTATTTTTAATAACTAATATTTCCATATAAACAATGCTTTCTAACCGAGGACAACAACCATATTATATATATATATATATATATATATATATATATATATATATATGTGTGGGCCCAAATTCTAGTATATATTAAATAGTTTTTAACGCCAATACGTAGTTAAAGCAAAATAAATTGTTTTGGATTATTAAAAGAATTTCCAACGCTATTGATAGTGTTTAACCATTCATTCATTCATTCATTCATTTTTATGATCCCTTATGTATTAACTAATTTTTTGTAAACATGACATAAATCATAAGTCAATGACGTCACGTAAAAGTTAGAATTATTTTGTTAAGGTAATGTTTTAAGCTCTATTTATAAGAAAATCTAAATAGCTCAGTCGTAGAACATCAGACTGAAAATCTCAATGTTTCGGTTTCGGTTTCGAGTTATGGCATCCGCTTTATTTGTTGGGGATTTCTTATTTAGTATTAATGCAATATTTTCCATTTCTAAAAGAAGTTAAGATGTACGTTTAAAAAAAATTGTGACTGACACAGACAGACAGAAAGAAAATGCCCTTTTATATTATGAATGGATTAATCAAGCATTTATTGAAAAAAAAAAAAAAAAAAATGCAATAGCACAAAGTATCAAATCAAACTTTAAAAAATCATATTTTAAAATAAATAATTTAATTATGAAATTGAATCAATCATAATGCAGTTTGGCTTCCTCACAAACAAACCAGCAACCCAAATCCATCGTTAATATTTGAAAAAAGAAGAAAAAAAAAACAAACTATGAATCACTTTGCGATCCTTCAAAATTTGCAAGAATTTAAAATGTTGAATATAAAGTCATTTCTAGCTTTAAAATTCTTAGCAAATCACTATACATTGAAAGTTTTGGAAGCTATTTACAGCTAATAATTTGATAAAAAGACTAAAACATTACCCTAACAGGAACCGATATTTGTTTAAAATTGTTTGTCCTAATAATAAACTTTTCCTTTTAATATTTCTCCTCATTCAATTTCAGCTCCATGTGTAGCAAATGTCCAGGAAGCCATAGAACAGATTTACTCCCTTTTAACCGACTACAAAATGGAGAAACGGGATCCATCTGGACAAGGGGTGTTTATGAAAAAGTATATCTACCCACATCTATCACCGTCACACAATCCGGTTCTAGATTCCGGCAGCTCTTCCTCGGAAGATTTTGACAGCGATGTTAGCCAAGACTGAAATGATTTTTTTAGCCTTTTTTTGGACTATTTGCGTGGAAAAGGAGGATATTATTTAGTAAAAAAACAAAAAGACACTGCAGCAATATTGGATTATTCCATGCTTCATCATGATACCTCTGAGAACCATTTTTCAATTTTTTTTTTCAATTTTTTTTTTTTTCAATTTTTTTTTTTTTCAAATTTTTTTTTTTTTTTTCAATTTTTTTTTTTTTCAAATTTTTTAAGAAAAAAATCTTCATCTGGCCATCTATGTTCCCATTAACCTGTGTTCTTTAGGATGTAAACAGTGTATGTATGGGTGTGTGCGTGCGTATATAAGGATTACAGGTTACCATTTACCATTTCTCTTGGAATCTGTCCCTTTACATCATTCTCCTGCAAGCTGGTGGCTCACTTTTTGTACTGATCAATTGCAGATAACCCCATCCCTTCCCCTTTTTATTACATGAAATGAGAAAAAATTAAAAAAAATTCCCCCTGATCATGACGTTCTATGTTAAAAGGCCGATTCATGATGCAGCTAAAAGCCAGAACTGGGAGCCTATTTTAAAATGTTTCAATTTCAGATATTTAAAAATATCAACTTGGATTTGTTGACTTTAATCAAATGCATTAACTTTACATAACATCCATTAAAAATTAGTTTTTCATTCATTTTGTAATATAAAAATATTAGTTGTTTTTGTGTTTTTTTTTTTTTTTTTAAAAATATAAAAGTAAATTAAACTAATTTTGTTTTTAATACCTTTTAAAAAGATGGACATTGCTCATAAAAAAAAAAATTATCAATATATTTGTTGTTAGGAATAACAATATAAAATTAATATTATGCATCAGATACTATTTTGAAAACAATGAAAAGAGAAGTTCTCGGCCTAGATTGTACCATCATGAGTAGGCCTTTAGTCTCGAACGCCTTGCTCTAATCCAATATTTGTGCACTTAATTTTAACCCACTGCACACAACTGTACGAGGATAGATAATAAAAAAACAGGAAAGTGCATATTTAAAGAGTTGTGAATGTGAGTACAACTATTTTTTACAAAGAAAAGAAGAAAAAAAAAAACAACTAATGGCAGGTAGAGAAGATCCATAACGAAAATGGGATTCTCTTTCGCCTTTCAAAAAACGAAAAAAAAAAAAAAAAAAAACCTTTTTGATAACACTTCATACACTCCGTTTTATTGTTTTTATTTTTGTAACAGAACATTGTTACATTTTCCCTCCTATAGTATTCCCTTCTTTGTAATGCTCAACAGCTCTGACCAGTTTCCTTCGAGCAGTTATTTTGCTAATGTTTCTAGTTTGTTTGTATCTGTCTATTTGTCATTCTAAATGTCCCATGTTGTTTGCGTGTGAAAGAAAGAAAGAAAGAGAGGGAAATTTGTTGGAATATTTGTATTACTAATAACTCTACCTCTGTAAGTAAAGTCATCCGTCAGTTTCATTTATTCGGCTTTTTTCTTTAATCATTACCCGCTGATAAACGAGTCCAACTTTATCATCACATGGTTATTGTTTTATATTTTGTAAATCCGTACCCTTTTTTTTTTTTTTTTTTTTTTTTTTTTTTTCTTTCTTTCTTATCTAGATGTCAAAAGAAACTAGAGTTTGTCATTTTGGTGCTTGTGCATATCAACCCTGACATTGAAATATTTAAAGAATGTATAAACTTTATTATGTACTTACGGGTTAGCTGAAAATAAGATTGTGCAGAAAAAATTACGCAAATTCATCCAGTAGTTATTAAATTATAAGAAAAAGAAAAAAAAATGATTTTACATACATTTTGACATTTTTGTAAACAATGGAGACCCCGAAATCGTGAAAATATGAGTTATCGTCCTTCACCACTGGAAAATGGTGGAAATATCTACCGAGTGATAAAATCGCTTTTTATTTATAATTAAATAAATACTGGATGAATTTGCATAATTTTTGGTGTACAGTCTTTTTTCATCTACCACGTAAGTACATAACA
Organism: Sepiola atlantica; assembly: GCA_963556195.1. Classification (NCBI taxonomy): domain Eukaryota; kingdom Metazoa; phylum Mollusca; class Cephalopoda; order Sepiida; family Sepiolidae; genus Sepiola; species Sepiola atlantica. Next base: position 15,483,899 of record OY744515.1, read on the forward strand.
AAGTTTATACATTTCTTTAGCTATTTTATTTTTAAGAGCGGTCTAACATGTCAGGGTTGATATGCACAAGCACCGTCATTTTTATAGAATATCTCTGTCTTTGGTAATAACTTTGCATTAATTCTTCAGACAACGAGGAAAGTGTTTTCTAAACGCTTTTGTTTCGATGGTAAGGGATTTGTTTTGCCTTTGAAGTCTGACAAAAAATCAAGGGACGTAATATATCATGTGTTAATGTTCCAATATCTTCAACTGATCATTATCTACAGTTAAAATAGATTCTTTTGACACTTGTTTCCTTTTGAAACAAAACAAAAATCTTTTATTTAAAGTTAATCAATAATAATAGATAGTACCATGCCAAAAGAATCTATTTTAACTGTAGATAATAATCAGTTAAAGATATCTGGATATATTGGTTAATGAAGAAATGATGGATTATCTCCCTTGCTTTCATTCTTTGATTTCTCAAAAGTAAAACAAATTTTCAAAGTTGTTATGTATTGTTTTACTTCAGAAAATGATACGAATCACGATAATTTGTTCGGGGAGTAATACTAAAACCCATTTCACTATGATTAATATGCGATCATACATTAGAAGATTATCTAATTAGAGGCGTTAAAAAAATGAAATTCTTGCCAATTTATTTTTTTATTTTGTTTTAAAAAAAACAAAAAAAAACAAACTTCAGATTACTATCGAATTTTTATTTTTTATTTTAAAATTTATTTTATTATAAATGCTTTGTTCAATTTTTAACAGGGGGTACAGGTTTCTCTGTAAGATTAACATAACATTATCTTCTTCATTTAACATGTCTTTTCCACATCATATGAGTGGGTTGTGCATTTTTCATGGTGGTATGATGTGATTTTCTCCAGGAAATTCTGTTTACGTTGGTTTTGATGTGCCATTCCTTGAGGTCATCTTTGACGGAGTTATTCTAAGTTTTCCACGGCCTAATTATTCTGTTACCCTCAATTGAGATGTGTGTACATCTGTTTATCCAACCAGAGCTTTGTTTAACATGTCTATACCATCGTATGTGTGGAATACTGAAAGCTCAATCATGTTTACTATGACCTAGCAAAAATAATTAAGTAGGACACCATATTATGTTAAATTTACATACAAAAAAATAAATAAATAAATAAATAAGCCCCCCTGATAAAATTGAAAAAGTAATTTTGTGAAAAGTGTTTTGCTGGCTGTATATGATACATTCTCGGCAAGTTTGAAACTGAATTAATAATCAGAATTTAAAAAAGAATGTTTTTAAAATTTTCTTTTAAAGAAACAAATTAAATAACAAAGATTTCTTGAATGTGGAAAATGTGTTGTATACAATCACAAAATTCTTTCATCAATGTTTCTCATTTTAGTAACGTTTTTAAGATTCCCAATTTTTAATGAAGGACATTCAATATTTCTTGAATTGTTTCAAATCAACAGTCCTTATTCTTTTGTTGTGATTTTTACCAAATTATTTAAAAAAAAAAAAAAAAAAAAAAAATGGATTGGAGATTTAAATTTAATTCTTTCGGTATTGTTTGGTCATTCTCTTCGAATTCGGGAATCTGGACGGAATTTAGAACAGAACCCTTTATTTAATCCACGGGAGTAGCATGCTCTTGTCCCGTTAGCCATGACTGGGAGAAGTCGTCAGTAATTCGCAATTCTTTGTATTGCCTGTACCGAGGATTGAACCTTCCGTCCAGATTCCCGAGTTCAACAGAAATATTCAAAGAGATACACCTGAAGAAGGCCGGAGGTTACAGTGGTCGAAACGTTGTGATGATAACACTCAAGATGAGAAATGTAGTCCGAATAACCAAAATTATACAAATTATCAATCCTCATTTCAAATATTCAGAAATATTGAAATATAAAGTTTAATTGTAGCCAGTAATTTCTTTCAAATTCAGTTTAAAAGGTTCAAAATGACATTAAAATTTCTCATGGACATGGTAATCATTGTTGACACAATGATTCGAGATGGACATGCTTAGTTTTAATACAGAGATAACGAAAATATCCTATTGTGTGTGTTTCTCGTCTCTATGTAACTTTGATAAATGCACATTGAAATATTTAAAAGATTTTTAATCTTTAATCAGATATATATTGAAATCAAAAATAAAGTAAGGGAAAACTAAAAAAGAATTTAAGATCATATTTTAAAAAAATTGTAAAAGATAAACTATATTTGGAATTATATTTCTCTCTGGCATCATCTTGCAGCCAACATCTTTTGAGAGTGTGTGGTTGATTTTCTAAGAGTGAAGATAAGAGTAAAAAGTGTCACTTTTTACTTTTTATGCTACTCCCCAATAGCTGCTCTTTCTTTGTTTCAGGATTGAAAAAATGAACGCAAATCGAAAAAAGAGCCGGATTAAATATCTTTGATATTCCAAATAGATTATTGTTTAGATAAGAACAATCTCGACTATACAGCAAGTCTTAAAATAACGAAACAAAAATAAAAATTTAGCCACAATAAACTTGTCTATAGTAGATCCACAGTGAGATTAACTTTACTTTATCTATTAAATAGAATCATAAAGAAATAAATGCAGCTAGTGCATGTATTGGGCGAAGATTGGATGGAAGCCACTTATCGAGAATTGATTGACTGCTGAAAGCAGGTTTCTACATTTCTTTTTCTTTTCTTTTCTTGATTAATTATGGGATTTTATGCATCTTGACACTATTGAAAAGAAGGGAGAGGGTGCATTCTCAATCAATAATCTTATTTATTGTCCGTTGGATTTTATTTCCATTATTAAAATGAGTAGATCAAACTCCTATAGCAAAAAAAAAAAAAGTTTTGCAACATTCTATTGAAACCATGTAAGGTGAATCGAGTTGTCATAATTTAAGCATTATCAATTTTTTATAAGCATAAATTAAATTTTGCATTTAAAAAATTTTCATCAGCAGGACCTGTGTGGCGTTGCCCGAGAAACTTGCGTAAACAAAGGACCGGAAATACTCTTTGCGTAAAAAATGCTAAGCATTTATCCATGATATAGAAACTATTTGTAAGTAGAATTGGGGAATAGTAAAATGAAAACTATCGTAGATTTAAAACAAAATTAATAGTTAATTAATGGGTTTCTTTTGCCAAGCAATATGCAAATTAGGCAACCGTAGGACGTCGATCACCTAGACATGACTGAGTATATTAGAAAAATGCTCTTCTATTATGAATCAAAAGGGCTTATTTGACAGCAGTCATTCACTGGTTTTATACCAATCAAAAATACTCGACAGTTCAATGAAGGGTGTGGTCTGCTGGCCCTGCTCTTTTTGGGTGACATATACCCCTGTTCAGTCCTAGCAGGTGCACTCTCCCAGGCTTTACCTTCTTTCTTTGAGAAGGGTTGGTTTATTGCCAATTGCCTGAGGTGCCAATGATGATGTTATTCTTGTGCAGCCGGAGCGACTACCCCTTTTTTGTGTGCTGACTTTTCTTATCTCCCACTTTACCAGCCTTGTGTCACATTTTCCTGCAGTTGGAAGGATGTAAATATTATCATGAATAGGAAGTTGGCTTTTTAATCTCACTGTTAGTGCGACAAATACCACAACTTGATAAATATACTGATTAGCTGCACTGGGTTTTAAAACAAAACAATTTGTTTATAGTATATAAATAGACTCTCATAACAGAAATTTTCGATTTAAAATTTTAAAAATAAATGTTTAAAATAAATGTAACAAATAAAAAAAAAAAATTCAATTTCTTGCAGTTTTGGAACCGTTATTTCAAATGAATTAATTTTGAATAAATAACTGATAAAATTCAGTAGTCACTTTTGACAAATATGATATTATCATAACGGACATATGAGAGACGCTAAAATAAAAAAAAAAACTGTCGGCCATGTTTGTTATGTTTCTCTCTTAGCGGAAAAAAAACTTTCTTTTTAAAAAAACTTTATTGCTAAACAAGAAACGATATCCAAATTCGCATTTTTCACTATATAATGCATAGGTTTATTTATTTTTGGTCTGTCTGCCACAAAACAGACATTAAATTTATGCACGCATGACTCTGCTTTATTTCTTTAAAGAATACATGTGTTTATCTTAACGAGAAAATGGCAAAGATGAATCCTGGGAGAATTAGGAATCTGGTGGTAATTTAAGATTTCTCTTTATTTACAGGTTTGTTTAATTTAGTGAGATAGCATCACGTTGGATTAGTGGCTTCCATCCTGGAAACAAGACTGATACCTGCAACAACCTCATTTTTGCTCGTTAATAAATCAGCTACGGTCAACATGTTAAATAAGAAGTGTAGATTAAAAACAAAAGCGAGTGCTTTATAAATAGTGTGCGCGTGCTATCTAAATTAATAAATGCAGACGTTTTTCATTTATCACTGCTATATTACCATCAAAACGGGTTACTGTTATTTAAATCAATACTACAACATAATATTTTTAAATACTCTAGTACAGACAAACGATCCAAAGACGATTAGTTGTATGACTAATTAGCATAACTATTTTTTTTAAACAGTTCATAATAAATTAATGTTTAGTGTTATACAATTATAATTTTATTGCCCCATTTTGTCTATGTATATTCAATAGTTTCGTCGATATAAGCAGTGATTAATTAAAATGATTTAATAAAAAACTGGATAACTTACTAAAAACCTGTCTTAATATTGCTTGCTAGAATTTTTATTGACAGGTAAAAGCAAAGAAAGGGAGTGGTTGGCTATCTTACTCAATTTCTCTCTCTCTTTCTCCCCTCCCTTCCTTTCTCTCTTTCTCCCCTCGCTTCCTTTCTCTCTTTCTCCCCTCGCTTCCTTTCTCTCTTTCTCCCCTCGCTTCCTTTCTCTCTTTCTCCCCTCCCTTCCTTTCTCTCTTTCTCCCCTCCCTTCCTTTCTCTCTTTCTCCCCTCCCTTCCTCTCTCTTTCTCCCCTCCCTTCCTCTCTCTTTCTCCCCTCCCTTCCTCTCTCTTTCTCCCCTCGCTTCCTCTCTCTTTCTCCCCTCGCTTCCTCTCTCTTTCTCCCCTCGCTTCCTCTCTCTTTCTCCCCTCGCTTCCTCTCTCTTTCTCCCCTCGCTTCCTCTCTCTTTCTCCCCTCGCTTCCTCTCTCTCTTTCTCTCCTCTCTTCCTCTCTCTCTTTCTCTCCTCTCTTCCTCTCTCTTTCTCTCCTCTCTTCCTCTCTCTTTCTCTCCTCGCTTCCTCTCTCTTTCTCCCCTCGCTTCCCCTCTCTTTCTCCGCTCTCTCTTTCTCCCCTTTCTCCTCTTTCTATCCCCCCCCCTCCTCTCCCGTTTTTCTTTCTTTTGATTTCATTAGGGGCTTATTTAAAAGATAAATAAATAGGTATCAACATTACCAGGATGTTAATGTTGATCTATTTATACGAGTAAATGCGGAAGGTTTAATCTTGTTTGCCAGAAACTTATGAATGAAATGTTTATTATTTAAAATTTTGGTTTCAAGTAGCAAATTTTGAAGTGATAGCAAGCCGGCTTTGCCAGCTAGTATCTATATAATGACATGATGCAACTGATAAAAGTGTTAATTAACATTTTAAATGACAGTTGTATGGAGGTTGAGGGTTCAATTTTCATTACAACCTATACTAACAAAAAAATAAAAATTATTTAAGGCGTATCTGGTCATGGCTGATGGAATGAGAATAACCTACCCCTATGTATTAAATAAAAAGTTCAGTTCAAAATTCCGTATAGATTCTCAAGATCAACAAGATGTACCTGAAGGTCAGAGGTTACATGGGCCGAAACCTTGAGAACAACATCCAAGATGAGAATAGTAGTCTGAGTAATCAAAATTATCGGCCAAAAGGTTAAAACTCTTTCGATGTTTTTATGATGTGACCTCGGTTGGGAGTGGAAGGAAAAATGGTGGCAAATGAATGTCAATAGACACCTGAACATTATACTTTTTTTCCCAAACATAAATGTTGCATGTTTGTGAGAATGGCAGCCATATTTAAAGATGACCGACAATCATTCAAATAGAACATGAGGACTTACTTAAACCCTAGTAACACCTGAACTAATTAATATGCAAACATGTAGTTTAGTACATTTTATTCCTAATTAAATTCTTCATCATTTAATATATAGATATTGGACTTAATATCTAGTCTGTTTCAGAGTCGAGAATGTTTGTAGAAAAAAAAAGCTTTTTTTTTTTTTTTTTTTTTTTTTTTTCAGACATTTTCTTTGATAGTGCTTCAGTTATTTATATGTATAGCTTAAAAATAGATTCTGTTAAATTTTGATATTTCACATGTAGAGGCATTTATATTCTACCAATATGACTCCTCACACAAAATTATTGTTTTTACCTTTGCCGAAGAGAGTTGTCTTCGGTCAAATTTATAACTGTTTGTTTCTTTACTTGTGTACAGTCTAGCGTCCACATCGCTCGACCAATCGTTACTAAACTTGGTCAAAATATCAGTCATGATCTAGCTTGGAACTGATTTAATTTTGAGATATCTAGTTCAAAGGTCAAAGAAAAGACGCAAGCCATGCTTATAGCGATAACTTTGATTCTCTTCATCGTAGGTATTTTATTTCGTCCAAATTGTAGCTAATTTAAGTCTTACATCTTATGACATCGACTGTGAAAAGTTTCAATGGCGAAATTGACGGAATTTCAATTTCTGATGAATCTAATGCTCTTTAGTAACAGCAACCCTATCCAAAATTTCCGCCTGATCAGATAAATAGCTTTTGAGTTATCAACGTTTTCATTGTATAACTTTGGGAATACGTCATATGACATGGAGAAGTAAGGGCCAGATAATACTTTGCCCCATCCTTACGTTGTCGGGCGGAAGTATTCAGTCTTACGACTGACTTTTTAACCTTACATGTATTTGTAATTTTGCGTAATTTCCAAGTTGGTTCCTAATCCCAAATATACAATAATTGCCAGCTTTTATTCAAAAGAAATTTAGCCCATATTTCTTTGGGTTTTTTTATTTTTAAATCTACAAATATAAGAACACTGGTTTTAAACAATCATTTATAGTAGTTAGTTTATTTAAAGTAAAAAAAAAATTGTTTAGTAAAATAGATACAATCATATTTTTTATTTTTCAATCTACAAATATAAGAACACTGGTTTTAAACAATCATTTATAGTAGTTAGTTTATTTAAAGTAAAAAAAAAAAAAAAGTTTTAGTAAAATAGATACAATCATATTTTTTATATCCCTAGTTACGTCGTTTACTCATTATTATATTGTCAATTGTCATTATCTTTTACAGCATTGTTTCCAACAATTTCATAACATGTATCTCCAGCACATTTGCATATATCTGCGCATTGTACCTTGTTTTGTAGACATGTAAAAATGTTTGCATCTTTACATTGATTTCTTTACATATGATTGCAGAGCATTTTATCAAATCCATTAAACTTTCCGATCCAAAAAGAAGATTCATCCTGTTGATTATTAATTAATTTTCTATCAGGACAATCAGACGGATGGTATACCTGCATTTGCATGAAGGCTCATGCTATAGATACCTCCTTTATTCCAGAGTATGTAGCCAGATTTATTTCTGGTGACTTCAATGTTTTTTTCTTTGTTCTCTTTAGAGATCTACCTGAAATGTTAGAAACATCATTTAAGTGATGTAGGACATCCATTGTTTTTTTTAATAATTATATCACTTCTTTTATGGGTTGTTTCATGTTCAGAAAAAGTTTCTTTGACAAAATCATTATTGTTGCTTATCAAAGTTGTTGGAATACCTGTCTGGATAGTAGATGTAAGAGAATTTTCTTCACAATCCATTTCAAGTTCAACTAGTGATTTAAAACTGAGTGAGAAGCACAATGTCCCAAACATTTTACAAACCGACTAATTGGACAGATCCAGACAGATGGTGTACAGCCAGACCAAGTGATGAATGTTTTGGCATTAATGTCCATCCATTAGAAGCTGAGCATATAATCTCTTGTGAAATAGACAAAAGCTTTCTGTGGACATATCTGCATCTGTCCACTATTTTCTGTATGTAACTCTTCAGATGCACCAACTATCCATATAAGTTATATAAAATGTGGAGTACTGTCTTTACAGCCTCTTGCAAATTTAACGTTCCTGCTGATGGTGGCCATAGCACAGAAGGTTTAACTTGTCTAATAGTGTTTCTCAGATCCATAGCAGTTGTGTAAAGGTTGGATAGAAGATTTGAATCTGTTGTGATGGCAAGTTTGTGTCATTTTCTGATGAGTGTTTCACTTGGAGTTGTGGTCTGTATTTTCTCATGGAGTACTGTTTTTAACATTACAAGAAAACACATTAGAATGTCATTTACATAGACAATGTCATAGTGTGAGCTCATTTTAGGAGTACTGAAGCACAGTTGAGGAATTTTTTAATCAACTTTTGTCTTAAATATCCTGTTTTATATGAATGAGCATCAACACTATGCGTTTCTTGTATCTGCTTGACAAAGTCTTTCAACTTTTAAAGTCTCATTATTTCTTTGGTCTCAATAATTTGGATGTGAACTCATTTAGCAAAACCTCAAATGCTTTACCATATGAAGTTGGTCCAGTCTGTTCAGTTTTCCTTGGTTTGGTCAAGTACAGGGTGAAATCACAATAACAAAATTTATAATACTCACAATCTTGATTTTTTTTTTTTGCATGAAGTGTTTCATTTTCTTCTGCTGTTCATTCAAAATTTATTATTGAAATTTTTTTTCCAGCTTTTCTGTTTTTTTTCCCAGATACTCTGCACACTATAGTTTTTACTTTTTCTCAGATCTGGTAGAAGATGCTTTGATCTAGCTGGCAAAGATGGTCAATCAAAATTAGAATGAAGAAAGCATCTTCTTTCAGTTGGTAGTTCATTCTTTTCAGTAGTTATGCACTGTTGATATCTTGAGATAGACACCGTGTGAAAATAAATATATTCATGGGTTTAATGTGCATTGGAAATCAGTAACTTACACACACAAAAAAAGTTAAAATTTAAAATAATAGCAAACCCTTATTTGATAAATCTAGAACGTTTCATTAAAAGTTTAATAATTATTTTTCTTAGTTTAAAAATATCTGCAGTTAAATTTCTGAAGAAAATTGGATATTTTTAGTTTACATTCTACAACTAAATCGACGAATCTTTATTAATCAGACCAATGAATGTTTATGTAATTATGCTTATCGAAATTAGCAGAAAACTTCAATGCGCAATGCATCTATTTTTTTTACTGATGTTTCACCACTTATCCTTGAGTGGCTTTTAACCTTGATAAGGGTTAGTGGATTGAATAGATTGTCAGTTGAAATAGAATATTGTGGGGATTGAAAATGATGAATGAAATTAATAAAATCTACTTATGGTGTTTTAAGAGTAGGTATCTGTTGACATTGACCTTGAAGACGACTAAGTTGCAACCCATAGGGAAGCATCCCCGTGTGACCTTGTTCCGCAGATAGGGAGTCCTTGGAAAGAATCTCTGCTCGTGGAAACTCTGTCTGATGTTAGACACACTGAGGTAAAAAGAGAAATTCTTTGCAGTTGTGGTAGAAAGACATGTTCTTCTTATGATGTCTTACAAGAAGGAACCAAGGATTAGCCCATTTCGTAAAAATGACGATAGAGTATTTATTTACCTCCTCTCCAGGAGGTTAGGCACAAGGCCAGTTTTATCTTACTCCCACAAGGTAAGATGTGACTCAAGGTCGGGTCGGAAAAGTGGGGTTTGAAAAGCCAACGCCCCAAAAAGTGAGCACTCTGGGCAGTCCCGTCGGCATTTTCCGGTAAAATAGATAGAATAGAGAAAGATTAGCAACGTTTCTTCTGTGAGAATAGATCATTGCCCACTAGTCAAGGAATGAAAGAATGCTCTAAGCGTCACCTCCCCAGATATGGAAGCGACACTTAGGATGTATCTGAGTCTTGTAAAGGTAGAGTATTGCCTCAGGAGTCTGTACTTTTGGAATGGTAGAAGGTTTGAGATTCTACTTTTTTTAGGCGATTACGTGTGAACACCTAGAAAAACTTGACAGACAAAAAAACACTTTAGAATTTAGAGTGGGGGATCGGTTTCACATATAAATTTAAGGTACAAATGATCCCTCATTTTCGAGTTGTTCTCGCAGTTTAGGGCAGCGAACCAGTTTTTTAATTTTATTTTTCTGTCAGATAAATTCTGTATGTTCTTTTTGGGGAGGTTCTACTTTTTATAGACTATTATGTGTCGTTTTTTGACCTTACCATTCAAACTTAGGGTTAGTGGTAAAAAAATTTAGTTAATTTCCTTAAAAAGTTAGAATGGCCCGGAAATGGGAGATCATTTTACGTTACATTTATATACGAAACTGATCCCCACTCCAAATTTTTTAAATAATTTTTTTTTTTTTGTGTTTATTCACACGTACTCGTCTAAAATAAATACTTAGAAACTCATAGGGTTGGGGGATAACAGAGGGTGTTACTCTACAAATTTACCAAAATTAGATTCCTTAGAAGCATCGAAATTATGTAAATTGCTGATCGGTAACATGCTAATATTATTTATTTTATTACAATTGCGATCTTTTAAAGCAGCCAATGAATTTCCATATACATTTTCGATTACTTGTTTAAACCGAAAAAAAAATTCTAGTCTAGTAATTTCCTATTTATTTATTGTAATAGATTATGGTTCTGATCTGCAAAAAATAAGATAAACAGGAAAACGTGTGATGTTATTTTGTAAATATGAAATCGAAAAAAAGTTTTCTTTTTGTTTACATATTTCTTCTTCACTGGAGGCAGCCATCTGCTACGATGATTGTGATTGGTTGATTTTCAGATATCAGATGTATTCTGATTGGCTACTGTTTGTACAAAGCCATCTAAAAGTTAGTATCAAATTTGAAGATTAAAAGTCAAATTATTAATTAATGCACCAACATCTTGCATGTGAAAAGTTACCCAATGTTTCTTATGATTTTATACACATTATATCCAAAAATAATCCCCCACCTCTTTTGTATCTCATTAAAAGTAATAATTTTCTCCCTGGGCCAATGGCCTTCTTCATCTAAGAAATTCCAAAACAAAATACATTAAACTTTGAACAGATATGCAAATTCTTTTTACCATAAAAAATGTTTTTCCCTTTAAACAATGAACATTTATGTGATATTCATCAAAATTAGCTTCATCACAATAGTCGTTTGATACTTTACTTCAAACAACTTTTTATCTTCCTGAGGTACTGAATTACCTCCCTTAGAGTTATGCACACATATATATGTATATATATATATATATATATATATATATATATATATGTGTGTGTGTGTGTCATGGCACCACGGTTGATCTAAGAGTCAAACTAACCGCAGATTTGGAGTCAGCATCTCTGATCCGATGTTAGAATTTCTTGAACCTTTTTAAAATTCACTATTCAAAATAAAAGTATGTAAAAATAAAATTCGAAACAAATGTTTCAACATTTTCAGCCGACCGAACGACAACATACTTCTGAACCTTTTCACTATAAAAAAAATAAACAAACATAAAATACTTCAACATTGCTTTTTTTTTTTTTTTGTTAAATTACAAATGGAACACGTCTTAGTCTGATTGTCTAAAATAAATAAACAGGTTAAGTAGGTTACAAAGACAAAATATTTTCATTTGATCGGTAGCCGTATGGATGAAGCATTCACCTTCAGTTCCAATATTTATGCCACCTTTCAAGGTTCGAATCTCCCATTAGACAATTGTTTTTTTTATGCTATAGCATTCCAGTTATTTCTTAGCCTATATCGATCATCATAAACCTGAATAATGCACTTATTTATTTTTCTTGAATTATTTTATTGCGATTTAAAGTGAAGTAAAAAAAAAACGAACAAAAATAACTAATTGATAAAACAAAAAAATGTGTTATTTAATAACATTTTCCTTTATATATATATTTTCCGGAAAATTTAGAAGGAAAAAAAACTTTGCTTTGTAAATGGTTTCTCAAGACTTGAATAATTTCAAATTCAACAATTCTTTTTAAAATGAACAACTTCTTTGTTTTTTAAATTTTGCAATGTTTAAATATTCATGGTTGGATGTAAGACCAGAAACGCCCATGCCACCTTGCGGCCAATACCCCCCCCTCCCCCTAAAACGTCTTTGAAGCAGGGAATTGTTTTCTTAAAAATGTAAGGAAAAAAAAAAGTTGTATTGTAAAAAGTTTCTAATAATTTTAAAATAAACTTCTTTATTTCATATATATATATTATATACACTGGATGACCTGTGATTCATGGAGTTAATATTGATACATCGTGCATACATTTAGTTTCCTTTTAACCAATGGTGCAGGTAAATCGTTAGATATTTTAAAAGCACATTTATTTCATGAAACATCTATCTGATTTGCTGAAATTGTGTAACTATTTACAAAACATTCTTATTTCTAATATTATTTATGTTTCTCCATTATTAAAAAAAAAGTAACATTTTGCTGCCTTTGGCCTTGACTCCATCTATAACACTAAAATTAATTTTTGGATGTGATTGAAGAGAAAATGAATATGTGCTGTCTGTACAGTGATTGAACTCACAGCCTTTAGATTATGAGAATTCTCTGCTTTACACCCCCTCCTCCCTCTGTTCCACCACTTCTCATATCATTCGACCGTGCAAACAAGCAAAGCATCACTATCTTCTAGCAAAAAAAAAAAAAAAATATCAGAGTTTTGCAATGTATAGATATGTTGTCCTATGCTACGATGATCACACATCTTTACATTAGTTGCTCTGTCGGTTGTTCTATGCCTATTCTGATGTTTTATAAATCAATAGAAATTTGGAGTTGATGGTTTGGAGACTTGGCTAATTGGGTATACAAGAACTGCAGTGGAATTACTGGTAGTGTGTAAGACAATGGAGATGAATGAGAACTCATATGTGGAGAAAGTGTCTGGATGGCGAAGCTATTGAGATTGTCGAGAAGTTTTGTTACCTTGGTGATACCTTTGGAACACAGGGTGGAGCAGGTGCTAGTATGATTGCAAAAATTAGGAGTGGAAAGAGGATGGAGTAAGTTCACGGAAATTCTACCATTACTAACCAGCAGAGTGTTACCACCATCAACCGAGTGAAGAGTCTATCAGGCATGTGTACGCAGTGTGATCATGTATGGAAGTTAAACCTGACCAGTGTAGGAAGATGTGTGCAGAAAGTTAGACGTCGATGGTATGGCCACGTTAAAAGAATGGATGAGAGTTCTTGGGTTACTAGATGTAGAACAGTTAACGTAGCAGGTTTATTTCATAGGGAAGGCCAAGGAAAACATGTGGTGTAGTGATAAAAATGGACTTAAGAGAAAGAGGGATAAATAAAGACCTGACCATAGGTTAGTTTGGAAGTTAATTTCTGAAAGTTGTCCAACACATGGCAGCATGTAAAACGGACGTTAAACTAAATATAATGATGATGTTGGTAACCCCCAAAACCACACAAAAAAAAAACTTGCTGTGAACAATAAGTATTTATTGCAATACAGTTGTGTAACAATAATATATATACAAAAAAATTTATAGCGCTTTGTGAAAAAAAAAGACAAGTTGAGAATCTGAGTAGTGCTAAGTCTGAGTTCGGGAATTTTAGAGTTTTCTTTGTGTTTTTATTCTTTAGAGGAAGTTTATTTGGAGATACTTTCTTCTTAGTCTTCTTGTTTCCAGGTCATCGATTAGGTAGTTTGGTATGGTAGTTTTGTTTTACGGCATATCAACCCTTTTTGGGTTATTTAATGCCGAATCTGGTCTTGTTTTCTTCTCTTTTTTGTTTCTTTCCCCTTTTAATATCTGTTTCTATTTAACCCATAGTTGGGACCCTAACAGGTACTACCACTCCGGGTCAGGGTGGACCTGGGAGCAATGGTAATTAAGAGGAGGCTCCACATTCCCCAAAGTCCGTAAGCCGGATCTCACCATCGGATGTAGTTTAAGGTCATATCCAGGACCGGGAGTAGGGTAGGAAAAATAAAAATAAAAAAGGGGAGGGAGAAAGGGAGAGGGGCTGTTGTTTTTGTTTTTGGTTTTGTAGAACATAATTAAGTTTTACAAACAAAAAAAACAAAAAAACAAAAAACGTCAATGTAGGTGAATTTCGTCTCAGGGAGCCACAGGGCAGCCTGATCTGGTATCATCGATTAGTGTAATCATCGATTAGTGTCTCTACTTTAACCCCTAAATAGTTAGTTTTATAGAGAATTTTCACTCGAGATGACTATTCTGATTGGCTAACCAACCTCAGATCATTTCTCATTTTTCTGCTATTTTATGATTGGTTAGCCAATCAAAGCCTTTGTTTCACATATGTAGGAAGAGCAGCCAGTTAAGTCACAGTATAGGGACTTGTTCTCTTAAGGGTGCTAGCTCACCTTTTCATTTTGACAGCTGACCATCTGATGTGGGTCTATGTTTGAATAATTCAGCTGCACAAATTAGTGTGACCTTTTAAATTGTAAACTCAAATTTGGTCACCCGCGCCAGTAAAAAAACAATTGTTTTAAACAATCTTGTCTCACAATTAATCGTGTTCTTTTAAATCGTAAATGAAAATAACTCTTCCAAAATTGTTTTGATAAGCCACCCAAAATTTAGATATATTGACATGACCTTTCATAGTTTTATGAACATTTGGCAGTTTCAATGAAGCTAACATTAATATTTGTCTACACTCAGCCGTTAAAAGAGTGTTAAGCCATGTTACTTTTAATATATTTCTTTCATAATTCCGCTTAAGCAACTAATATCGCTTGTCAACATCTGACAGTGAAATCCATTAATAAAGTTTTAGCGTCAGTAAAATATGTTGTCACACACACACATATATATATACATGTAATAATATAAAAAACAATTATTTTATATAGTTCAGACCGATTTTATGGGAATCAAATTCCAAAGCTATATATATATATATGTTGTGAAGTAGTCCAAGAAGTCAAGTCGAGGTTGGGTTAAGATAACAAGTGTATTAACATAAAAGGTACAAAGGTAAGGAAACTGACTGGCACTCGGCTAGACAGTTACAATACTGTCCTTTTTCTCCCTGGTGATTGTCTACTTGCACTATTTATAGTGAGAACCGGTGTAGTTTCTCTTCTGTTAGAACAGCCGGTGTAACAATATACATGTATGATGTGTCTTGTGTTAGTACAAAAAACTATCAAAGTGCTTGATCATAAGTCATGCAAGAGCTAATATTAATTATTTTATTTAAATATTTTAAATAATGCATCCACTGGAGATAACCAGGTTTCATCCTGTGTATCTCCAGTGGATGCAGTAATGTATAGTATTTATAAATATATAAGATAAATGATCTTTTATTTAGTTGAAAGGAAAAAACACAACATTAAAAAAAAAAAAAAAAAATTTCTGACTTTGATCTTAATCACTGATGCATTTCTGTGAATTCAATAAAAAATAAAATTTTTTTTACGTCACCTTATGCTTATAGAAATTAAGGAAAATGTGGATATTTGATGTGAGTGAAACATCGTAGGTTAGGTTGTATTATGATTAAAAGTGCTCAATGTGAATACTGCAGAGCTTAATTATGATGAATCAAGAAATCTAAAAGCTGATCATTGCAGTTAGGTTTTCAATGATCAGGTTTTAGTGCTCTTCTTTCATTATAAACATGAAAATCAATTTCTCAAAATCAGAACAGAACCGAATCAAGACTGCAGACTGTGCACGCGCAAACACTCCATATCGTTTACTGCAGTTTGATGGATTATTCAATCATCAGTAGTTAATAATTAATAAACTGAACGTTTTCAGACATGTGTATTCAAATATATAAAAATTGTATAAACTCATTCAGGAATTTACTCAAGCAATTCTAATGATTGGATAATCCATGAAGCAGTGGTAAAGTGTTAAGATAAGCCGCATTTATTAGTGTTACTAGAAATATATGCATGCTTTTTCTGGTCACATATTTTTGCTATCCTCGGAGAATGGTATCATGACAGACGAACACATACTAAACTACACCCCTCCCAACAAGGAGGTAATGCTTGGGATGATGGTATTATGACGACAGAACAGATAGTAACTTAACCCCATCTCACCTAAAAAAGAAGAGGATAATGCCTGAGTTGTGTGTCTCATGACTATAGAACAAATACGACCCCCCCCTCCATAAAAAAGGAGGATGTAATGCCTGGGAGGAAGATATAACAACAGATACTACACTACTCCCCCCCCCTTGAATTGAGCATTGAAAGATAGTACTCTAGTACAGTTAATAGAAGTATTAGTATAGTTTTGGCTTCAAACAAACATATACCAACTCCTCATTAGTAATATATATATATATATATATATATAATATATATATATATATATATATATATATATATATAATATATAGATATATTATATATTACTATACTCATTCCACTATTTGTTCCACTTTGATTTCATTCGAAATTCATCAATTGTGATATTTTTAAAGAATTTTTTCTTGCTTAGCTAAAAACAAGTCAGTTGTGACACTGCATACCTCTGCCTGACAATGTAAGAATGGGCCAAAGACTTATCTGGGCCGTACTTCTCTATATTGTATGAAATACTCCTGGAGATAATGCCACAGAATCATTCATAATTCAATTGACAAATTATTTATCTGATCAGGCTGAAATTTTCTATGGTGGTTAATGTTATCAAAGAGCATCAAATCCATACATCAAATTTGGATATATTGGAAGTTGAAATTTAGTCAAAATTTTGACCATGACTAAATTTTTTCAAGGTCAAAGGTAAAGGTCATATAAGATGCAGGACTTCATTGATTACAATATGGGCCAAGTAGCGAGTCTCTACTGACTGAGGTAATTTTTAATTTTTTACCATTCGAAATGTTCCTTTTTGAGGGGCTGGATATCCTCCACATAAAAAAAATGACCTTGTGTTTAACTTTTCCTCCATGGAGAGGTAAGTAAATAGTGACACCATATAAGAAAAGGACATTTTGTTTTTTATTATGCGAAATATCTTAGTAAATGTCAGTCAAGAATAGCGTTGAATAAAAAGACCCTGTTTACATTTTATACACATTTTTGTTTTATTTCGACTTTTAACAAACATTTGACTTTGACTTATATGAAATCATATTTACACATTTAACACATCATAATTAAGTCGGCTGAATAATGTTTTGGAATTTTTTTTCAACAGGTCCGAATGATCCAACCCCCTTGAATTAGTCTGGTAAATATGTGTACCTGTACCCCTCCCATGTTTCAGAAAAGCTACCAATGTCCGTTGTATGAAAGTTTCACATCATCTATGTTATAGAATTTTGTTTCTAGTCCTTTAAACCATCTTATAAGTGTCTCCTAGTGCGTCATTTACTTTGGATGGGTTGAGCCAGGAAGTTTCTAGGGAATATTAGATTCACAAGTGGTCTCCTGTTGCATGTATATCTCGGCCAGGGGAGATGATTTTCACAACGTTAGCTTTTTGCAGATAGATGTTGCCGTCGTTCCACATACATCACCTCGTATTCCGAAATCGTCACCCATCTGGTACTGGTCAGGCTCAACATTGCTTAACTTTAGTGATCTAACAAGAACTGGTTTGTCAACGTATGACGTATCACACCGTGTAAGTCCTGGTTAACAAGTCTTATTTTCAGATGGATCTACTTTCACAACAAATTGTAGAAGAAAAACCATTAGAAGACCTTGTGGCCAGAGATGAAATGAAAGGTCGATGATACGAAGCAGGTGATTTAGAGGACTGTGTCCAAATTTGTAGCTGCGGGACTATTTCTTGCTTCCTTTACCAACCATGAATAATTGTAAGTGTGTTGAACTTCTTCAGAAGAAATTTGAAAACAACTGAACGTTGCAATGAGCTGGGAACCCTCAAATCTTAACCCTATGGAAGAGTAACGTGTAAGTGCTGAAGCCTTGAGAGTGTGGGAGAGAGAGAGAGAGAGAGAGAGAGAGATGCCTTAAAAGAGAAGAAATGGTACTGCAACAACTGAATTATCAACATGCGTCTCCACCCAGCAGCAAGCTAGACAAAATAGTCATTTCCTTAGTTGAGGCAAGGTTTTTATAGGCCGGATAGTAAGATGATAGAGACTTGTGTTTTTATCTAGACACCATCTATAGGTGATTGCCTACCAAAGCTAAAGCACACTTCACCATCTATAGGTGATTGCCTACCAAAGCTAAAGAACACTTCACCATCTATAGGTGATTGCCTACCAAAGCTAAAGAACACTTCACCATCTATAGGTGATTGCCTACCAAAGCTAAAGAACACTTCACCATCTATAGGTGATTGCCTACCAAAGCTAAAGAACACTTCACCATCTATAGGTGATTGCCTACCAAAGCTAAAGCACACTTCACCATCTATAGGTGATTGCCTACCAAAGCTAAAGAACACTTCACCATCTATAGGTGATTGCCTACCAAAGCTAAAGCACACTTCACCATCTATAGGTGATTGCCTACCAAAGCTAAAGCACACTTCACCATCTATAGGTGATTGCCTACCAAAGCTAAAGCACACTTCACCATCTATAGGTGATTGCCTACCAAAGCTAAAGCACACTTCACCATCTATAGGTGATTGCCTACCAAAGCTAAAGCACATTCACCATCTATAGGTGATTGCCTACCAAAGCTAAAGCACACTTCACCATCTATAGGTGATTGCCTACCAAAGCTAAAGCACACTTCACCATCTATAGGTGATTGCCTACCAAAGCTAAAGAACACTTCACCTGCCCTTTTGAGTTTCTTATGGTAGGAAGAGATAGGATTGATTTGAGAGAAAGAGGGATAAATAAAAAGCCGGCCAGAGATAGGTTAATTTAGAAGTCAATTTCTAAAGGCTGTCTAACACGCACAGCATGTAAAACGGATGTTAAACCGAATATGATGATGATGATGATGATGATGGATGCTATTAACAGTTGCTATGCCTCCCAACAAAAATTTAACCTAACTTAAAAAAATCTCTTAAAAGTTATTTTCAAAATACAGTACTTTACGAGATTAAAAAAAAACAAAAAACTATTTTTTAATTATAACATGTAAGGAATTTGTTTATAACATGTTTTGATTATTTGTAATTTCAGTCAAACAGGATTTTAAGTTGGCTGAAGTATATTCATAAAATTAGAATACTCCTCATTTGTAAGGCAGTCCCCATTTGTATGCACACACACAGTTAAGTTACCTTATTTATGAGGGAACTGTGCTTAATATTAGTGATAGAGCATATATAAATCTAATCTCTCTCTCTCTCTCTCTCTCTCTCTCTCTCTCTCTCTATATATATATATATATATATATATATATATATATATATATATGTGTGTGTATAAAGTAAAAAAGGTAAATGAGAAAAACACAGGCAGAACTCCAGAGAATGGAGAAGCTGGGGAACGGTGTTCCCCTATGGTTGTAGTACCAAAAGCAAATGGAAAAGTTAGAATATGCATAGACCTCACAAAGCTCAACAAGTGCATAAAACGTGAACTCCACATGCTGCCCACAGTTGACCACTTCATAGCCCAGTTAGGGGAAGTGAGCGTCATGAGCAAACTGGATGCCAACAGCGGATACTGGCAAATCCCACTCTCATCGGAATTCCGTACACTGACGACTTTCATCAGCCCATTCGGACGGTACCAATTTAACCGTCTCCTCTTTGGGATCTCATCAGCCAGTGAGATCTACCAGAGACGCATGTCGCAAGTATTAGAGAGTGAGGCCGGAGCGATATGCATACAAGATGACGTGCTAATCCACGGCAAAAATCAACAAGAACATGATGCCCAACTGAAGAACGCACTCAAAAAAATCCAGGCTGCGGGCATTATTCTCAACTCAGAAAAATGCGAAATATCCAAACCATTGCTGAAATTTCTCGGGCATATACTCAGTGCTGACTGTCTACGGCCAAATCCAGAAAGGGTTGCTGATGTTTTCCACTTCCCAACACCAACAGGCATAATGGAAACCCTCTGATTCCTAGTGATGGTGAATCAAATGGGAAAATTCATTCCAAACCTGGCGGACATGACTAAGCCACTAAGGGACCTGTTAAGCCGGAAATATGCATTCATGTGGGACAGTGCACAATAGGAAGCATTTAGCTCCATCAAGAAGGCACTGTGTTCAGCACCAGTGCTATGCTTATATAGTCCCTCAAATGAGACTGTAGTTTCTGCCGATGTTTCATCCTATGGGCTGAGAGCAGTGTTATTACAACGACAGGGCGACACAAAAATGCACCCTGTCGCCTACGCTTCACGAGCCATGTCAGAGACCGAAATTCGTTACGCCCAAATAGAAAAGGAGACTCTGGCGACAACATGGGCGTGTGAACGCTTCTCTGACTACCTAGTCGGACTACACTTCACAGTGGAAACCGACCACAAGCCACTGGTGCCATTGCTAGGTAGCAAGGACCTCAGCAAGCTACCGGCAAGGATACAGAGATTTCGAGTACATTTAATGAGGTATGGATACACCATTCGCTACGTTCCTGGCAAGGAACTATATACATCCGATGCTCTGTCAAGAGCAATATTCAGTAATGGCCCTAACAGGACAAGGATCTGGAGGAGGAAGCGACGGCATTTGTCCACGCCATAATAGAATCCTTATCCGCCACAGAAAAACGTCTAAGGGAGTTGGAGGAAGCCACCAAAACTGACGAGACTAGTAACTACATATTGCAATATGTAAGAAACGGCTGGCCATCAAATGATAGCGTTCCAGCACCAGTCAAACCATACTGGACCTTCCGCGGCAGCATCACATGCGAGAACGGGCTACTGATGTATGGCACGCGGATCATAATTCCTTCACTGCTGAGACCGACTATGATTGCCAAAATCCATTCCGGTCACCAGGGAATAGCCAGGTGCAGACAGAGAGCTCGCCAATCCATATGGTGGCCAGGAGTGTCTGACCAAATCATAAAGGCCATATCAAACTGTCCAAAATGTGCCGAGCTGAGATACCAACCGCCCGAGCCCCTCATGACAATTGAGCTTCCAACAAGACCATGGCACAGTCTAGCCTCCGATCTGTTTGAATTGAAGGGCCACAGCTATGTTATAGTTGTTGACTACTTCTCCAAGTACGCAGAGGTTGCCATGCTTACATCAATAACCTCCAGAGCTATAATAGGGAGCCTGAAGGCAATCTTTACCAGACATGGAGTACCGGTCATCCTAAGAACTGACCCAGGAAGCCAATACACCTCAAAAGACTGCCAAATTCGCAGACGACTGAGATTTCAGCACGTCACAAACAGCCCTCGCTACTCCCAAAGTAACGGAGCAGCAGAGGTCTGTGTAAAGACAATGAAAGCAAAAGACCCATATCTTTCTTTGCTCGCTCACAGAGCAACACCAATGGACTGCGGGTCCAGCCCTAGTGAGCTATTAATGGGCCGACGCTTGAGGACAAATGTCCCAACTCATTCAAATCTATTAAACCCAAAATGGCCCGATCTCAAATGCTTCAGACAGAGGGAAGAGAACCAAAAGGTCCAACAACGACTCACACACTGCCTATCACATAGAGCTAAAGAGCTATCACCGCTCAAAAACGGTACACCAGTGTGGATCAGAAGCCCCAACCTTTCAAACCAGGAAGACACAGTTGTTGGAACAGCATCCACCCCACGCTCCTATGTTCTATAGACCAAAGGCGAAGGGACAGTGATCCGATGCAATCGACGACACATTGTACCGAAACCACCCAACGGAATAGTCGAGGCTCACGAATCGGAGTCCTATAAAGACGCTCATCCACCAAGGAAGGAAACCGTGAAAACAGCAGTCCCAACCTTCAATTCTCAAGACTACACAAGAACCAGGTCTGGACGGCAGTCGAAACCACCCATCAAGCTAGATATCTAAATAAAAAAATAAAAAAATACATAAATAAATAAAAAAATAAAAGATAGATCATATAGCATGGACACTAAATAACACCCCCCAGGACTATCTCAAAAAGGGAGATGTTATGTTAACCAAAATCTGGACCGATGGAAGTTACCTCCCCTGCAATGTAAGATCTCGGGCGAACATGAATAAACGAGACCCGGCAGTCAGCCATCTTGGTCTGAGATAGTACACCTCGTCTTGCCTCATTTACTTACGAAAACCATAACAAAACAGATTGATAATTTGTATTATTTGGATTTCTATTCTCACCTTAGTTCTTATATTTACAACGTTTCAACCATTGTAACCTCCAGCCTTCTTCAGGTGCATCTTTTTCAACGTGTGAATCTTTATATTGAACTCGGGAATCCATGCAGAATTTTGAACTAAACCCTTAAGCTACACCATGGATCTAAATGACAGTCTTCTGGAGGTTGAAGGTTCAATCCTTACTACATGTGATAATAACCAAAGAATAATATGAATTAACATTTCTACAAGGCCATGGCTGACAGACTGAGAACAATCTATCTTCATGGATTGAATAAAGGGTTTAGTTCGTAATTATTGTTCCCGAGTTTGAGATAAAAATGTCTAAGTTTGATTCCCAAGTTCGAAAAGATTTACCTGAAGAAGGTCGAAAGTCACAGAGACCGAAATGCTATAAATATAACAATAACAATGAGAATAGTAGTTTGAATAATCCAAATAATACAAACTTGCAGATGAGGACACATACTGAGTCCAACTATCATTACTTTAACAAAAGTGAGCTATTATATATAAAAAAATCTTAGTGTTTAAATTAATATTTAAATGCTTATTTTACGTTTAGATTTGATGGGTCGGCACATTTTTATGAACATTTTTACTGATAAAAGTATTTAAAATACACATTTGTTTTTGTAAATTTTATTAAATTAAGTAATTTGCTTGGACTTGAAGCTTTTACCATCGAAAAATCAAATATCATAAAATTCTTTTTAAAATTGTTCTTTTTTTTATACATATAAACACTAGTTGTACCTACCCGGCGCTGCCCGGGATGTAAGGAAGTCATTTAGTTTCATATTTTTTGTTTTCATATTTTTTAAAACTTATACAGAAAAATAAATAAAATTTTAGTTGTAAGGAAAATAGCTCATATGTTCTTCAAGAAAAAATATGCGTTATTCCCCTTAATGATTTCGATTTTTTTCGGTCATAATTGATAAATGTTTCGATTTTTTTCGGTCATAATTGATAAATGTTTCGATTTTTTTCGGTCATAATTGATAAATGTTTCGATTTTTTTCGGTCATAATTGATAAATGTTTCGATTTTTTTCGGTCATAATTGATAAATGTTTCGATTTTTTTCGGTCATAATTGATAAATGTTTCGATTTTTTTCGGTCATAATTGATAAATGTTTCGATTTTACCTGTTTTTCAGGCAGGACTGCATAATTAAAAAAAATAAAATGTAGCGAAGTACGTTTTTCTAGTGCTAATAACATGGTACAACAATAAAACAGGGAAATCTGACAAGATAACTTTTGTCTTAGATATGTTAGAAAAGGAGGAGGAGGAAGAAGAGAAGGAGGAGGAAGAAGAAAAAGAAGAAGAAAAGAACAATAAATGTAGATTTCATTTTCTTTACATTTTTCTACTTTTTCATTAATGTAATCATTGAATTTAAATTATCAGTAACAGTTTCGACTGCTTAAATAATTAGATCCAAAATATTCATTTACGTGAGTGTAGGTAGAATATATCAGTTCGTATATGCAAGTAGATTATCGGAGTATAGCCGACATTAGAACATATAAGAAAAAACCCAAAACAAACTCACCCTAATTCTCAGTAGCTCCTTACGTCTACAGTGACAACTTGCCTTGTTTGGGGTGAACCATGTTAAAAAAGCAAAAAATAAAAAAAACAACAGAGCACATATAAGTAAAAAATGGTATGCTAAATTCCGGTGACCAAGTTTTTATTTTTTATTTTTTATCGTAATTTAAGATTTTAAACTATAAAATTAAACTATAAAATTTATTGGAATTTAATAACTTCGTAATTTTTAATTTCATAAATATTCTAGATTATTTGATAGGGCGAGATTTGTGAAATCGGGTTTTACTGTAAGCTAGATTTTAAGTAATAATTTTGGATGTGTACGTGATTACACGATCTGACCTATATTTCCTAACTCCCTTTTCTTTTTCTTTTTCTTTTAACTTCTTAACCCCTTCCCCTTTGACATAGAATATTCTCACTCGACCCAGACAGGGAACATCTAATCTGGGTGGGGTGGATGGCGGGGTTGTATGGTGCTTTCTTCGTTGAGTCCATCAAGCGGGCTTAAACAGGAAGTAACACAGACATAATTTCCGATCTATTAAAGTCATTCAGAGATGTAGACAATTTAATATCGCCTTCTGTTCGTTAGGGATTTGTCATGTCTGGTTGAATCGCTGGGGAGAGAAGATTACTTATTTTTTTCGCTCTGCTGGAAAGATGCGACCGGGATTCAGTCTTGTTTTGCTCAATTCGGATTTAACGGGGTTTCTAATTAAACAACGAACTTTGATTTGACTTGGGTTGCACATATTAGGATTTTGGAACTTTGATTGGACTTTCTGTATTATTTGATTTATTTATCATTAACATTGAATATTGACACATTTCGCGACTGGATAACTTTGCCGGCCCCTTCAATTTCACGTATATGGACTGCTGTTTATGACTTGGAGTAATGTCTTTCCTGATTATGCTTCTCAATTTGTATGACCTGGATGGACTGTATCGATTCAACAAAAAGTATGTTTTTGGGTTGATAGGTTTGATGTTATGTATTTTTATGTATGTGTGTATATAATTTTATATATTTTCAAAGCGTAATTTTATTACCTGTAGTAGTATAACTGCGGTAATGGTCCTCTGAAGAGAAGAATTATCTTTGAAAACTCATGAGCTAAGGACTTAAGGATACTTTGCTTGAACTTTGAATTCTAATAAAATTTGATTGACACCTTATTTTATTACTTCATTTTATATTATAATATTAATGCTCTATCCAGTATATTGAGCTTCAATTTTTATCCGGATGTTTCACTAATTATAAGATATTAGTTGACGCTTATATCTTTTGTTGGATTGCTTCATATATATATATATATATATATATATATATATATATATATATATATATATATATGTATATATATATATATACTGTTACGAACTTGTGACATAGTGAACCATATGTTCAGAAAATAAAAGGAAAGATGTATCATTTCTCTGAATTCACTAAAAGAGATCAGAGACTCAAGAGAATCAACGAGAAACAGACACAAGACGGAATAATTTATAAGAAAATATTTATTTTTAAACCAAGATATGAAAACAATCAATAAAAGATATGAAATGCAAAGAAACATGCGATAAAAAAAAAAAAAAAAAAGATGCACTTAACTTTTTCCACAGTGCATGCACGTATTCACGTGACGTAGGAATTCGAGGCTAACAAAGTTCATATAATATAATGATTTGCTGGCCGACATCTTTCAACAATGTTCTTTTTCAAGACGACGGCTTTTCTACTTGAGTTTTGCTCGTCGGTGATTAAATTCTCATCTTGATCCTGTCCCCAGGGGAATGCTGTAATATCATTTTCTAGTTGCGTTTGGTTCATCAGTGGGGTTCGTCTTGTCTACTTCTCGTCTACTGAGACGCATTGAAATATAAATATCATCGATAAATAAAAATTCATTTTCTTCATCTTTTCTTCTCAGCGACGTTTCTTCTCAACGAGATTATATATATATATATATTATATATATATATATATATATATATATATATATATATATATATATATATATATATATATATATATATATATATATATATACGGGGCTTTACGGAGCCCTCCAAAAAGGAGCGTGCTCCTGGAGCGCGCTCCTTTTTGCTGGAGCGAAGGAGAGGAGGGCTCATTTTATATTCAGCGGGAGTTGAGCGGGAGCAACTCCATTTGGTTTTATCGCTCCGCGCTCCTCGCTCCAAAATATTTTGATTTTTTTTTAAACATTAGTTTTTTATTCAGCAATATAAAGGAAAAGTGAAGAAAGTCTCAGAGTTTACTCTGAATTATTTTTAAAAAATTATATCTCTGGTAGAGAGAGGGAGGGGGCTCAGGCGTAAGACGATTTAATTGTAATGTTTTTAACAATCTTTTTTTTTATTGTTTTATTCGTTACCCATCCCCCCCCCCCCAACCCCGTCGACTTGCTATCAAGCGATGAGACAGATCAAAGGCGTCATTGACTTGAGCGTTCTATTTCTTTGGAAAGATTAAACATTTGAGTTAGGGGTACGAACGATTTTGACACCATCTGAGTGCAGGTCGGGAGGGGGGCGAGAGAGAGAATTCAAAATGTTTACTAGCTGACCTGAGATAATTACTAAGGCCCTTTTAAAAAGTACACTGCTATCTTTCTGTTGAATAAAAACTCCGAAAATTAGCACTCTAGATAGGAGAAGTAAGTTGCCCAATCAAGGTTTCAGAGTACAGTCTACCCTACTATTTAATTCATATAACTTTGGGGGGTGGGGGTGGGATATATGTGGATTCATACCGTTCCTAAGTGTATTAGTGAAAGTTATGTTGTTTTTCTTCTCTTAGACTAGATAGTCTGCTTGACTGGATAGAAGTATGTATGTATAATACACAATTTAGGAAAACTCGTAAAAGGAAAACTCGACAACGGAAAATTCGTCAATGGAAAATTCGGCAACGGAAAACTCGGCAGTTTTGGCCAAGTAGGAAAATTCGGCAATTATCGAATAAATATCGATTGAAAATAGATTTTAGAACCGTTTTTACAGGAGATATACTTGTAAATACGAGGCTACCTCCTCCCCAGTGAAGAATATTTTTTTATATTATCTTTTTGGTACTTGTGCAGTTTACGAACCGGGATATTTTTTAGATAAGATTTTCAAGTTAAATTAAATTTTTACGATATCTTTTGTTTATTAAATTGTTAGGTGAAAGTACAGAATAGTTAACAAAGCTCCCATCACTCCATGTTAAGAATGGCTTTCTAAATAATGTTATTTCAATCCGGTTCGTAATTACGTTACGAAATTAAAGGTTTAGACCGGGTTATTTTTTACATAAAATTTTCAAGTTGAATTCAATTTTTACGATATCTTCTGTTTATTAAATTGTTACGTGAAAGTACAGAATAGTTAACAAAGCAACCCCCCCCCCATTCTCCCAATGTAAAAAATCGTTGTCTAAATAATGTTATTATTTCAAGCCGGTTCGTAATCAAGTTACGAAATTAAATCCATCATAATTCATTTAGATTTCTTCGTAAACAAGTCAGCCATTTTAATTGACAAAACATCAATTACTTCGTGTGTGTGCAAAACTTGAAAGGAATTTATAAACTATCGAGTAGAAAGTCATTTAAACTGGCTTTAAATTCTTAGAAAATTTCCATGTATTTAAAAAAGCAAAATTGTTTTCTTGTTCTCAGGAAACGAAAATTTACGTATAATCCTATACTTCGTCCGACATGTTCTCCTATAACTCTCAAAATATTAGCGAGATTTTGTCAAATATTATCTTACGATCTTACACTTAAAGTGACATCTCAACCCATATTGACGAGATCCTTTGACGCCCACCCCTATCCTTCGACCACTCATTGGCAGAATAGAACGTTTATGAAAGAAGGTATATTTTTATTATGGAGCGCTTAAAAAGAGCCGCTCCTTTTTTATAGGAGTTGGAGCAGGAGCGGCCCCTTTTTGAAAATGGGGAGCGTGAGAGGAGCCAGCTCCAATTTTGGGAGTTGGAGCAGGAGCGGGAGCAGCTCCAAAAGTAGTGGAGCGCGTAAAGCCCTGTATATATATATATATATATATATATATATATATAAGTCATCAGAACGTTTTCTTTTAAAGACCCATGGTTTGCGGCTGTCTTTTCAAAACTAAAGAATTAATTTCTTCACATATGTCTCCCCTCTCCTCTTTCGAGAGGATGGTGGTTTGAGGAAGTGGACAATGATCACAAGGTGCTATAGACAAATTCTACTTGGATTTGAAAGGCAAAATTATTACAGAAAGGTGCTAAAAAAGAAAGGAAAATGGAAAGAGAAGAGGGTTTGCTATTGTTTACAAAAATTACCGATTCCCCCCCTCTTCAAAGCGTAGGCGTTAAGCGACGCCCCCACCCCGAAACACACTGGAAAATTACTGGCTACCGCTGATACCGTCCCTTGAAAATTACTAGTTTGGTCGTTTTTCCCCTGGTTACGAACGTCCACACATTTCAACTTCCTACACCCCTTTCTCACCCTAAGCCGAAATACCAGGACTCTGAGAATTGGCCGTGATTTATGTAAACATTATCAAATAATACCCTAGCTACTTTTTAGCAGAATAAATTCCGCATGGAATTAATACCAATCATTTGTTTATTTTCTGGGACCAGTTGAATGTAACATGTTGAATGTAACATGTTGAATGTAACGTTCAGCCAGGGTTTTTTACCCCGCCTAATAAACCAGTATCGTCCGGGCCTTTGGGTCTGGATTTACGCCGGCCTATTGGGGGTTGCCGGTCCTGTGCAGTTCTAGGAGGTGCACCCTCCCAGGCTTTGCCTCCCCTCTTTGGGGAGGAGTAAGTTTATTGCTTACTGTCTGAGGCGTCTCTACCGGGGAATGCCGACGGGGCTGCCCAGCCAATTTTTAAATGGCCAGAGAGTGCTCACCTCTCGAGCGCTGGCTTATCTAATCCCACTTTCCCGACCTTGTGTCACATCTTACCTTGTGGGAGGTAGATAAATAACTACATTCAGCAGCATTTCCAACGCCGTAGGGAGGGAGGGGGGGGGGTTCATGACGCCCTCACCCCCGACTGTAACTCCTTCCTGTAGCTCCTGAGCCAGCGGTCCGGCTCCAGCTCTTTCCTGCAACGCCTGCTTCAGCTCCTTCCAGCAGCCCCTGCTTTAGCTGCTCCCTGCAGTTCTTGCCCCAGCTCCTTCCAGCGCCTCTTCCCAGCAGCGCCCACTCCATCTCCTACTAACGGCTCCTGCTCCAGCTCCTTCCAGCAGCACCTGCATCAGCTAATTCCTACGACTACTGCTCCAGCTCCTATTTCTGTCGATCCAGCCCTTGGCCACGTCCACACTGACCGGACCTACCTGAGGAATCTCATTACACCTCAGAAACGTCCACATCAATTTGTGACGTCATCCCACGCTGTCCAGGTTCCAGTGATGCCACTCCAGCTTCCTTGCTTCCAGTGACGCCACCCCAACTTTCCTACTTCCAGAGACGCCACTCACGCATTTCCTGCTTCCAGCGATGACACTCCAGCCTACCCGTTCCTAGTAACATCACCCAATCAACTTACTCCAGTTCTTCGTTATTTCCTCTTGTATCTATGGTGAAATAAACACAACGATTCTTTTACACTGTTCATCTGCGTTTGTCCCCTCTTTTTGCCATTGCCGTAATTTTTCCTGTGTCTACTTTCTTAGTTGTAAGACCTTTTCCGGAGTAACGGCGCTACCCAAGCATCGCACCGGCGCTGCCCAAGCGTCGGTCAAAAAACTCCCGACGTGATTGGACTCTGCAACACTATCTTGCCACATGAGTGTAAGTTAAACAGATTAGGTTTTTAGTTTCAAAATAAAAAGGTTGATGATATTCCTACTTTGCCTATTTTAAACTTCACATCTGAGTACAACTTATTGATGAGGTCGATTTGGTTGGGCTGCGCCTGTATACGTTACAATACATATATGTGCATATATCTCGATGTATATAAAGTGAGGTATGTGTATATGTTTATATATTTGTATGTACAGGATTCACCCCTAAACTAATTTTGGAACACAACTGCTAGGCGTAAGGGGTTGTAATGTGAGCTATATTTAGTTTAATGTAGTTTTGCGCCAAAGGGGTAAAAAGTGATTCGAGGGTTTTTGTGAAAATTTAGATACTTCCGATTTTTGTGAAATTTTAACAATAAGTATTAGACATGAATTTATGAATATTTCTTTGGGGCATTTTAAAGGCACAACCTACCATTTGAAAATTCAAATATTTCAGATTTGCATTGAATTTAATCCATAGTCATTAAACACCAATTAAACAATATTCCTTGAATTTCAATTTCTTCTTAAGACTCCTTAAGCTTAAGCCTTAAAGTTTAGACATTTTTCTAGAATAAAAATCATGTAAAACGCCAGACACTAGCGTACCACCTGACGTTAGGGGTAAGGAACCAGTGAAACGCCAGCGGGCTGCCCAGCGAGAAGTAATAAGCAGGGTGGTCCCAGTAATAGCAAGAAGGAAAACATCTTGGACGTGTGGAGAGAGAGGCCATTTTTCTATCAATTGCCAGTTACGGTTGTGCTGGCATTGTGGGAAAGCAGGCCACATAAGAAAGAACTGTCCTCATATGAGGTGACGCAGTTCCGATGTATAGAACCCCGCAAGAAGAGGGAGCCCGAACCGAACCCTACCCCAGAAGCAAACGCGTAGAGATAGAAACAATAACAGGACAGATTGGTCTCAGAGGGATTGTTGTTGCCAGCTCCCATATGGCTGATCATTGGGAAAGAAACCCGAGAAATAGAAGAGTCCAAGTGTTCTCTTTGTTTACTGAAGAGAGAGAGCTTACCTGTACCGCGTTGGTAGTGAAGGCGCTGATTGATACTGGAGCGTCGATCTCCTTGATAGATGCTGAAGTGTATCGAGGATTAAAAAAGAGGAGAAGGCTGTGCCAGCTAGATATGGCAGTTAGTCAGGCCGATGATAGCGAGATGCGAATAGACGGGATGGCATGGTTGCTCCTGAAGATTGGGGGAACAAAGGGCGATTTTCCGTTTTATGTGGCGTCCGGCTTGTGCAGTCATTTGATTCAGAGAGAGAATTGGTACCGAGAGAAGGGAGCCAAGTTAATCTTGGACTTAGCTACATTGACGGTGGAGTGGATAGAGATTCCTCTGGGTGATGCAAAGTGCGACAGCTATATCCCGTGAAGGAAGGATAAATACCAATAGAGGATTAAAGGGTGGATTATATCAGAAATCCCCCGTGGAAGGATATACGGACAATAAGAGGGGAGTGACCCCGAGCGAGTCTGTGGTTAGAGGGTTCGAAACAATACCCATGTTGATAGCTAACTCAGCAAACAACACCGCCAAAGTAAAGAAAGGGGAAGAGTTAGATAATGCCCGACCGATACGACAGGTTGAGCAGGTGCGATTACAGAGTGTAGTCAAAGAAAAGAGAGATCTCAAGCATAACAAATTACGCGACGAAGATATAATGGTCCCAGAGAAATATAGATTAAAGACGAAGCGGTTGTTACAGGCCAACAGGGACATAATAGTAATGACAGATAAAGAGTTGGAACAGACTAGAACGGTGGATATGGGGATAGATACGGGTGACCACCCATTCAACTAAGACCCTACATAACTTAGATATACAAACGAAAGCTACTAGAAGAGGCAGTGAGTGATATGCTGGATACCGGGATAATAGAAAGCCGAGTCCCCTGGAGTTTCCCGATAGTGATTGTCGAGAAGAAAGATGGAGGACATCGATTTTGTATCGAACACAATCACTAGACCATTAGCGGTGCCTCTTACCTTGATTGACGATATTCTGGCTCTGTTGGGAAAGTCCACTTGTTTTTCGACCTTAGATTTGCTGTCTGGATATCGGCAGGTGGCCTAAGTGATAAAGGACCAAGAGAAAGCAGCTTTTGCTTGTCGGGGCTGTTCAATTTCAGAGTGACGCCTTCTGAATTATCAAATGCATCGGGCATGTTTACCCAATTGATGTCCAGCGTGTTGGGAGGCATGGAAAATTTTGTCATGGCCTACCTGGAGAATATAATAGTTTTTTCCAGGAACCCTGAGGAGCACTTCATATACCTGTTTGGGAGATTACGAGAGTATGGGTTGAAGCTCAAGTTACCAAAGTGTCAGTTCTTAACAGAGAAAACCAAATATTTGGGGGTTATTATAGATAAGGACGGGATCTGACCAGACATAGACAAAGTAGAGGTCATTCTGGCCATGCCAGAGCCTAAGACGGTAATGCAGGTTCGATGATTTATAGGAGCAATCGGATATTACAGGCGCTTTGTGCCTGCCTTCAGCCGATTGGCAGGGTCATTGATAGCCCTGACGAAGAAGTACGCTAGGTTTAAGTCGTCAAAGGAGAGCAGCTAACAGCGGTACCCTTGTTGACCTATCCAGACCTAGGGATACCGATGATATTGTACATCGACGCAAGTGACAAATATATGGTGCTTTACTGACGCAACCTTGTCCAGAGAAAGATGAACCAGTACCAGGTATATCCGAAGAGGTACTGGTATATTTTCTGTTGCATCGGCTATCCGAAACTCAGCAAAGATGGCCAGTGATTGAAGAGGAAGCATTCGTAGTCATGTACGTGGTGCAGAAGTAGGATTATTACTTGAGCGGTGCGGTTTTTACGATCAAACCGACCATAAACCACTCAAGAATCTGTTGGAGACTGAGTGGACCAATAAGAAAATACAGCAGTGGGCTTTGAAATTTAGTGGGTACCACTGAAAGATAGAGTATCTGACCGGCACGGATGATAATTGCGCGAACCTTTTGTCCAGAATCTACAAGCGGTTAGAGACCGAATCCGTTAGACTTGAGCCAGGAGTAGACGACAAGGCATATTAGATCAATGTGATAAATTCACACCACAAGAATCAACGTCCAAGTTGAGACAGCGAAGGGGAAAGTGAAGCAGAGGTCGTTAGGGACTCTCATTGGGGAAGTAGTATAGAAGAGAACCAGAAAGATAGTGAGATAGCTGCTCTTAGAGCTAGTGTGGAGGTATGGAACACCTCCAAGTTCATAAAACAGGAAAGAGTATTGTATTATCTCTCCAGGAAGGATGAACAGGTGAACACTAGTTTGTTCGTGCCCCAGAAGTTAAGGGCTGAGATCCTGAATCAGTACCATCAGAAAGTTGGTCACATGGGGATAGATAAGACCTATGAACTGATAGGTAGAAATTATTACTGATCGAGGTTGTATAGTGAGGTATTCAGCCATGTTGAGAAATGCATGTCATGTCAATTACAGAGTAAGAGAGAGAGAGAGAGAGAGAGAGAGAGAGAGAGAGAGAGAGAGAGAGAGAGAGAGTGAGATGCCCTTCTGATGGAAACCGATGTTCTAAATTACCCATTTCAAAAGGTGAGCATGGCTATCTCGGGGAAATCTCTACATACTGAGTTTTGTGGACTGGTTGACAAACTGACCGGAGGCCTTTGTCA
Source organism: Sepiola atlantica (assembly GCA_963556195.1). NCBI lineage: Eukaryota > Metazoa > Mollusca > Cephalopoda > Sepiida > Sepiolidae > Sepiola > Sepiola atlantica. The sequence goes on from OY744515.1 coordinate 15,517,200, forward strand.
TACAAGACAAGCGAGCACAAACAGTATCTAAGGTGATATTGAGAGAAATATTTCCTAGATATGGAGTCCCTGAGCAACTGGTCACTGATGGGCCAGAGAATGTAAACAAAATCATGGCAGAAACGTTGGTAGGTCTAAATTTACACCACGTACTGACCTCAGTGTACCACCCCCCAGGCCAACACCAAGGTGGAGCGGTTTCATAAAACCTTGGCCGATGTATTGGCTAAGTTAATCAAAAGTGATAAGGAAAACTTGGATCTCTATCTTACCCAGACGTTAGCAGCTGTGAGATTCACAATGAATGAAACCTAAAAATTCGCCTCCAATTATCTGTTGTTTGGTAGAAGTGTTGTCCTACTGATAAACCACCTGTTAAAACCACATTGGAAATACATCGGAGAAGATCACCACAAAATAATTTTAGAGAAGCAGTGTAAGGTTTTCACACAGAAGAGAAGAAGAGTTAACAAAAATAGAAGAGAAGGCAAACTGGGCCAGAGCTTCTATCAGATCGTGCAACAAACGGGCCCAGTGTCTTTTTTATTTTTATCTGTGACCAAGTGGCAGGGAAAGTAAAACGGGTACATGCTAATGATCTGAAGTTGGCAGAGATAGAAGGTTGAGAGGAACCGAAACCCGTAATCAAGAAGAGAAGGGTAAGGAGAACAACCCTTGTAGAGCCAGAAGAAATGGAAACAAGTAGTGAACCTGAAGTGGAGGAAGAAGGGGTTTAGCTTTTGCTCTCCGGTTCATGAGAGACCGCGAGAGGCAAAGGAGAGGTCGAATTTAACGAGTCTAGTGAGTGGAAGGAGGAGGATTACATACCCCTGTCCCAACCTCATAAAAGATTGAGATAGGAAAAGGTAACTAAAGAGGTGGAAGAATTGCGGGATGAATGACGCCCCACAACACAGAAATAGGGAGGCAACGTAAAACAGAAGTTAGCGAGTTGGGTGACACCCCGAGGGTGGGCTGTATCGCATCTGCTGGCTCTGTCATGTGCATGGAGGCCCCCCCCCCATGCATGTGTGGTGCTGGTGGTTTTGGCGCGGACCGTTCTCTCGAGTGTTGCCCCAAAATAGAAAAGTAAGTAAGGATATATATATATATATATATATATATATATATATATATATATATATATATATATGAAGCAATGCAACAAAAGATATAAGCGTCAACTAATATCTTATAATTAGTGAAACATCCGGATAAAAACTGAAGCTCAATATACTGGATAGAGCATTAATATTATAATATAAAATGAAGTAATAAAATAAGGTGTCAATCAAATTTTATTAGAATTCAAAGTTCAAGCAAAGTATCCTTAAGTCCTTAGCTCATGAGTTTTCAAAGATAATTCTTCTCTTCAGAGGACCATTATCGCAGTTATACTACTACAGGTAATAAGATTAAGCTTTGAAAATATATAAAAATTATATACACAAATGCATAAAAATACATAACATCAAATATATCAACCCAAAAACATACTTTTTGTTGAATCTATACAATCCATCCATGTCATACAAATTGAAAAACATAATGAGGAAAGACATTCAGAGGGTTAACCGAGGATTACTCCAAGTTATAAATAGCAGTCCATATACGTGAAATTGAAGGAGCTGACAAAGTTATCCAGTAATATAATATATATATATATATATATATATATATATATATATATAGTCTAAAGAAGCTTTGAGTCATTAAAAAAAAAAAAAAAAAAAAAAAAGTAAAATGCAGTTTAAATTCACAGACAAACTAACTAAATCCAAGATATTGCAGACTTAACAGTCGTTGGAAAATTAATAAATGAAAAAAATATAAGTAAAATAAAAATAAAAAAATAAATAAAAAAGGGGGTTTAATTATCTAAGAGTGAAACAAAAACAGGAAACCTTAAGCGTCTAATATATATATATATATATATATATATATATATATATATATATATATATATATATATATATATATATATATATATATATAAGACCGATTCTTTTCTCTATCCCATTCCAGATATGGACAGGAAGAGGTTGATAGTAGTGCTGTCGATACTAGCCGTAGCAATCACCTGGGAACACTAAAAATATTGTGTTTAAGAAGACCAGTGTAATCATCATAACTAGATCCAATCGGTTTATCACGTTAGTGAAAGATCTACAGCTACGAGTTGTTGTTGGAACGACTGAGCGGGTATGTAATCAGGTTATAGGGGATTGAAGGACAGATAATCGATAATTATTCGGACAACCACGAATATGTCCGGTTGTTGTACTCCTTGCGAAAGGACACGGATGTAATGGTAAACGAATGAGGAGATATGAGATCCTATTTAGAGTTACTGGAGACGAGGCAGAAGAGATCAGTGCTACCGATAGTGGGGAACGCACCAAGTGTATTGTTTGGGACAGTGTCAGAGAGTGATATGGAAGTTGGAGGCTATAGAAAAGAATCCAAATGTACTGTCGCATGTAGCAAGCGAAAGCGTATCGATATTAAACGTTATTAGGCTGGAGTTATCCCAAAACAGGGATAGTATAAGGTTGTTGGTACCCGTCCTCTCGTTGGATAAGGATAATTATTTGAGATATACCAGGTGCTTAACCTTCCAATAACATACCCCAAAGCTGAAACAAAAACTCGGGACAGTAGCTAGATATAAGGTGGAGACAGATTTTCTAGCCCTAAATGTGGTCAGAACAAAATTCATGTTGTTGACAAATGAGGAAGCGAATAAATGTAGAACGGATGCCCTGGGAACGTGTGAATCACCGAGTCCGATTTATGTAACTGTCAGTCATGAGCTGTTATTGTTAGAATTGTCTAAAAAGGACAAGGAGGGCATTATCAAGAATTGTCAGGTAGAAGGGCACGCGAATGTTGTGTTACTTTCCGCAGTCAGTGTATCCGATGGGATTTGGACGGTAGCCACCCAGGAAGAGATGTGGTTATCTAGGGTTTATGAAGGTAAGGTTACCAAAACGATAACAACCAGACCCGCTTCCATTGTCCGTCGTATGGGATACCTATGGGATGCGCAGCCTTTGGGGCATCGATTTCCCTTTATCTGTTTTTTTTTATGATTTTTTACTGCATTTGGTTTATCTGCATTTGTCTTTTTCACACACACACGCGCACACACACACGCGCACACACACACACACACGCACACCCACACACACGCACACACACACATGCACACACGCACACAAATGCACCCCTCTACACGCGTGCACACACACACACACACACACACACACACACGCACACACGCGCGCGCACACCCACACACACACATATAGGAGATAACTTGAATGCCTACAAGACACTATCCTCGAGTGTCTAAGGTCTCTCTGTACAGGGGTTTTTCAGGAAAACCTGTCACGAGGATACTTCCCCCTACAAGTGAACCCTGACCAAATATTCAAAATAACATAGTATTCCAAGCCCCAAAAAGATTCCCTTCTAGCTTATACAAGGAATGGTTCACCTTCTCCAAGTGATGTTTCTTATAGTAATACCACTAAGCTGGATACTCCACCAGACTTGATGAAATCGTGTCCTGGAATCTGGTAAGACCAAAGGACCACAAGAAAGATATACTATGATAGAGTTAACTGGTCAATTGGTGAGAGGAAAATTGATGTTCTTAACTTCTTTACTCGCTCGGTGTTTGAGAGGTAGAAGAGAACTTTAATGGAACACTCGGATATCTATGTATCTCTTATGGAGATCAAGTGTTAGCTCCAGGAATTGGCCCCTTGATTTCTAGGAACTTCGACTGAAGTAAAATAAAACGCTATATATATATATATATATATATATATATATATATATATATATATATATATATATATATATATATATATGAAAATTTATAACTAAAAAGTAAACTTTTAGAGAGTTGGACCTATTGTGAGGTAAGGAAAGCTCAATATACTGGATAGAGCAAAATATGATAAGTCAATGAAAATAATTAGACCTGCAAATGAAAGCAAATCATAATCTTCGGTTGTTCAGAACAAGGATATTTAGTGAATAACAATATTTATTTTTCTTCTCTTTCATTCCTTAAGCCAGGCTTTTCAAAAGATTTTAATCTTTGAAAAGCCTGGCTTAAGGAATGAAAGAGAAGAAAAATAAATATTGTTATTCACTAAATGTCCTTGTTCTGAACAACCGAAGATTATGATTTGCTTTCATTTGCAGGTCTAATTATTTTCATTAACTTATCATATTATATATATATATATATATATATATATATATATATATATATATATATATATATATATTGCCCACCCTCCCTAATAATGGTTTCTGTGGTGTCTGTAAAAATCAACTTTTTAAGATATTGAAGTTCAACCCATTTGTAATGCGGCCAAATTGGAAGTCAATCATGGAAAGCTGCGTTTCTAAAAATAGTATAATGCTAACATGTTTTATTTCCCCATTGTTGTTTTTTATTATCAATTCCTGCAGTTTTTAAACTGAATAACAATCAACCATTTTGAAAATAAAACAATAATTCTTTTCAAAGAATGCTGTAAACTATTTTTTGAATGATAAATGCTTAAAATGAAAACGATTCAAATCTTGAAGGAGAAGATTTCCTGATTGATTTGACCTTTTACTCTTCATTGATTATTTGCGTCGAAGCATTGTTAAAAGTTAACAAATGAAATGCTGGGATTTATACCATGAAACAATACATTAAAAATAGAATTGTGGCAATTATAACTAGAAAACCATTAAACCTATGAATTAAATTAGTTAAAATAAAAATTATAATTGATTTTTAATATATCCGACGTTTTCCGGGAGTTTTCTTATTTTCATTTCTGTTTCGCTTCTTTTTTTTAACTACTCTTCTTTTTTTTTAGTAAATTATTATTTTTTTTTAAACAGCATTTTGAAAATTAAATTAAATTATTAATTGAACCAACTTATTATAAAACTATAACTACCCTTAAATGCTTTATTTTTAAATTATTATTTTTTTTTAAACAGCATTTTGAAAATTAAATTAAATTATTAATTGAACCAACTTATTATAAAACTATAACTACCCTTAAATGCTTTATTTTGTATATTTGTTTCAAAAAGTTTTTATCAAGTGAAAAACGTTTCATAGAGGTAACATAAAGTAGTATAAATGTTTTTTTTGGATAAAAAATATTTATTGAACAAAAATAAATGATGTTGCAAATGTGCAACAAATGGCCTAATTGGTACAAAAATAATATATAAATTTTGTTGGAATGTGTCATATTTGAAACAAAAAGCATTTAAGGGTCAAGTTAATGTTGTTTTAAACACTATTTATAAAATTATAAATGTAAATAGCTTCAAAAACTTTCAATCTTTTAATTAATTGAGAATTTGCTAAGAATTTTCAAGCCAAAATTGACTTTTTATACAACAGTTTAAATTTTTCTAAATTATTTTCAACTATTAGCAAACGATTAAGATAACTGACTTGCTTACGACGAAACGGAAATGCATTATGGCGGATTTAATTTTGTAATTAAATAATTTTTAAAAATAGAATTTAAAAAAGTTCGTTTTAGTACTTTACGCTACTGTAATAAATAATGGATTAATAGTAAATAAAAAAATGTGTAGATCACGTATAGGCAAAAAACACAGACACATACATACGAGAAGTTGTCACGAAATTTTGTTAATATAGAGATTTATAGATCAAATAAATACATTATCAACCAGAACATAAGCCAGTCGTGAGACTGCATACCTCGGCTTGACAACGTAAGTGTAAATTCTGTCAAAATGTCCGAACTTTTCAAGATCAAAGTGATATAAGATTCGGGACTTCATTGGCTACAATATGGGCCGAGTAGCGAGTCTCTACGATGAACAGAACCAAAGTTATCGCCAAAAGTATGACCTTTTACCTTTTCCGTAACCTTGACCTTAAACATAGATATCCCAAAATAAAATCAGGTTATGGTTAGACCATGGCCGATATTTTGATAGTTTGGTGACGATTGGTCAATTGTTGTGGACGCTAGTGTGTACACAACCAAGCATAGTGACAGATTCGACCGTCTACATAACCTCCTGGGCAGAAGTAAAAACAAATCATTATTCCAATATTACGTCATTTCAAACGCTACACTATTCGTTATTTACAGTCGATATCGACGCTGTAGAATATGTTTTTCAACCCAATGTTACGCAACCGATTTAGTTCGAGTGAAGCTGGTGGTGAGGTGCCTTGTCCTACGTCTTCTGCTATTCTACACAAAATTCTAGTCTATTCTTTAAATATTTTTAAAACTTAATTTTCTAAGACTAACTGCACATTAAATAAATTAATAACGCAATTCGTACAAATTAAGACATACACATTTACTTACAAACATCGGAAGGTAATCGTATAGATCAGGGGTGGGGTGGGCAAACTTTACAATACAAGGGCCACATTAAAAAAATCACAATTTTATAAGAACGCACAACTTCACAGGCTCACATAAAAATTAAAATCTTATAGAGCCATATAAAAATCACAATTTTATAGGGCCATATTAAAAAATCACAATTTAATTGGGCCACATTAAAAAAATCACAATTTTATAAGAACGCACAACTTCACAGGCTCACATAAAAAAATCAAATCTTATAGAGCCATATAAAAATCACAATTTTATAGGGCCACACTAAAAAAATCACAATTTTATAGACAAAATAAAAGTCTTTTAAAGAAAAAAATGCAATTCATTTTTTATTATTTAATGTTTTAAAGTACTGTAGAATATTCACATGAAACGCATTTATCTGAAAGACAAAGGTACCTTATTTTAAACGTAAAAAATTACTAACATTTGGTGGGCCGCATAAATTCCTTTGGCCAGCCATATGCGGCTCACAGGCCGTAGTTTGCCCACAACTGGTATAGATGATATTAAAGTTCGTACAATAACAGAGTTGTGCCCGGAATATTTCGGTTAAAATAAACTCAGCAGGTAGGAAGCTCCTGTTAATAGTGTGAGTATAAACAGTTCATCTTGTGTGTTTTCTTCTCCCACAAGTTATTGCAAGTAGTGATTATTTGACGCGAGGTGTGTGTGTTTGTGCGTGTGTTGATCAAGCTGTTAAACATTGTCGTATGTTATTGTGGTGACGATTTACCAAATACTGGACTGAAAAGATATGTTTATTTCTTATATAGTGTGAGAAAGGCCCCCAGTGGTTTGGCGCCAAGTTTTTAACGAGTTCTTTTTTTTTTATCTTTTGGTGGGAATACTCTTTAGCTTTTCTCATTGTCTGAAAACTATATAATCTTTTCTATTTTATTTGAATTCGGAGCCGATATTGTACAAAATATGAAAAATTTTTCCTCTTAATTTTTCTAAGTGGGCGCAAACTAGATTGATAAAGAGATAGACAAATAGTAGTTGTGGGAACATAAGTGGTCGGTTAACCGTCCATGGTGCGTGGAGAGAAATAGCGGTAATCTTCTCACTTTATGAAAATGCGAACAATGTATTATTTAGAGGTCGGCGGAGATAGACATTGAAAAAAAAAGATCTTCTGAAGAGAAATAGAATGTTTGATGAAAATAAACAAAATCTTATCTTAGTGTGAGGTGCGAAAGAGAAACTATACATGTGTATTAGAGCATAGTAGATGAAAATGCCCGTGCAAAATAGCACGCCATAAATTTAACGGATATTCCCGAATCTTGACAATAAGATCGGCAGACGATAAATTGTTTGATACTGTAGCAGTTGCATGGGAGATCGGTTTTGTTTATATGTACGCGCAATACTTGCGTTATGTCGACTTGTAGGTCGGTCGACGTAAACAGCCGTATTGATACACAGGCGATTAGCACATCACTGACATGCGCAATGGAAGCCTACTGATTTCTGCCCATTTATTTTGCCGGGCAAATACAAAAGCAGTTCGAGTCAACGTAGACAGACTGGCATTTTCTCCCCCTCTTTATCATCATGATGACGATTGGCGGGAATAAACTCCAGACCAATTGGAATTATATTACCTTAATGCCTGTCGACCAAACAACTCAACCCACATGTCTACGTTCCTGTATTCTTGTTCCAGTTAAATAAAAGACATATTTATATTATTGTAGAGAAGACGTTGGTGTTTTCCCTCCAACTGTAGTGACCCTTTTCTTATTCAAGTCATATACGTACAGAAACGATTGCCTCAGCAAAATGGCGATCTCCTGTCTCGACATTCTCAACAGATAGCACACCAACCTCTACAATGCGAATAAAAATGCGGCGGTTACAATTATTTGCAATCCCTCCTCACCATAAAAAAACATCTTCTAAATGTACGTTCCCTGGCAATGCCTTTGTGTCCCACGTTCAAGTACCGCCAGAAACGCGTGAACATGTAACAGAAACTGCAGAACGAGACCAGCTCATTCCCGCCCCACCTGATCCATATTAGCTTCTTTCGCAAAAAAGGATGTCGAAAAGCCGCCCATTCGCCTTGGAGTTTCTGGGGAAAGAGGGAGAGAAAAACAGAGTCATGTGACCGGCGTCAGCGCGTTCAGAGCTAGCAACGGAACATTCAAACATGTGCGTATTTTCGTATTCTTCTCCGCTTTAAGTAGTGGAAAAATGAAAATGCGGAGATCAAAACAACATCATTTAGAGATTTTAACCATGATATTAATTGGTAATCATATTTTTACAAGAAAGTATTTACTTGTCAATGGATGACGTCATTAACGATGAAACTTTGACAACTTTGACAACTTTTGAAAAAATAAGCTCACTTTCAAGTAAATTTAATTATTCACGTCATTCGCCTTTTCTCACTACTTCTTTTATCATTCGCTGTTTTTTAAAAAAAGTTATTCGTCTTTTGTGATGTCATTCAGTTTGCATGGTGACTAACAATCAAGCCAGACCAAAAGTTTTAGCAGTTTATTAGCCGCCCAGGAGTCTAGAGGGTCTTTGGGTCACGATTCGTCTAGATAAAACCTCATAAAGGTGTTCTTTCGCCCCTCTTTCGTTTTATAGATGACGTCATCATTTTGTGACATCATCCACTGTGCAAGGTCATCGTCCGTTTTAATGGATTACGTCATCACTTTTAAAAGATTGAATACATTTCAATAACGTTCGATAATATTTCGACCTTTTTATGGTGGCCGTGATGAAACAAAGTAAAAAAAAAAATTACACATATTTTTTCCTTTATTTATTCATTTAGTTGTTTGCTTATGTTTTACGGCATATCAACCTTTTTAGGTCATTTTATTCATCCTTTGTCGGGTGTGGTTGTGATTTCAAAGTGATATTTTATTCAATAAATACATAATTCAACATTTGACAACATATGAGTTAAATATAAGAGTTTCACCCACCAAATTGAATAAAGCCTATTCGGAACATCAGTAAGTTTCAATGCTCAATTCAGGTGGTAGTATAGTCTCTGTTCTGTTGTCACGAGACCATCACTCCAGGCATGACCTCCTCCTTAAAGGGTAGTGTAGTATATTTTCGTTCGTCATGATACCATCCTCCCAGGCAGACAAAGATATACGACCGGAGGGATCAATTAACGAGATCCGTGGGTGCGAATCTACCGTTTTAGTAAATACTATGTAGGGTTTAACTTTTATAACATGCTATAAAAATCGAAAAACAAAATGTAAGTAAAGTATGTCATATAATGAGAGAAAGGAGGGGGTGAGATTTCGTGAGTGACGTCACGGCGAGATCTGACTAACACCTATAACTCTATTTTCAACACGTATCATTTTATTTTCAACTAGACCGTCAAATAATACAGACGTATATAAGGGTGCCCGTGAGGAAATCCCGGGAAAAGAAAGTAAAAATAAAAAGACCAATTTAAAAACTTCCGCTTACATGTGTACGTTTTCAGCGTCCTAAATTCTATTTCAAAAAGACATCATCCGATACGATCATTCGATTTGTAGTTTAAGATTTAATTTAATGTCGATTCTTTTTAAGGGAACTTGTTTTTCAAAATATATTTTACCAAGCTTTAAATTTGGATATATCGCCCTTCCCTGTATCTTTTAAGAATTAGGTTAGAGTTACTTAAGAGTTCTTTTTTTATTTCCTTTTATTGAATGTTTTTCTAATATTAAAGTTAGCAAAAAAATACGAAGCTATCTTAGAAGAGGAATCGATATTGACTTAAATATTTATGAATATTTCTACTCTGTTACTGCATCTTAAATTGCAATGTAATATTAAACCAACAAAACGAATAATCGTGTAGAATAACGTCTGTCGATGGGATGCCGAAAACATACACAATCAAAAGACCTTGGCCAGTGGGCGAGTAACAGCTTTCGACTATCGTTATTGTGTTATCGTGTTAAGATCTTCTCGGTCGACGAAGCACACAGTGTCAGGTGAAAGATGGCGTTCTGACAAGCACGTGGAGAACTAGAGCCACCAACAACATGTCAAAAGAATTACAAACAGATGAAAACAGAAAGAAAAGAGTAATTAATACAATTTCAAAAGTGTTAAACATCGGTGCAGATTCATAAAAAAAAATGCATGCTCAACGAAATCGTAATGGAGGCTGTCGCGGTACAACTACCGCGACAGCCTCCATTACGATTTTGGATCTGTGCTTAAATTCTAAGCTGAGAGCTAATTGGTGCAAGCATTTAACTTCTATTCTGACTTGTCCAATCAGGTGCCATCTCTCATGCTAGCTGACGACGTGATGAGAGACTAGAAAAGGGTTAACACAGGATGAACTTCCTCTTTTTCTTTCCCATGTGCAGAGACTGGCAACAACTCAACGCTGCTCGGACCATCGTCCAAACTTCTCTCTTGGGACCCAACAGAAACCCACCGGACCTTTTGCCCGGTGTTCGACTTCGATCAGAAGACCAAAGATTTCTAAATGGCTACTTCTGCCGACACACTTAAAATAATTAATGCAACACGCACACATACTTACATAAATGGACATTGCTTGACTTCCACACATGTGTACTGTAAACATTCTTCACATATGAACTCTTGTCTCTTCCCTACCTACGGGACATTTATTTAACACCATGTGGAATTTCTAACCTCCCCTTCGTCCATACTCATGGACACGTTCATTCACTAACAACCTTCTCTTTCATTTCTCCTCTTATTTACATCTCAACGAAGACGACCAATAAAGTTGTTTTAAATGTTGGAATGAGACTTTGTCTCCCTATTCTACACGCTCTCTTAAAAGTATGATTCTACGTATTTTGCGATACTGGTAACGACGAGTATTCTTGCTAATATAATAATGGTCGCAGTGTTATGAATACTGTTCGTCCTATGTTGTTACTAGGACTATAGCAAAGCACAGACAATAATAAACATGTCTAAAAGGCTAGACCGGAACTGTTCTCGACTGGGGAATACAAGAAAGTATGCTGAACGATGTGTTTTTCAATTCGTTAAGAACCGCTTCTATGTTGTTGCGACTACTACAACAAAGCCCAAACAATAACGAACACGTCTAGGGGTCTACGTAAAGTAGGTAGGATATAGTCTTAACTGTGGAATATAAGAGAGTATACCTTTCCTTTTCGACTCTTCCTTGACTGCTTCTATGTTGAAACCATGAATACAACAGAACTCGAATGCTGCTGCTGCTGCTACTGCTGCTGCTGATGATGATGATATCCTATAACGTCAACGGACGTTGTTGGAGAGTCTGATAGATATTCGTACGACTTTCCTTCACCTCACACGATAATTAGCAATTCGCACCACTTCTACCACTGACAACCCTGTCCATTCTAGCACGTTGCCCATCCACTACTTTCTCGGGCGTCCTGGTCTGCGAGAACCATGTACCAAACCTTGTAGTAGGGTTTTCGCTAGAGTTTGATGTTGTAATACACGGCCAAACCATCGTAGTTTGCGGCGTTCGATGGTGATAATTGCTGGCTCGCTAGGTCCTGCTAAATCTTCAGCTAATTTATTAACGTAGACATTAATTTTATAAGCGTGTCACATTATGTTAAGAATATTTCTCAATACCTTCATGTTGAATGCGTGAATTCGTCTTTCTTGATATTTCAGGATGGTCCAGCTCTCACAGCCGTATTGTAATATATATATATATATATATATATATATATATATATATATATATATATATATATATATATATATATAAAGTATAAAGGTATACTCAAAACAGAATAAAAGGGAAATACCAGTAGAGTGCTCAATTAAATTAAATTCAGAGCGTAATATTTTTATTTTTAAATACAGATTTTAATCAGATATGGACCAGTGGTTTCTGACAAGAAACGGGTTTAAATCCCCGATTCCGTCTTCTTCAGCATAGTCTGAAATAGTAAATGATGGAATTTCTTCAAAAAACATTTATAACCGTTATAAAACGCTATGCACACAGAATTTGAAATGGAGGGCCGGCGAGACGCTTAGATCAGAAAAATAGCCGTTAAGTAAGAGATTCTATATTTAGAAGTGAAGAACGAGAAAGAAAGGAAGAAAGAAAGAAAGAAAGAAAGAAAGAAAAGAGAGAAAGAAGGGAAAAATAAAATAAAATAAAATTAAATTTTTAATAATACAAAAATTAATTAAGAGTAAATAAAATATTATTTTTATATGTAGAACATAATTAAAGGTACGCAACTCTAATTAATTAAATTATCTAAAAAGGGGAGGTAACTATTTATTATTATATAAGATATATATATGTATATATAATTCACAATTGTTTCAATTAATAAATATCAAATTAAAGTAAAAATATAAATATAAATATAAATAAATATATAAATAAAAAATCAATATATAAATAAAAAATCAATATATAATAAAAATATCAATATATAAATAAAAAAATCAATTTATAAAAAAAATCAATATATGAATAAAAAATCAATATATAAATAAATCAAAAATCAAAAAATTAATATATAAATAAAATAAAAAAATCAATATATAAATAAAAATTCGATATATAAATAAAATCAATATATAAATAAAAAATAATAATAATATATAAATCAAAAATCAAAAATCAAAATGTAAATAAAAATATAAATAAAAATATAAATAAAAAATCAAAAATCAATATATACATAAATAAATATATAAATAATAATATATAAAAAATCAATATATAAATAAAAAATCAATATATAAATAAAAATTCATATATTAATAAAATCAAAAAATAAATATATATATACACACGTACATATACACATATACATATACATATACACACACACATATATATATATATATATATATATATATATATATATATATATATATATATATACACATACATACACACGTATGCATGTATAAATAAAAAAATCAATATATAAATAAAAAAAAATCAATATATAAATAATAATCAATATATGAATAAATAAAAAATTCGAAAAAATAAAATTTAAAAATTTAAAATTTAAAGAAGAAAGAGGGGAAAAATGGAGAAAAGAAAAAAGAACTGTGATCAGGTTCGTAGAACGAGAAGTCTGCAGTAGAAGTATATAAGTGTCTGAAAAATGTATGTAGGGCTCTAGGAAGGCTTAAGTCACTCGATCCATCCAATAAATAAGGAGTGCTTATTTACGATGTATACAGCCCTTAAAAACCTCATCGCGTACATTTAAACATCTGGTGTTTGGGTTCATGATGGCCTTAAAAATATGGAACTTCTCAGCATTACACAAATGGCAAACATTAGATATAGGTGAATAAATGGGGTTTCTCTCTATGATTTTCCAATTTATAGAAAAGGGAGTTCCTTCTTTCTTTTAGTTCCCAAATTCGTTTAGCCAAAGATGTGTTTGCGCGATCCTTGTATCTAAAGGAATATAGGGGTGAATAATACCTTTGTTTAAAGGAACCTTGTATCATGCCGTAGTATACATCTGTACTGTTATCAGTTTGACTCGTAACCACAGCTTTGTATACAACTGAGTCAACTTTACAATTTCCCTCGAAGGGGCAAGAATTTTTATTTTGGCATGAGCGTGCTTTGTTCTCTGGTGATGTAACTCCTTATAGGCTGCATGGTTGAGTAGCTGACCTTGATGGTGTTTTTATTGAAAAACTTATGTAAACTTTTTTTTTAAAATTTATATATTGATTTTTTATTTATATATTTATTTATATTTATATTTTTTACTTTAATTTGATATTTATTAATTGAAACAATCGTGAATTATATATAAATATATATATCTTTTATAATAATAAATAGTTACCTCCCCTTTTTAGATAATTTAATTAATTAGAGTTGCGTACATTTAATTATGTTCTACATATAAAAATAATATTTTATTTACTCTTAATTAATTTTTTTATTATTATAAATTTAATTTTATTTTATTTTATTTTTCCCTTCTTTCTTTCTTTCTTTCTTTCTTTCTTTCTTTCTCTCTTTTCTTTCTTTCTTTCTTTCTTTCTTTCTTCCTTTCTTTCTCGTTCTTCACTTCTAAATATAGAATCTCTTACTTAACGGCTATTTTTCTGATCTAAGCGTCTCGCCGGCCCTCCATTTCAAATTCTGTGTGCATAGCGTTTTATAACGGTTATAAATGTTATTTGAAGAAATTCCATCATTTACTATTTCAGACTATGCTGAAGAAGACGGAATCGGGGATTTAAACCCGTTTCTTGTCAGAAAACACTGGTCCATGTCTGATTAAGATCTGTATTTAAATATATATATATATATATATATATATATATATATATATATATATATATATATATATATATATATATATATATATATATATATATATATATATATACCAGCGATTTATATAAACGTAATTTCATTTTCACCGTTATCTGACGAAATTTCCATATAGTTTTCAAACAATTCATACAACAGAGATATCAATGCCAATTCTTGTCTGGATCTCTTTCTCTAATGTACCATATTCTGTTATAATTGCGCCCAAATATTTGAATTCATTGACGTTCTCTAGTTGTTTACCGTACATCCGTATATCTCTGCTGTTTACCAATACCTTACATACGGAGCGTACAAACAAAATCAAACATGTCTAAAGGCCGACTGGGGAATATAATAATGTATACATTTCGATGTCTTTTCCGATTCGTCTCGAACTGCCTCTGCTGTTACCATGACTACAACAGAGTCCCAAACAATAACACACGTATCTAGAAGTCTACGTAAAAGTAGATCGGATCTGTTCTCGACTGGGGAATAGATGAGATCATAGTGTTGGGGTTGTCTTTCGATCTCTCCTGGATTGCTTCTATACTATCACTATGTACTTAACTGGGTGACCGTTTGAGAATGCCGGGTGCTGTATGTAAAACGTGATACTAATCTGCAAATACAACAAACATTGTGATCTGCATCGACAAGACCCTTGCTGGCGATAACAGACCGAATTCAGAATTCAAATTATCCTAATTCTTAAAAGTCTGTGTGTATAAAATTGCTGATTGACATTACCTTATTACATCTAAAGAAAATACACTTTTTATCATTTCGTTAGTACTTGAAGCTTTATTCAAATATTAACCTAATGTGTACATTTGATAACCGCTTCATATTCCTTTAATATTTTATCAATAAATTCTGTCTAAATATTTATTTAGATTGAATATGTGATCAAGATAAAATCTCGTCTTCCGATTCCTAAAAAATGTCCCGAAATTATTGGCAGAAAAGTAGCAAGCAGAGAAGATAACAAATAGATTTAAGCGAAAACAAAACAACCCGCCATTCACTGTTATTGAGAATTTTCTGTCAAGCGATCTTGCACAACCCCCAAGTGGCTTAACCTAGAAAATAAATTTGAGCTAAACTTACTTATCAGATGTGGAAATGTCAGGCCGGGGTAATCCTTGGCACATTGTGACAACCTAGGGACTACCTCGCTCTCATTAGTCTCCTTCTTTGTCAGAATGACGCAGGGTTCAGTTTATTTCTAGGAACCTACAGGAGTGAGGTATTGGTTTATTGCTGGTCGCCTGATTCGCCCCAACCTATTTTGTACCGTTCCAGACTGCTCCTGCGGGGGAGCTGGATTTCCCCACATTAAACTAACTTATTGTCGATGGTAAATACGTGGTGTGGGGATCTCAATAATTGGCTGTCCTCGATAAACGATTTCTGTTTCCTGTTAATAATTATGGGACTTTTGTAGAAAAGCCCTGCCACTAATGGAAAAATAAGTTTTGAAGAAAATAGCTCCGCCAGTCATGCGCACTGCACGCACACGCGAAAAGACTTACTTTTGTGAGTTCTATCTAAACATACGCCGGGTTAGGTTTAAGTTAGGGTAAAGTTTATAGTTTGCCTGTACAAAACACAGAATAAATGCCACTGTGGAACGCATCGTGGAATAGTGAACAGATATCTTTGTGAGTTTATGTGGAGGCTGAAATATAAAGGAAAGCGATCTTTTTATCAAAATCTTGAATTCACTTAAGTAAGTCATATTTTTTTAATTATTACAACTCGAATATTCGGACTGTCTGTTGATTTACTGTTTATTTTGTTTTTCATATTTATCATTCTTCTCTTCGTTGGTGAGCCGCCCAGGACGAAGCCGTACTGTATTTCCTGATTAACCAAACATATCAGGAGTAGGTACTGTCCAACCGAAGAAGACGTTTCGACCTAATCGGGTTTCTTCAAGAGGTGGACTTAATCAGCGCTAGTGTCTGGTGAGTACGTCGTCAAAAAACAACAAAAACAAATTTATTTTAAAAAATAAAGTATATATTTAATTATTTAAAAAAAGTGTTTCGTTCGATAAACAAAAGTGTTTTGATATAAATATACTTCGAATAAATGAGAAAAAAACAACTTTCGCATTAATTCATTTAGAAGAGAGAAAAAAACTTAATTAAGTTAAAAAAATATTAATCTATTTTTATTTTTGTAATTTAAAAAAAATGAGAGGAGGTGGACGGCTATTCATCATCGGGGTCGTCGTCGACAACAACAACAAATTTAGTTTATAAGATGGAGATTCATTCCAATCCTATAAAGTTGACTGACTGACGGCGTGGGCGAAAATACAAGCCACGCCTTCAAATTCCAACTAAAAACAAAATCAGAATTTTGTTTCCATAAATCAGCTCCAAGAACCAACTTAGCATTTTACCCCCTCTCACCCCCCCCCTAAAATTGCTGTCATGTGGCCTGCTCACTACTACGTTCGACAACCACGTGATTTTAATCCCATTTTTGCGCCAAACTCAAAATGCAATAAAATACCAGATTTTTATTGAGAAAATCAGTTGGGAAAAATATCAGCGTACTCTTGCATCTATATTACACTAAGCTGCGCTTGTCCTCTTGGGACAAGGAACGGCTGATACGACTACTATTCAACTCACGCTCGCACACACATGCCTACACGACATATAAATTCTCACTCACGCACGCATACACAGTCGTACACTTAGGCACCCCGACAAATCTCAACTGACGTGCACGCATACACATTCGTACAACCACGCAAACACAGTAGTACACTTACGCACTCCGAAATAATCTCAACTCACGTGCGCGCACACACACATATTTGTAAAACTACGCACCCTTAAATTACAGGCATAAACATTTGATTACTTTTCTAAGTAAACATTTGAAATGAACAATTAATGTCTTGTATTTTGTTTACATATATATATATATATATATATATATATATATATATATATATATAGTTTGTTTTAATAATATTTACTTTTTCCATCTTTTATTCATTCATGTTTTTCTTGCTTTTTTTTTACTATTTCAAACATTTTATAACAATTTTAATGTAAGCGTGGATCTAAGCATTTTCTCTAAGACACAACATCAAACAAGCTAACGTCTGCGCTGCCACATAAATGGCGACCCCGATTGCTCCAAGTTTTAAATATGAAGTATGTATTTAATTATTAAAATAATTTTTTTGTTAGTACTTTGAATGCCGAGTTTATTAAAAAAAAAAATTATTCCAAGGTAATCTAAGTTGTTGGTCAATGTAAAGGTGACCGGAAGTTATTATTCGAATTTCAAAATAATCATTTTGAATGTTAAACGTTTTTCATAAAATCGCTGTAATTAATATTACTACTACTAATAATAATGTTAATATAAACAAAACTATTGTATATATATAAGATTATTGGTCAAAATTAGAAATGAATTGTGCTGAATATTTATTTATTAGAGACGGTTAATAAAATTATTATGTAAATGAAGAATCTGAATGAGTGTTTTGACAGTGTTCTATTTGGTATATATAATGTATTTGAAAATATTATAATGGATAATTGAATTAAATATGCTTAAGGTGTTGTGAAATAAATATAGTTCGGATAAATGAGAAAAATTCGCATTCATTCATTATATATATATATATATATATATATATATATATATATATATATATATATATATCCTTCACTTTTGCATTTTCAAGGTAATAACCTCTAATGATTAATTAATATTCAATTATTATTGGCCAGGCATTCTGACGATAAGAGCATTATCTTTGAAAAAAAACATGGTAAAGGTCTTTTTATATGTGTATTCCCTGTTTGAATACTTGATGAATTAATAAACTTGTAAACTATACAAATTTTATTCACTTCATTACTTCATTATATATATATATATTTCATGTCATATAACCTCAGCTAATGCACGGAACACATTTACATAAATCCATCAAAAACCCTAACCCTAACCCTAACCATGCCTACCTCAAACACATACAGCTTCAAGATATACAGAATATTCAAAATGTACGAAATATCAATTGTTTTTTTGATAAATGTATGAAAATATTTCCCCTGCCATTAGCTGAGGTTATATGACATTAAATTGACTGATATTTAGTTCTATACTATTGAGCTTCTATTTATCTTCCCCCCACAAGGTAAGATGTGACACAAGGTCGGGAAAGTGGGAAAGAACCAGCGCTCGAGAATTTGAGCATTCTGGCTGTTTAAAAATTGCCTGGACAGCTCCGTCGGCATTCTATACTATTGAGTGAGCTATTACAAAAAAAACAAAAAACTTTCTATTTAAATAAAATTATATTAAAGAAAATCTTTTATCTCTCTCTCTAAAAATAAAAGTGTGAAGAATTACAAATTTTATTAAATCATCAATAGTTCGAAAGCAAGGAGATATCTCAAATCCTTAATCCATTGATTTTCAAAGATAAATTCTTCTCATAAGAGGATAAAGACCGGTAATGTGCGCAGATGCATGCAATCTTAATTTGTAATTCTTCCAACTTTTATTTTCAACATTCTTCTTATTGAGTTATTGCTCTATCCAGTATAATGAGCTTTCCATTATCACGATAGATCATTATGTAAAGATACAACATTTATCTTTAAATTTTCATTCATTTATATATATATATATATATATATATATATATATTAAAAATTAAGAAATTAAAGATATTTATCATAGCATTATATATATATATATATATATATATATATATATATATATATATATATATATATATATATATATACTTCTTTGTAATATAGACGGAAAAATCCCAGCAGAGTGCTCGATTAATTGAGAATTAAAATTAAAAATTAAAAATTAAGTACGTAATTTTTATTTATTTTGGTACAGAAAAATTAGTACAACATTCGTACCGTCGGTTTCAAGCACAGAAGGACTTAGCCATCCGTCTCTATTCAGCTTCTGCTGTCAACCGACGGTACGAATGTTGTACTAATTTTTCTGTACCAAAATAAATAAATATATATATATATATATATATATATATATATATATATATATATATATATATATATATATATAAATATATATATATATATATATATATATATATATATATATATATATATATATATATATATATATATATAACTTAGTCACCGAACTGCAGTAACTGTGGTCACTGTTTCAAATTTCATTAAGTTCAGTCACGCTGATGAGCAGTATAACGGCGAAACATGTTTCCGTTAATAATTATATATATATTCGAATCTTGCTAAGTTCAGCCACGCTGATGAGCTGTATGACGGCGAAACACGTGTTTGTGGATAATTATATTTTATAAATAAAAATGTATACGCTTTCCATATAATGGACGACACACAGTGTAAGGGAAATAACTTACTATAGCATTTAGGAAAATGTTTTGCGATAGATATCTGAATTCGTTCTCTATTTGTCTCGATTCTCACACACGAACGATAACAAACACAAATAATGTGTACAGCTTGTGTAGCGATGTAAGTTATGTAATTTTCAAGATTATAATAATGGCCTCTGATTTCTTGTAGCGAGGTAACAATGCAATGCTTCAACTTGTATGTGTTGCGATATTTCACATCTTTGCAATTGACGGAATAGTTTAGAGGGAAACCAAGCTCAAGTCCCTGTCCCATCGCCGCAATGTAGCATCCTTGTGTTTGTTTAACAAATACTTCAATGGATTATGCTCCGATGAATTGGCTACTCTGGTGCTCCCTCGACGCAAATTCACTAGACTAACTCGACAATCAACTAAATATCATTCATTCACCGTGGAGGTCCCCAGATGCCGGAGAGCCTTCTACTCAAATAGCTTCTTTCCTCGTACTGCTGGCTTCTGGAACTCCCTACCTGCCCCATGTTTCCCCGACAGTACTGACAGGCAGAAATTTAAAACTAATGTAAACAGACATCTCGCTGCGCAGATCCCAATTTAGGCTGACCCCCCCACCTTCTCCCCTTTTCTTTTTTCTCAGTAGCCTCTTACGTCTACAGTGGCGGCCTACCTTGTTTGGGGTGAACTATGTTAAAAAAACGAAGCCAATTAATGCATAATAATAAGATCACATTCATCAATAAAATCTGAGCCCTCCTTAGAGCATTATTGATCACCTCATTACAACAAAGGTGACCAGTAATAGTAATGGGGAATAACAACTGCCGCAACTGCCGCATGCCTCTTTCTACCACCAGGCATGGTTTGCAGTCATCTACATTATTACAACGCAAACATCTCTATAGATTCGTATTCAACACAATACTTATTTTATAGGTTGATGTACATCAAATTTCGAGATGATTTATTTTTGCATAAAAAGCTACATCCCTATTTATCTACTTCCCACAAAGTAGAATGTGACACAAGGTCGGAAAGGGGAATTGCGCACTCTAGAGGAAGAGTACTTGTTGCCTTTAAAAATTGCCTGAGCAGCCCCGTCGGCAGTCCCTGGTAGGGGCGCTTCAGGCGATTAGCAAAGAACTAACCCCTTCTCAAAGGGTTAGAAGGAACTGCACAGGACAGACCCATAGACAAGCGTAAATCAAGACCCGAAGGCCAACTCTTAGTACAGTATCGATATTCAGAAAGGCCACAAAAGCTACATCCCTCGTGAACAATAAGTAACTAACGTAAAGTAGACATTTATACTTTTTGTGTTTTTTTTATAATGTTGCTAAGCAACATATTAAGTTTGAACGCTATACTCAAGACTGTTACATAACATATGATCAATATGCACTATTCGATCTTTAACACTCTGTATAATAATACGCTCAGTCATGCCTATATATATACGTTATAACCTTTCACACCCATATTAAAAAAATGAGATAGTCTAATCGTTCAAAGATTAAATATGCAACCAAATTGAAAATGAATTTCTTGAGTAAAAGCTCTGACTTTACCCATCTTAAAATGAATTGTTCTAGACCCATTTCAAAATGAGATCGTCCGATGTACGTACGTTATCATGTTCCAGACTTATTTAAAAAGGAGATCGTCCGATGTACGTACGTTATCACGTTCCAGACCCATTTAAAAATGAGATCGTCCGATGTACGTACGTTATCATGTTCCAGACCCATTTAAAATGAGATCGTCCGATGTACGTACGTTATCACGTTCCAGACCCATTTAAAAATGAGATCGTCCGATGTACGTACGTTATCACGTTCCAGACTCATTTAAAAATGAGATCGTCCGATGTACGTACGTTATCATGTTCCAGACTCATTTAAAAATGAGATCGTCCGATGTACGTACGTTATCATGTTCCAGACTCATTTAAAAATGAGATCGTCCGATGTACGTACGTTATCACGTTCCAGACCCATTTAAAAATGAGATCGTCCGGTGTACCTACGTTATCACGTTCCAGACCCATTTAAAAATGAGATCGTCCGATGTACGTACGTTATCACGTTCCAGACCCATTTAAAAATGAGATCATCCGATGTACGTACGTTATCACGTTCCAGACCCATTTAAAAATTAGATCGTCCGATGTACGTACGTTATCATGTTCCAGACCCATTTAAAATGAGATCGTCCGATGTACGTACGTTATCACGTTCCAGACCCATTTAAAAATGAGATCGTCCGATGTACGTACGTTATCACGTTCCAGACTCATTTAAAAAGGAGATCGTCCGATGTACGTACGTTATCACGTTCAAGACTCATTTAAAAAGGAGATCGTCCGATGTACGTACGTTATCACGTTCAAGACTCATTTAAAAAGGAGATCGTCCGATGTACGTACGTTATCACGTTCCAGACTCATTTAAAAAGGAGATCGTCCGATGTACGTACGTTATCACGTTCCAGACTCATTTAAAAAGGAGATCGTCCGATGTACGTACGTTATCACGTTCAAGACTCATTTAAAAAGGAGATCGTCCGATGTACGTACGTTATCACGTTCCAGACTCATTTAAAAAGGAGATCGTCCGATGTACGTACGTTATCACGTTCAAGACTCATTTAAAAAGGAGATCGTCCGATGTACGTACGTTATCACGTTCAAGACTCATTTAAAAATGAGATCGTCCGATGTACGTACGTTATCACGTTCAAGACTCATTTAAAAAGGAGATCGTCCGATGTACGTACGTTATCACGTTCCAGACTCATTTAAAAAGGAGATCGTCCGATGTACGTACGTTATCACGTTCAAGACTCATTTAAAAAGGAGATCGTCCGATGTACGTACGTTATCACGTTCAAGACTCATTTAAAAAGGAGATCGTCCGATGTACGTACGTTATCACGTTCCAGACTCATTTAAAAAGGAGATCGTCCGATGTACGTACGTTATCACGTTCAAGACTCATTTAAAAAGGAGATCGTCCGATGTACGTACGTTATCACGTTCCAGACTCATTTAAAAAGGAGATCGTCCGATGTACGTACGTTATCACGTTCCAGACTCATTTAAAAAGGAGATCGTCCGATGTACGTACGTTATCACGTTCCAGACTCATTTAAAAAGGAGATCGTCCGATGTACGTACGTTATCACGTTCCAGACTCATTTAAAAAGGAGATCGTCCGCCCCAGAAAATAAAATGCAAACATAAAAACGTAATTTAAAATTAATTCATCTGAGTAAGGTAAAACAAGTAGATTATACCCATTTAATAAATGATTGTTCAAAAATCGAATTCTGCTCCCGTCGGTTTAACTAGTTTTAAAAAGTAATCTTGTCATTCTTTTTATTTTGATGTAATTTTAAGACACGTGATGTTGCTAGTGTCAGTCTATTCCATGAGTACTATTATGGCATGTGTTCTTCAGAATTGTCTGGTTTATTCCCTGCTTCATTTGTTTCAGCTCGTTTGGTTTATTGATCAACTGGTCTTCATCAATTTGCTGTTCAGATACCTCGTTATAATACAGCTTCGTATTCCAGTAGCTCATTTTTAAGAACTGCAGGCTTGTGGAACTCTCTTCCTGCTGACTGTTATCCTCCTACCTAAAGCCTTCGTAAAAACTAAGGTCAATAGGCATCTTCTATCTTTGCGATAATCATCTTTTATTCTTTTTTTATTTTTACATCAAGTGGCTTCATGCCTTGTCTGAACAACTTCCCCAAAAACAATTTGCTACTATTCGCTAGTATGAGAATCTTACGTCTATGCAAATGAAACCTTGGTAATAACATTCTGTGAATAAGTTTACGTTCTGTCTACAAAGCCAGAACATCAAAGTGACCATAAAACCTAGGCATAAAAATTAGAATCCAATAAAAGATTGGGAACAACAACATGACCAAAGCTTTTCTTCAATCGTTTGATGAAGTTTTGTTCAGATTCAATGTGTTTGAGAACATTTTATTTTTTTCTATATATTCTTTCGTTTCAGAATCATTATATAAGTATTTAATCGCGGTAAAATGCAACGGATAGGTGTTTATGTTTAGTATTGGTGGGTGTAATAACTGGAGACCATGGGCGACTGGAAATTACGAAGATACTGGAAGAGAGCGATCTGCGGTAATCTTAGCTGTAGCTCAGTTCTCCTTGGATACCTTGAAAATCGTGAGATGTAGGCTGGAGTATTGCGATGGAGATGTGGAAGCAGTGGCTAGCCGGAAGGATAATAGCAGGCGTTCTGGCTGTGTCCTCACAACGAATTTCATCGAGAAGCTTCATAAAAGGTGCTACAAGATCCATGCAAAGAAATGCGGACCCTGGCGAGAGAGATGGGCGTCAGACTGGCGACTATAAAGAAAGCGCTGAACGAGGATCGCTACATCTCATACAAGAGTTGCAAGCACCAAATGATCACCGCCAAGGCCTAAGAGAACCGCTCTACAAAAGCTAGGTTCTTTTCACGGCGAGTTGCACAACGTGCAGAACAACAGGTGACCAGCCTACAGTCCGTACGAAGTTCCGCGCTTCATGAAGTCCAAGTTCTCTCAAACCGTGATAGTCTTTTCAGTGTTTCGAGCGAAGGCCACGTCCTACCGCCCCACATCTTTGAAAATGGACTCAGACTCTATTCAGATTACTATATTTTGTTGCTGTCCACTGTTGTGAAGATTAAGGCGTAGATCGTGGTTTCGGGAAGGCAGTGCTTGTGATAACAGGTCTCAGCTCCGTGTCACTCCTCCGAGAAAACCCAGAAGTGGCTGTCTAAGAACTTCAACGATTTCACCAGTCCCGACAGCTGTCCCTCACCTTGCCGTATTGCAATCTGATGGACTATTATGTACTGAGCGTAGTTGAGAAAGACACCAACCGTACCGTCTGCAACAGCCAAGATAAAATGTTTGTTTCAGCGTATCTTGGAGGACGCCGCGAAAGCCGCGTGCTTCAGGTTTAGGTCATGCCTAGAGGCTGTGGTGGAGGTCCAAGGCGGCTTCTTCGACATTAAGAGATGCACATTAAATTTTGAGAATACATCAATTATTGGCCAATACATGCCGTTTTTTCACTCGTTGTCAAATTTTTCTCTAACATACTGTATTTAAGAACTTGATGTCAACAAATACGTGTCAGAAACCCTCCTCATAAGTATTCGAATATTTTTCATTCAATTCGAGATGATGAGACAGGAGATTTAACAGACACGCCAGTAGAAACAGCTGGTGTACTAGTAAGTTTTTTTCAATCTGTTCATTCTTTTGAAGAATTTGGTCCGATACAGGAGAGTTGTTATGGGGAGGCTACAACAAAAATTATGGATGAACTAAAAATAGAACCTAAAGACATAACACTATTACTATCCAAGTTGATGTTAGTAAAAGTATGGGACCCGATGAAATTCATCCTAAAATATTGAAATGCTTATCATCAAATGAAGGCTTTATAACCAAATTGTTTAGGAAATGTATGGAATATAAAGAGATTCCATATATTTGGAAAACAACTATAGTAATACCGCTACATAAAAAAAGGTTCGATACATTTAAAAAGTAATTACAGACCAGTTTCTCTAACATGTATTTTGTGTAAGATATTTGAAAAAAAATTAGAAACCACATATCAAATTTTATAAAGAATGAGATAAATTGTAACCAACATGGCTTTGTTCATGGTAAATCAACATTATCTAATATTTTGGAAAGTATTGATATTATAAATGAATATTTGATATGGAGGAGGATAGTGCGGATATTGTATATTTGAATTTTAGCAAGGTATTTGATACGGTGTCTCATTATCGTTTACTAGTGAAAATAAAAATTTGGTATTACTGACCAAATGGTAAATATTGTGAGGGAGTTTTTGAAGGATAGAACTATGAAGGTAACGGTTGGTAACAGTTATTCTGAATCACAGTACATACTCTCCGGTGTTCCGCAAGGTTCAGTATTGGGTCCTTTGTTGTTTTTGATATTCATAAATGGCTTACCTAATAATATAAATTCAGAAATAGAACTGTTTGCTGATGATGTTAAACTACTTGTGAGACCTTTATCAAGGAAATAACAAAGATGGATCTAAATAAATTATGATATTGGGAGGACATTTGGAAATTGAGATTTAACCTAAACAAATGTAAAATACTACACGTAGGATCCAGGAATGTGTGAGTTGAATATGTACTAAACAACAGAGAAATCAAAGAAGTAAATGGAGAGTGCGATTTGGGAGTGGAGTTGCTGGAGAGAAGAATGAGAGGTGATATGATTGAGACTTTCAAGATAATTAATGACATTTCTAACTATGGTGGGCATTTTTTTTAGTATTTCTCCTAGATCTGGAAGGTTATTGTCAAGGCAGTTTTCAAAAACTAGATCTGTCAACCAGTTAAGTTTTTTTGCTCACAGAGTAATATGGTTTTGGAATAAGTTGCTAGATCGGATTAAGAACAGCAATAACGTGGATCAGTTTAAGATGAGGTTGGATGAATTCAGAGAAAGTGGTATGAGGGAGAAATCGAGGTGGCACTTTTGTGAGTTGTCAGATGAAATATTTAACAGAATTTGATCTGGATATCGATACGGTACTAAGAGTTCTTTTTAGTTGAATTGAGAAGATTGTTAAAGGGAAAATGTCCAAGGAGACATAACAAACAAATTATAATAATGATAATAATAATAATAATAATAATAATAATAATAATAATAATAATTATAATTCATAATTTTCAATCCTCTCATAATATTATTCATCATTCAACTGACAATATCCATATCATTCACTTATATCCTCGAGTGGCTTTTAGCCTTGACAAGTGCTGACTTATTAGGGAAATAAATCTCATAACAGATGTTAAAAAAATGTTAAAAAAAATCGAACGATTGTAATGATATTTCCTTGCATCGATTTTTTCACATTTTGTTTCGTTGTAAATAATTTCGGTATTATTGTATTCTTAGACAGAACCTTATTTTCAATGATAACTCCTTTTTGGTCGACGTCTCACTGTTACGCAGAAATGATATCGACTTCGTTAAGCAAGACTTCCTCCATTAATTCTAATTTGCTGGCGATGTTATACACGGTGTTTTGACAATCGAAGGTATAACTTCGGGATTATGTTTTATACGTGTAGAGCCGCTTCTTTATACAAGGGTTTATTTTGTAATAGCTCTCCATTACTAGTTTAATTTCTTTTGTGGTTCATTTCTTACTCTGCGTGTTCTTTGGCTTGTGTCGATCATATTAAGTTACCTGTATTTGGCATGTTATATTCTGTAACTACCCTTATATCTTTCTTCTGAGCCTCACAACTTTTATAGTTGTTTAGTATGATGCATTTAAATAGTTTTGTTAGTGTATGTGGAAACACCAGGCCCAGGCTCATTTTACCTGTGATCCTAGTATTTATCTATCCTATATGTAGAATATTCTGTTACCTGAAACTGACTGGGCTGCCATGTTGGCTATTAAAGGAGGCCCCGCCTGTAATGACCCTTATATCTTTCTTCTGAGCCTCACAACTTTTATAGTTGTTTAGTATGATGCATTTAAATAGTTTTGTTAGTGTATGTGGAAACACCAGGCCCAGGCTCATTTTACCTGTGATCCTAGTATTTATCTATCCTATATGTAGAATATTCTGTTACCTGAAACTGACTGGGTTGCCATGTTGGCTATTAAAGGAGGCCCCGCCTGTAATGACCCTTATATCTTTCTTCTGAGCCTCACAACTTTTATAGTTGTTTAGTATGATGCATTTAAATAGTTTTGTTAGTGTATGTGGAAACACCAGGCCCAGGCTCATTTTACCTGTGATCCTAGTATATATCTATTCTATATGTAGAATATTCTGTTACCTGAAACTGACTGGGTTGCCATGTTGGCTATTAAAAGAAGGCCCCGCCTGTAATGACCCTTATATCTTTCTTCTGAGCCTCACAACTTTTATAGTTGTTTAGTATGATGCATTTAAATAGTTTTGTTAGTGTATGTGGAAACACCAGGCTTAGGCTCATTTTACCTGTGATCCTAGTATTTATCTATTCTATATGTAGAATATTCTGTTACCTGAAACTGACTGGGTTGCCATGTTGGCTATTAAAAGAAGGCCCCGCCTGTAATGACCCTTATATCTTTCTTCTGAGCCTCACAACTTTTATAGTTGTTTAGTATGATGCATTTAAATAGTTTTGTTAGTGTATGTGGAAACACCAGGCCCAGGCTCATTTTACCTGTGATCCTAGTATTTATCTATCCTATATGTAGAATATTCTGTTACCTGAAACTGACTGGGTTGCCATGTTGGCTATTAAAAGAGGGCCCGCCTGTAATGACCCTTACATCTTTCTTCTGAGCCTCACAACTTTTATAGTTGTTTAGTATGATGCATTTAAATAGTTTTGTTAGTGTATGTGGAAACACCAGGCCCAGGCTCATTTTACCTGTGATCCTAGTATTTATCTATCCTATATATAAAATATTCTGTTACCTGAAACTGACTGGGTTGCCATGTTGGCTATTAAAGGAGGCCCCGCCTGTAATGACCCTTACATCTTTCTTCTGAGCCTCACAACTTTTATAGTTGTTTAGTATGATGCATTTAAATAGTTTTGTTAGTGTATGTGGAAACACCAGGCCCAGGCTCATTTTACCTGTGATCCTAGTATTTATCTATCCTATATGTAGAATATTCTGTTACCTGAAACTGACTGGGTTGCCATGTTGGCTATTAAAGGAGGCCCCACCTGTAATGACCCTTATATCTTTCTTCTGAGCCTCACAACTTTTATAGTTGTTTAGTATGATGCATTTAAATAGTTTTGTTAGTGTATGTGGAAACACCAGGCCCAGGCTCATTTTACCTGTGATCCTAGTATTTATCTATCCTATATGTAGAATATTCTGTTACCTGAAACTGACTGGGTTGGCATGTTGGCTATTAAAGGAGGCCCCGCCTGTAATGACCCTTACATCTTTCTTCTGAGCCTCACAACTTTTATAGTTGTTTAGTATGATGCATTTAAATAGTTTTGTTAGTGTATGTGGAAACACCAGGCCCAGGCTCATTTTACCTGTGATCCTAGTATTTATCTATCCTATATGTAGAATATTCTGTTACCTGAAACTGACTGGGTTGCCATGTTGGCTATTAAAGGAGGCCCCACCTGTAATGACCCTTATATCTTTCTTCTGAGCCTCACAACTTTTATAGTTGTTTAGTATGATGCATTTAAATAGTTTTGTTAGTGTATGTGGAAACACCAGGCCCAGGCTCATTTTACCTGTGATCCTAGTATTTATCTATCCTATATGTAGAATATTCTGTTACCTGAAACTGACTGGGTTGGCATGTTGGCTATTAAAGGAGGCCCCGCCTGTAATGACCCTAACATCTTTCTTCTGAGCCTCACAACTTTATAGTTGTTTACTATGATGCATTTAAATAGTTTTGTTAGTGTATGTGGAAACACCAGGCCCAGGCTCATTTTACCTGTGATCCTAGTATTTATCTATCCTATATGTAGAATATTCTGTTACCTGAAACTGACTGGGTTGCCATGTTGGCTATTAAAAGAGGGCCCGCCTGTAATGACCCTTACATCTTTCTTCTGAGCCTCACAACTTTTATAGTTGTTTAGTATGATGCATTTAAATAGTTTTGTTAGTGTATGTGGAAACACCAGGCCCAGGCTCATTTTACCTGTGATCCTAGTATTTATCTATCCTATATGTAGAATATTCTGTTACCTGAAACTGACTGGGTTGCCATGTTGGCTATTAAAAGAGGGCCCGCCTGTAATGACCCTTACATCTTTCTTCTGAGCCTCACAACTTTTATAGTTGTTTAGTATGATGCATTTAAATAGTTTTGTTAGTGTATGTGGAAACACCAGGCCCAGGCTCATTTTACCTGTGATCCTAGTATTTATCTATCCTATATATAAAATATTCTGTTACCTGAAACTGACTGGGTTGCCATGTTGGCTATTAAAGGAGGCCCCGCCTGTAATGACCCTTACATCTTTCTTCTGAGCCTCACAACTTTTATAGTTGTTTAGTATGATGCATTTAAATAGTTTTGTTAGTGTATGTGGAAACACCAGGCCCAGGCTCATTTTACCTGTGATCCTAGTATTTATCTATCCTATATGTAGAATATTCTGTTACCTGAAACTGACTGGGTTGCCATGTTGGCTATTAAAGGAGGCCCCACCTGTAATGACCCTTATATCTTTCTTCTGAGCCTCACAACTTTTATAGTTGTTTAGTATGATGCATTTAAATAGTTTTGTTAGTGTATGTGGAAACACCAGGCCCAGGCTCATTTTACCTGTGATCCTAGTATTTATCTATCCTATATGTAGAATATTCTGTTACCTGAAACTGACTGGGTTGGCATGTTGGCTATTAAAGGAGGCCCCGCCTGTAATGACCCTTACATCTTTCTTCTGAGCCTCACAACTTTTATAGTTGTTTAGTATGATGCATTTAAATAGTTTTGTTAGTGTATGTGGAAACACCAGGCCCAGGCTCATTTTACCTGTGATCCTAGTATTTATCTATCCTATATGTAGAATATTCTGTTACCTGAAACTGACTGGGTTGCCATGTTGGCTATTAAAGGAGGCCCCACCTGTAATGACCCTTATATCTTTCTTCTGAGCCTCACAACTTTTATAGTTGTTTAGTATGATGCATTTAAATAGTTTTGTTAGTGTATGTGGAAACACCAGGCCCAGGCTCATTTTACCTGTGATCCTAGTATTTATCTATCCTATATGTAGAATATTCTGTTACCTGAAACTGACTGGGTTGGCATGTTGGCTATTAAAGGAGGCCCCGCCTGTAATGACCCTTACATCTTTCTTCTGAGCCTCACAACTTTTATAGTTGTTTAGTATGATGCATTTAAATAGTTTTGTTAGTGTATGTGGAAACACCAGGCCCAGGCTCATTTTACCTGTGATCCTAGTATTTATCTATCCTATATGTAGAATATTCTGTTACCTGAAACTGACTGGGTTGCCATGTTGGCTATTAAAGGAGGCCCCACCTGTAATGACCCTTATATCTTTCTTCTGAGCCTCACAACTTTTATAGTTGTTTAGTATGATGCATTTAAATAGTTTTGTTAGTGTATGTGGAAACACCAGGCCCAGGCTCATTTTACCTGTGATCCTAGTATTTATCTATCCTATATGTAGAATATTCTGTTACCTGAAACTGACTGGGTTGGCATGTTGGCTATTAAAGGAGGCCCCGCCTGTAATGACCCTAACATCTTTCTTCTGAGCCTCACAACTTTATAGTTGTTTACTATGATGCATTTAAATAGTTTTGTTAGTGTATGTGGAAACACCAGGCCCAGGCTCATTTTACCTGTGATCCTAGTATTTATCTATCCTATATGTAGAATATTCTGTTACCTGAAACTGACTGGGTTGCCATGTTGGCTATTAAAAGAGGGCCCGCCTGTAATGACCCTTACATCTTTCTTCTGAGCCTCACAACTTTTATAGTTGTTTAGTATGATGCATTTAAATAGTTTTGTTAGTGTATGTGGAAACACCAGGCCCAGGCTCATTTTACCTGTGATCCTAGTATTTATCTATCCTATATGTAGAATATTCTGTTACCTGAAACTGACTGGGTTGCCATGTTGGCTATTAAAAGAGGGCCCGCCTGTAATGACCCTTACATCTTTCTTCTGAGCCTCACAACTTTTATAGTTGTTTAGTATGATGCATTTAAATAGTTTTGTTAGTGTATGTGGAAACACCAGGCCCAGGCTCATTTTACCTGTGATCCTAGTATTTATCTATCCTATATATAAAATATTCTGTTACCTGAAACTGACTGGGTTGCCATGTTGGCTATTAAAGGAGGCCCCGCCTGTAATGACCCTTACATCTTTCTTCTGAGCCTCACAACTTTTATAGTTGTTTAGTATGATGCATTTAAATAGTTTTGTTAGTGTATGTGGAAACACCAGGCCCAGGCTCATTTTACCTGTGATCCTAGTATTTATCTATCCTATATGTAGAATATTCTGTTACCTGAAACTGACTGGGTTGCCATGTTGGCTATTAAAGGAGGCCCCACCTGTAATGACCCTTATATCTTTCTTCTGAGCCTCACAACTTTTATAGTTGTTTAGTATGATGCATTTAAATAGTTTTGTTAGTGTATGTGGAAACACCAGGCCCAGGCTCATTTTACCTGTGATCCTAGTATTTATCTATCCTATATGTAGAATATTCTGTTACCTGAAACTGACTGGGTTGGCATGTTGGCTATTAAAGGAGGCCCCGCCTGTAATGACCCTTACATCTTTCTTCTGAGCCTCACAACTTTTATAGTTGTTTAGTATGATGCATTTAAATAGTTTTGTTAGTGTATGTGGAAACACCAGGCCCAGGCTCATTTTACCTGTGATCCTAGTATTTATCTATCCTATATGTAGAATATTCTGTTACCTGAAACTGACTGGGTTGCCATGTTGGCTATTAAAGGAGGCCCCACCTGTAATGACCCTTATATCTTTCTTCTGAGCCTCACAACTTTTATAGTTGTTTAGTATGATGCATTTAAATAGTTTTGTTAGTGTATGTGGAAACACCAGGACCAGGCTCATTTTACCTGTGATCCTAGTATTTATCTATCCTATATGTAGAATATTCTGTTACCTGAAACTGACTGGGTTGGCATGTTGGCTATTAAAGGAGGCCCCGCCTGTAATGACCCTAACATCTTTCTTCTGAGCCTCACAACTTTTATAGTTGTTTACTATGATGCATTTAAATAGTTTTGTTAGTGTATGTGGAAACACCAGGCCCAGGCTCATTTTACCTGTGATCCTAGTATTTATCTATCCTATATGTAGAATATTCTGTTACCTGAAACTGACTGGGTTGCCATGTTGGCTATTAAAAGAGGGCCCGCCTGTAATGACCCTTACATCTTTCTTCTGAGCCTCACAACTTTTATAGTTGTTTAGTATGATGCATTTAAATAGTTTTGTTAGTGTATGTGGAAACACCAGGCCCAGGCTCATTTTACCTGTGATCCTAGTATTTATCTATCCTATATGTAGAATATTCTGTTACCTGAAACTGACTGGGTTGCCATGTTGGCTATTAAAGGAGGCCCCACCTGTAATGACCCTTGTATCTTTCTTCTGAGCCTCACAACTTTTATAGTTGTTTAGTATTATGCATTTAAATAGTTTTGTTAGTGTACGTGGAAACACCAGGCCCAGGCTCATTTTACCTGTGATCCTAGTATTTATCTATCCTATATGTAGAATATTCTGTTACTTGAAACTGACTGGGTTGCCATGTTGGCTATTAAAGGAGGCCCCACCTGTAATGACCCTTATATCTTTCTTCTGAGCCTCACAACCTTTATAGTTGTTTAGTATGATGCATTTAAATAGTTTTGTTAGTGTATGTGGAAACACCAGGCCCAGGCTCATTTTACCTGTGATCCTAGTATATATCTATCCTATATGTAGAATATTCTGTTACCTGAAACTGACTGGGTTGCCATGTTGGCTATTAAAGGAGGCCCCGCCTGTAATGACCCTTATATCTTTCTTCTGAGCCTCACAACTTTTATAGTTGTTTAGTATGATGCATTTAAATAGTTTTGTTAGTGTATGTGGAAACACCAGGCCCAGGCTCATTTTACCTGTGATCCTAGTATTTATCTATCCTATACGTAAAATATTCTGTTACCTTAAACTGACTGGGTTGCCATGTTGGCTATTAAAGGAGGCCCCGCCTGTAATGACCCTTACATCTTTCTTCTGAGCCTCACAACTTTTATAGTTGTTTAGTATGATGCATTTAAATAGTTTTGTTAGTGTATGTGGAAACACCAGGGCCTGGCTCATTTTACCTGTGATCCTAGTATTTATCTATCCTATATGTAAAATATTCTGTTACCTGAAACTGACTGGGTTGCTATGTTGGCTATTAAAGGAGGCCCCGCCTGTAATGACCCTTACATCTTTCTTCTGAGCCTCACAACTTTATAGTTGTTTAGTATGATGCATTTAAATAGTTTTGTTAGTGTATGTGGAAACACCAGGCCCTGGCTCATTTTACCTGTGATCCTAGTATTTATCTATCCTATATGTAGAATATTCTGTTACCTGAAACTGACTGGGTTGCCATGTTGGCTATTAAAAGAGGGCCCGCCTGTAATGACCCTTACATCTTTCTTCTGAGCCTCACAACTTTATAGTTGTTTAGTATGATGCATTTAAATAGTTTTGTTAGTGTATGTGGAAACACCAGGGCCTGGCTCATTTTACCTGTGATCCTAGTATTTATCTATCCTATATGTAAAATATTCTGTTACCTGAAACTGACTGGGTTGCCATGTTGGCTATTAAAAGAGGGCCCGCCTGTAATGACCCTTACATCTTTCTTCTGAGCCTCACAACTTTATAGTTGTTTAGTATGATGCATTTAAATAGTTTTGTTAGTGTATGTGGAAACACCAGGCCCAGGCTCATTTTACCTGTGATCCTAGTATTTATCTATCCTATATGTAAAATATTCTGTTACCTTAAACTGACTGGGTTGCCATGTTGGCTATTAAAGGAGGCCCCGCCTGTAATGACCCTTACATCTTTCTTCTGAGCCTCACAACTTTATAGTTGTTTAGTATGATGCATTTAAATAGTTTTGTTAGTGTATGTGGAAACACCAGGCCCTGGCTCATTTTACCTGTGATCCTAGTATTTATCTATCCTATATGTAAAATATTCTGTTACCTGAAACTGACTGGGTTGCCATGTTGGCTATTAAAGGAGGCCCCGCCTGTAATGACCCTTACATCTTTCTTCTGAGCCTCACAACTTTATAGTTGTTTAGTATGATGCATTTAAATAGTTTTGTTAGTGTATGTGGAAACACCAGGCCCAGGCTCATTTTACCTGTGATCCTAGTATTTATCTATCCTATATGTAAAATATTCTGTTACCTGAAACTGACTGGGTTGGCATGTTGGCTATTAAAGGAGGCCCCGCCTGTAATGACCCTTACATCTTTCTTCTGAGCCTCACAACTTTTATAGTTGTTTACTATGATGCATTTAAATAGTTTTGTTAGTGTATGTGGAAACACCAGGCCCAGGCTCATTTTACCTGTGATCCTAGTATTTATCTATCCTATATGTAGAATATTCTGTTACCTGAAACTGACTGGGTTGCCATGTTGGCTATTAAAGGAGGCCCCACCTGTAATGACCCTTATATCTTTCTTCTGAGCCTCACAACTTTTATAGTTGTTTAGTATGATGCATTTAAATAGTTTTGTTAGTGTATGTGGAAACACCAGGCCCAGGCTCATTTTACCTGTGATCCTAGTATTTATCTATCCTATATGTAGAATATTCTGTTACCTGAAACTGACTGGGTTGGCATGTTGGCTATTAAAGGAGGCCCCGCCTGTAATGACCCTTACATCTTTCTTCTGAGCCTCACAACTTTTATAGTTGTTTACTATGATGCATTTAAATAGTTTTGTTAGTGTATGTGGAAACACCAGGCCCAGGCTCATTTTACCTGTGATCCTAGTATTTATCTATCCTATATGTAGAATATTCTGTTACCTGAAACTGACTGGGTTGCCATGTTGGCTATTAAAAGAGGGCCCGCCTGTAATGACCCTTACATCTTTCTTCTGAGCCTCACAACTTTTATAGTTGTTTAGTATGATGCATTTAAATAGTTTTGTTAGTGTATGTGGAAACACCAGGCCCAGGCTCATTTTACCTGTGATCCTAGTATTTATCTATCCTATATGTAGAATATTCTGTTACCTGAAACTGACTGGGTTGCCATGTTGGCTATTAAAGGAGGCCCCACCTGTAATGACCCTTGTATCTTTCTTCTGAGCCTCACAACTTTTATAGTTGTTTAGTATTATGCATTTAAATAGTTTTGTTAGTGTACGTGGAAACACCAGGCCCAGGCTCATTTTACCTGTGATCCTAGTATTTATCTATCCTATATGTAGAATATTCTGTTACTTGAAACTGACTGGGTTGCCATGTTGGCTATTAAAGGAGGCCCCACCTGTAATGACCCTTATATCTTTCTTCTGAGCCTCACAACCTTTATAGTTGTTTAGTATGATGCATTTAAATAGTTTTGTTAGTGTATGTGGAAACACCAGGCCCAGGCTCATTTTACCTGTGATCCTAGTATATATCTATCCTATATGTAGAATATTCTGTTACCTGAAACTGACTGGGTTGCCATGTTGGCTATTAAAGGAGGCCCCGCCTGTAATGACCCTTATATCTTTCTTCTGAGCCTCACAACTTTTATAGTTGTTTAGTATGATGCATTTAAATAGTTTTGTTAGTGTATGTGGAAACACCAGGCCCAGGCTCATTTTACCTGTGATCCTAGTATTTATCTATCCTATATGTAAAATATTCTGTTACCTTAAACTGACTGGGTTGCCATGTTGGCTATTAAAGGAGGCCCCGCCTGTAATGACCCTTACATCTTTCTTCTGAGCCTCACAACTTTTATAGTTGTTTAGTATGACGCATTTAAATAGTTTTGTTAGTGTATGTGGAAACACCAGGCCCAGGCTCATTTTACCTGTGATCCTAGTATTTATCTATCCTATATGTAAAATATTCTGTTACCTGAAACTGACTGGGTTGCCATGTTGGCTATTAAAGGAGGCCCCGCCTGTAATGACCCTTACATCTTTCTTCTGAGCCTCACATCTTTATAGTTGTTTAGTATGATGCATTTAAATAGTTTTGTTAGTGTATGTGGAAACACCAGGCCCTGGCTCATTTTACCTGTGATCCTAGTATTTATCTATCCTATATGTAGAATATTCTGTTACCTGAAACTGACTGGGTTGCCATGTTGGCTATTAAAAGAGGGCCCGCCTGTAATGACCCTTACATCTTTCTTCTGAGCCTCACAACTTTATAGTTGTTTAGTATGATGCATTTAAATAGTTTTGTTAGTGTATGTGGAAACACCAGGGCCTGGCTCATTTTACCTGTGATCCTAGTATTTATCTATCCTATATGTAAAATATTCTGTTACCTGAAACTGACTGGGTTGCCATGTTGGCTATTAAAAGAGGGCCCGCCTGTAATGACCCTTACATCTTTCTTCTGAGCCTCACAACTTTATAGTTGTTTAGTATGATGCATTTAAATAGTTTTGTTAGTGTATGTGGAAACACCAGGCCCTGGCTCATTTTACCTGTGATCCTAGTATTTATCTATCCTATATGTAAAATATTCTGTTACCTGAAACTGACTGGGTTGCCATGTTGGCTATTAAAAGAGGGTCCGCCTGTAATGACCCTTACATCTTTCTTCTGAGCCTCACAACTTTATAGTTGTTTAGTATGATGCATTTAAATAGTTTTGTTAGTGTATGTGGAAACACCAGGCCCTGGCTCATTTTACCTGTGATCCTAGTATTTATCTATCCTATATGTAAAATATTCTGTTACCTGAAACTAACTGGGTTGCCATGTTGGCTATTAAAGGAGGCCCCGCCTGTAATGACCCTTACATCTTTCTTCTGAGCCTCACAGCTTTTATAGTTGTTTAGTATGATGCATTTAAATAGTTTTGTTAGTGTATGTGGAAACACCAGGCCCTGGCTCATTTTACCTGTGATCCTAGTATTTATCTATCCTATATGTAAAATATTCTGTTACCTGAAACTGACTGGGTTGCCATGTTGGCTATTAAAGGAAGCCCCGCCTGTAATGACCCTTATATCTTTCTTCTGAGCCTCACAACTTTTATAGTTGTTTAGTATGATGCATTTAAATAGTTTTGTTAGTGTATGTGGAAACACCAGGCCCAGGCTCATTTTACCTGTGATCCTAGTATTTATCTATCCTATATGTAGAATATTCTGTTACCTGAAACTGACTGGGTTGCCATGTTGGCTATTAAAGGAGGCCCCACCTATAATGACCCTTATATCTTTCTTCTGAGCCTCACAACTTTTATGGTTGTTTAGTATGATGCATTTAAATAGTTTTGTTAGTGTATGTGGAAACACCAGGCCCAGGCTCATTTTACCTGTGATCCTAGTATTTATCTATCCTATATGTAGAATATTCTGTGACCTGAAACTGACTGGGTTGCCATGTTGGCTATTAAAGGAGGCCCCACCTGTAATGACCCTTATATCTTTCTTCTGAGCCTCACAACTTTTATAGTTGTTTAGTATGATGCATTTAAATAGTTTTTTAGTGTATGTGGAAACACCAGTCCCAGGCTCATTTTACCTGTGATCCTAGTATTTATCTATCCTATATGTAGAATATTCTGTTACCTGAAACTGACTGGGTTGCCTATGTTGGCTATTAAAGGAGGCCCCGCCTGTAATGACCCTTATATCTTTCTTCTGAGCCTCACAGCTTTTATAGTTGTTTAGTATGATGCATTTAAATAGTTTTGTTAGTGTATGTGGAAACACCAGGCCCAGGCTCATTTTACCTGTGATCCTAGTATTTATCTATCCTATATGTAGAATATTCTGTTACCTGAAACTGACTGGGTTGCCCATGTTGGCTATTAAAGGAGGCCCCGCCTGTAATGACCCTTACATCTTTTTTTCTGAGCCTCACAGCTTTTATAGTTGCCTAGTATCATGCATTTAAATAGTTTTGTTAGTGTATGTGGAAACACCAGGCCCAGGCTCATTTTACCTGTGATCCTAGTATTTATCTATCCTATATGTAGAATATTCTGTTACCTGAAACTGACTGGGTTGCCATGTTGACTATTAAAGGGGGCCCCGCCTGTAATGACCCTTATATCTTTCTTCTTAGCCTTACAACTTTTATAGTTGTTTAGTATGATGCATTTAAATAGTATTGTTAGTGTATGTGGAAACACCAGGCCCAGGCTCATTTTACCGGTGATCCTAGTATTTATCTATCCTATATGTAGAATATTCTGTTACCTGAAACTGACTGGGTTGCCATGTTGACTATTAAAGGGGGCCCCGCCTGTAATGACCCTTACATCTTTCTTCTGAGCCTCACAACTTTTATAGTTGTTTAGTATGATGCATTTAAATAGGTTTGTTAGTGTATGTGGAAACACCAGGCCCAGGCTCATTTTACCTGTGATCCTAGTATTTATCTATCCTATATGTAGAAGTAAGAGTGTACTATCACACACATTGTACGCGTTAGATGTTTACAATAAAGTATTTGCTTTGAGTATTTGTTTCAAGTGTTTGTTTCAAGTATTTCTTTTAATAGCCTCGGAAAGCTACTTCATTATTTACATATAGGAAACATAATCGCGAAGTTATAGCAACGATTTTTAAAACACCTTGTATACTAGAGTTTAGTTAGAGAAAATTAAATGGGGTTGATTTTTCCTAAATGTCTATAGACTGATAGGCTTACCGATAGTAAAGTTAAAAGTACTGTGAGTTCAGTCACAGTAAAAGGTACACAATTCTTTGTTAAGAAAAGAAAGTGAAATCATTTCACGAATGAGGATGCCAAATTCTTTGTTTAATAAATTTGGGCATTCCATGGGTGGACAGTCTCCTCTGCGTGCCGGGTTTAAATTTAGTCGTGGCTACTAACACTATGAATCTATATATACTCTCTCAAGCTATAGATTAAATAGTAAGATATATTATACTCTCAATTTTTGGTTGTGAAACTAGTTTAGGAGAAAGAAAAACTTCGAAATAATACTAGTCTTTCTCTGCTTATACCGGCATTGTTTTCATTTGTCTTATATTTCTCCTTACCAATAGACCCAAGCAATGCCTTTTCAGGAGAGGCACGGTTCACGATTGCGCAACCCTTGCTTGATTATAGATTTTCCGTGCAAGTGCCATTACAGATATCCATTGTTTTTCTATATTGAAAGGAGGTTCCCTCTTAAGGCACATTATAAGAAATCCTTCGGGTATAAAGAGTTGTGCCTGTCACATTAAATCAGTTTTATCTTTTCTGTTTTTTATCAGCTGTTTCGTAAGAACGGGCGTAGAAATGAGTTGGGGAAAACTTCAACTGGCTGGCTGTATTTTCCCGCTCACGCTCTGCCGAAACACAAACCCAGTGAATAAACGATTTCTCAGTGAATGTTGTCTTTATTGTCCTTTTTTTTCATGGAGTTTTATTGTCCTGTTTCCGAACGAACCATGCAATGCGTGGATCAACCACATCGATCACACAAGGAAGAGAATCACACAAAGACAAAAACGTGCTGCGAGGATTGCACCTGCGTTCAACAATGGAAGCCACCAATGCATGATGCTGATCCACGGATCTCCAACATTCCTTGCTCACATTTACATCTATGTTGTTTTACTGAACATGAACATGTGC
Organism: Sepiola atlantica; assembly: GCA_963556195.1. NCBI lineage: Eukaryota > Metazoa > Mollusca > Cephalopoda > Sepiida > Sepiolidae > Sepiola > Sepiola atlantica. The sequence continues at coordinate 15,557,731 of OY744515.1, forward strand.
CATTTTGTTTTTCATTTTTCCATAACCTTTCATCTTTCTTATCTAAAAAACTTACGCAAAGTACCCCCCCATCTAATAGATTTTTGTTTTCAGTCAGAAACTTCTTCCATAATCAGAATAAATGGCGATACGAATTGCCTTACATCTTACAAAAATAACAAAAAAAACAAAAACCTTACAAATTAGCTTTAAAAAGATTTTGATTGCACACCAAAGAAATCTGTGATCTCATATTATCCGGAAAAGCTATGACATGCTTTCGATTAATTCTGGACAATTCATCGATTACTGCCTCCACCGGATGTGATTTAATTTGGAGCAGGTGGAATTATGATACACTATCATCTTTTTTTTATCTTTTTTTTTCTATTGTAGAAACCAAATATAATCGACGAACATAACCGAGTTGAAAGAAAGCCATTTCCGATGCTTAATTTCTACATTCTCAACATGTGTTCGACGTCACGCGTTGCATGTCGCTGATTAGTTTCCCATAATGCATTTCACAATCTCAAGTCGTCGAGTCGAGCAATCTTTAGCACAACATTTTGTGAACCGGATTTAGGTTCGTCTAAGTACAGTTTTTTTTGTCAGTTATACCGATAATGATAAAATTGTGTGACCACTTCTTGTATGTCTGTGTATGTATGTTTCTCGCCTCTACGTAACTTACATATATTTTTCATTTATTTATTAAAAAAAATACATCACTGTAAAGTAACGAAAATAACTTTAAAAAATCCTATTTAAAGTAGTAATTTTATTACTTAATTGAATATACCAGAATGCATTTCGGTTTCTTCGAACACAAGTCATCAATTTTACACTTTTGTTAATAGTAAAAAAAAAATGAGTTAGTTCGTGACCATTCGAAATTTCCAAGGAATTGGAAGCATTTTACTGTCGAATAGAAAGTCATTTAAACTAGCTTTAAAATTCTTAACAAATCATCAAGTATTATAAAGATTAAAAGTAATTTACAGACACTAATTTTATAAATAGACATTAAAACAACATTACCTTAAAAAGTTAACAAAATTAGTTATTATTTTATAGTAATTAGGTTCAAGTAATAATTTAATATTAATGACCAAACGATACGGTAATAATTAAATTTAACTTTCAACATTCTATTAAAAATATTTTGGTAAACTAAAATAAAAATCAGCATACTTATAAACAGAAGCGAAAAAATAAAACTCCCGGGCAACATCGGGTAGGTAATCTAGTTTTTAATATTTCAATCACACTGAAAGCGTCGTTCTTATAATGTAAAATGTATTCCATTGTTTGTTTCCTACTTAAATTTTTAAATAAATTCTTAATATAATCAGATCCTTCCTAGACAAAAGAAAAATCCAGGTTGTCCTCGATGGCCGTTCATCTAAGCAACATGACATAAATGCTGGTGTACCCCAGGGATCTATCCTTAGACCTCTGTTGTTCCTGATCTATATAAACGATCTCCCTGATGACATAGTGTCTGAGATTGGTTTATTTGCTGACGACACCACGCTTTACTCTCGCCATGTTGGCAAAACCGACGCGATCATATCCGAGGCATTGGCTGAATCTTTAGAAAATGACCTCCAGGCTGTAGTGGATTGGGGTCACAAATGGTTGGTAACTTTTAATGCCGCTAAGACAAAGCTCCTTTCCTTCAATAACTACAAAGAACCTCTCCAACCACCGATTGTCATGGCAAATAACACCCTACCTGAGAGTTCATCATTCAAACTCCTCGGCCTAACCTTCACAGGTAACATGAATTGGAACAAATACATCGAAGACATTGCCAAGACTGCCGCAAAGAAGGTTGGCTCCCTCTACCGTGCTAGTAAACTCCTCTCACCTGACATTATCCTGTATCTCTACAAAGCCACCATCCGCCCATGCATGGAGTATTGTTGTCACATCTGGGCTGGTGCATCATCTACTAGTCTCTCCCTCCTTGACAGGATCAAAAAAAGAATCGCCAACCTAATAGGTCCCTCACTGTCAACCAAGCTCCAGTCCCTGTCCCATCGCCGCAATGTAGCATCCTTGTGCTTGTTTTACAAATACTTCAATGGATTATGCTCTGATAAACGGCTACTCTGGTGCCCCCTCGACGCAAATTCACTAGACTAACTCGACAATCAACTAAATCTCATTCATTCACTGTGGAGGTCCCCAGATGTCGGAGAGCTTTCTACTCAAATAGCTTCTTTCCTCGTGCGGCTGGCCTCTGGAACTCCCTCCCTGCCCCCTGTTTCCCCGACACTACAGACATGCAGAAATTTAAAACTAATGTAAACAGACATCTCGCTGCGCAGATCCCAATCTAGGTTGACTGCCCCTACCTTCTCCCCTCTTTTTTCTCAGTAGCCCCTTACGTCTACAGTGGCGTCCTGCCTTGTTTGGGGTGAACTATGTTTAAAAAAAAAAAAAATAATTTCCAGGATGTGGCATTCAATTTTAAAATTTTTTGTCCGTAGTTTTCCCAAACACACAGGAGACAACATATTTAGATATCCTATAAAAATTGCTAGGCAATGAACAAACATTCGGGCTCATTATAGCGTTGTGTGCTGTTCACAACAGCAAATTAGAACATTATTAGATTCCTTAATTTTTCGTTGTCGGCTCTTCACTGGTTCTATCTAATATCTGGACTCTACGTGGTAAACAGTGTCGCCATCTTTTATAGCATATCGTAGTGGCTGGAAGCAAGAATAATGAATAAACCCAGACACGCTGAATATTCACAACATCACTTTATTTCTGTAAATTTACCCATTCCTCCCACCGGATAGAGTGTTAGCTGCTTTATATTATGTTCCAATGAAACTTTCCATTACTGTTTCCTTTCGAGGTTGTCCACGAAGAAAGCCTCTCCACAGTAAACCTCTTACCAACTAACTACTTAACTGCAGACTATTTCGAACATGCCCCTCTCTTCTAACACGTGATTCTGCTCAACTAATCAGAGCCTTTGTTATCTCTCAACACAATGTCACTATCTAACATCATTTTCCGATTCCGATTCCGATTCCGATTCCGATTCCGATTCCAACATCTGTAAAGATAATCGAAGCTGCAATAATCTATCTAAATTATATATACTACTAAAGCTCTGTGGATCTTGCTTGCTTACTTCTGTGCCCCTGTGTCCACTTGATAATATCATAAAAACGGATACGTCACAAAATAATGACGTCACTAATGGACGATGTCAGCCATTAAACAGAGCGATAATCGGGTACAGTGACTGACGCCACAAAAATGATGACGTCATTCATCAAATAGGAGAGGGTGGGGGAATGAAATCTTTTATCTAGACGACCCATGACTCTTCGGATCACGAGACGTCAACTAGACGAACGTATTGACTTCTTGGATTCTAGTACGCTACTAAATCTCTGTGGATCTTGTTTGTTTGTTTTCTTTCTTTTAGTTGGTTTTGTTTGTTGTCGTGCACACTGGATGACGTTTTGTGACGTCATCCATTAAAAGAGTGGCGGGAATAACTCTACACAGTGGATGACGTCATCTTTGCAATAGTGACGTCATCCATGAAATCCGAGAGAGTGTAGAGAGATCGTTTATTACGTTTTATCTAGACGAACCATCTCGGGAGAAGCATTGTGACATCATTAATTTGTTCATTTCTCTGTTCTAATGAATGCCATAATATTTAGTGATGTCATGCAATGTGAATAGTTATCTTTACCTGTTTTAATGGATTAACTCACCCACCGATGACGTCATCCAGTGTGATCGGGGACAAACAAGATAAAAAAACAAGATCCATATAGTTTTAGTAATATATACATTTTTATATGTGTCCACGTATCTCTATAAGAAGTTATGTCCATCTGTCGGACTGTACGTTGGTCTGTCACGCTTTAGTTTGAAATAACATTTTAATCGCTAAACGCGTAATTTGGATGGACGCATCATAAGTATATTCCTCTCTGTTTCATCCTAATCTCTATCTTTTAAATCATTTTGTGTCGATTTGAAATCTAAACAAAAACAACTGACAATTCCCCAAACGACAAAATGATTTCGAGATTCGATAGAATTCTCGTTTCATGCACAGATTATCATATATCTGTTTGATATATATATATATATATATATATATATATATATATATATATATATATATATATATATATATATATATAAACTAACGATATTTGGATGTTTGGATGAAATTATCCAGAATGAGTAAGGTAATAATTTCTCTATTGTCACGAATCACAGCAAGAATCTTGAAATATAAAAGAAATAATTTTAAAGAAATAGAACCGAAATAATTTAAAGAAATAGAACCGAAATAATTTAAAGAAATAGAACCGAAATAACCCTACGGTGCCACAAAATGAGAAATAGTCGTCACACCCAAATTAAATCGCATACATTTCAGTCTATATTCAAAAGAGAGAATTCTATGAAAATATGATCGAAGAATTGTCTTGCAACTTGTTAGCTTGTTGTAGGGGCCGATAATGGCGATCGATCTTACAACTAGTTTGACACAAGACAACTACAGTAACGACAAAAGAAGATGACAAAAAGGAGTTAAAGGAGCAAATAATAAATAACGGTTTATGGCACCATAAATATACGAATGAAGAGGTAAGGGCTTGTTTCTTCTGCCGTCAGGTCAAGTAAGACAGCCTGGAAGGTCTGGTCACTGGAGATCACTCTAGGTTTAATTTATTGACAGAACCAACGTGAACGTCTCTTCGGTCGAAGATTCTGTTCGTCAAATTTGGTCACTCGGCTCGACGTCTCACAAGTTAGAGAGACGGCTCGTCAGGTCTAGTCACACTGCTGGACGTCTCTGAAGTGAGACGACAACTTGGTAGCTTTCAACACAGAAGGTAGTTGGAGCTTGAAAAAGATGTCCTGAAAAGGGCATGATTGTTCGCATTAGAGTTTGTTGTAAGGTTGTCCTGAAAAGAGCAGTTTTGTTCTGTGACAAACGGTGCTGCTGCTTCTGGGATACACAACTGAACATCCGGGACATCAACAATCAGATGCGGGGGGAATATCGTACCCCAGGTTGAGCTTGCATATATATACTTCTAAGATCAATAACCATCATCGTCCCCCCCGCAACAAACTTTATTTTAAAGTAAGCATTACGAAGTTACAAAAATAAATTGTACAGATTATTTAAATATAAATATAAACCCTCATGGCATTCGTTCAGTCTCAAGACAATGGCTACCGTCTTTAAGGGTGGATGCGCGTGTAATTGTGAAGCAAAAGTTACGCAATCCCAACCACACTTCTCCTGAGTTGGCACTGCATGATTCCAGTGGCAAGGAAAAGTCAATGACGACTGGACACAATGCCAAGATAAGCGGAGAACACATACAGCACCTGGTATTCCCAAATGGTCCTTCATTTTATCACTGGCCAGGCTCAACGTCGCTTAACTTCGGTGATCTAACGGGAACCGGTGTGACAACGTGATTATGCCGTGATTATAAATATATATTGAGATATATGTTTATACTTATATGTTGACAATCTTAAATAATTTTGACTTGCACTGTAGCCCTTGTCTTTTTAAAGGGGATTAAGGCATCAAGAAGTCGTCTGGAACACAGCGGACGAATTTTCGACACGTAGCAATTATACGATCGGCGCATGTCGTATAGTGTCGTTGTGACGTTGGTAGTAACAGCGAATGCATGTTTTCTGTGCCTCTCCCTGTAGCAAAAACTATAGCATAGTATATCTCTCGTCGTATTCAACAGTGTGTAATAACAACAACTAACATATTCGTTTTGAGTTTTAATATTTTATTATTTCTTTCCCAAACCGTCACCCGTAGGGGGAGAGAAGAAATACTTCGAAGCACATCTGTTTCGTCTCATATAAAAAACTAAATATAGTGTGTCTAGTCTTTCTATTTGCCACGTATCACTATCTTTCGCCACGTCCGTAAAGTGACTTTCTGTTCGCTACGTCACTGCTCGTTTATCGTCGTCGTCGTCGTCGTCGTCGTCGTCGTCATCATCATCATCATCATCATCATCATCATCATCATCATCATCATCATCATCATCACCATCATCATCATCATCATCATCATCATCGAATACCGGTGGTGTTACATTGAGTCTGAGTGATAACAAATCTCCACAGTCAATCATTTTACGTTATCCTAATATCCGTTTACCATTGATTTCTTGCTGGCATCGACCATTGATCCCTGGAATCTGAGTGGCAATAAACCTCCACAAGGTTCCAGTACTTTTCGCACCTTCCAGTTGATGTCTTCGTGATAATTTTGTGTGGTACTAGGCGAAGCTGGTGCCCTTACATTCATGTGTGTATGTATGTGAATTTATTTTGTGTGTGTGGTGATGGAGGGACAGTTTATTGGATTTCTGACAATTTTTACTTTTCTTCGTCTCGTGTGATATTCTTTCTGTTTTGTTTCTTTTTCTATTTAAAATTATCTGTGGCCGGTTAGTGTTCGTTGGTTATGTTATTTGGTTTCCGGATTCAAGGATTGTTCTTAAGATTTCGGCTTTTATCATTGCCGTCTGTGGTATGGTCTCAATCTTCCCTTTTATACAAATTCTCCCACATAGTTTAAAAAGTGTTTTAGGACTGTACTTAGTGTTTCTACAATTATTGGTATTTAAGTGATATTTTTCATGTTCCATATTCCGTTCAGTTCTCCAGAAAGTTCCATTTATTTGGTTCCTTTTTCTGCTTCCTTGTTCTTAAACCTGTTAGCTGCTGGGACGGCGAAATTTCTGATTTGTCAGTATTTTTCCTTTTTGTTGAATATCATCACACCCGGTCTCCTTGCCTGTATAAGTTTATCTGTTTGTACATCAATGCCCCAGACTATTTTATAATTTTCATCTTCCAATACTGTCACTAGTTTGTGTCTATACCATTTGTCTGCGTGTTAAAATTGCAGACGCTTGCATAGTTCCCAGTGCTCATCAGTCTTTCCACCGTCCTTGACTCTTCATGACTATTTTGTATAGTACCAGCCATTAAACGTGTATATAAATGTGTTATTTTTCGGTGGGGGATGGGGTAGGGCGGAGAGGCTCGGTTTATAGTATTTCTGACAGATTTAGTTCCTTTAAGTTTGTGTGTACTTTCCATATTTTGTTCTATTTCTTTTTCAATTTTTAACTGTGGTAGGTTAGCGTTTGTTGGTTATGTGAGTTGGTTTCTGCATTCGAGAACTTTTCAGATGTTTTCACTATTGCTGTTCGTTGTATGGTCTTAATCTTTCCCTTGATTCCAATTTCTTTTAGTCATTTCAAGGCTTTTCGGAACTGTCCCTAGTGTTTCTACTATTATTAGTATTATAGTGATTTTTTTATGTTTCATATTCCTTGTAGTTCTCTGGCAAATTTCATGTATTTTCTTCGTCTTTCTGCCTCCTTGATCTTCACCCTGTAAACTGCTGGGACAAGGAAATATACGATTTAGAAATATTTTTTTCTTCTTGTTGACTATTATCACATCCAGTCTCCCTACTTGGTTGGTTTTTCTGTTTGTAGCCAATTTTCCAGAAAGTTTTGTGCTTTTCATTTTCCAATACTGTCTCTGGTTTGTGTCTGTACTATTTTCCTGCATGTTCAAAGTGTAGACGCTTGCATGTACTGACTTTCTCTCGCCGTTGTGTCTGTGTATTCTATGTAGGCAAGTTTGCTGCATTCACTTATTATGTGATTTACTGTTTTGTTTCTTTGTACATACAGTATATATTTACTATTTTTCTTGGCGTTTGTCTATTCATCTTTGATATAGTTTGTTCTTGCCGCGTTATTCTGTGAGGCTGTCAGTAGCGACCCCGTTTCTCTGTTTAGGTGTACTTTTTATAGCCATGCCCAGGTGTTTTCGTGCATCTCTTCTCTGGTCAGTTTTATAAATCGTCCATGTAGCTGCTCCTCTTCCCATTTTCCTTTTTATTTCCAGTTTCTCTATTGCAGCGATGATCATCTTTTTGTATTTTCGGTTATGCATTTTTCTAATTCTTTTTTATGTAATCCACAAAGTCATTTATACTCACCAGTCCGCTTCCCCTTTTCTTCTTTTTACCTAGTCGGTCAGTATAATTCTTCATTGTGCATACTCATTAGTTTCCTAACATTTGGGTCCAGTTGCCTTAGTTAATATTTTGTCCAGTCTATGAATTTATTTCCCTAAGAGAATACAGGCATGAGATTTCTTCTTCCCCCTCCTCGAATGGCTAAGGACTTAAACTAGGAATTAACTACGATGACGCAGTAATTTGGTTTCTCCCTTAACGTTGGTGAAACATCTCCAAGATCGATGGTAGACTGACGCCTGAATAAAACAAAATCAAAGCAAAAGATTGCTGCCTCGTGAATTTTGGTGGGAAGGTTTTTGTTGTAGACACAGCGGACGGCGATGTTCACGGAAGTACAGAAACGAAGAAAGAAACTCAACCACTAGACGACATCGAGACGGCGCCCCTCCACGCGACGAGGAAAAGAAGGTACGAGAAATTAAATGTATATGCAACATATTCCTTTCTGGTGTTAAAAATGACCAGTTGTTTAAGCATGAATATTTGAAACGAACCGAGGTTCCACGGGTGCAGAAAGAGAGAAAAAAATAATAATACAAAAAGTAATGGTAAAATTAGTGTTAAAAATGCCTTAACGAAAAAGTTTGAAGACGCTTCTAAACTTTCGTATTTCGAGAAGATCATTTATAATGTAACAAAAGTCTGTTTGGTGTGTAATGCAACACACACATATTATGTGAATATGTTTTGGATACATTTTAAATATGTACGTATTATTCTCATTACGTATTAACCGAGTTCGACATAAATATTCTCGAGTTCGATATGACGCTATGCTTTACGGCTAACATTCATCTGCAACTCGGAAACCATTTACGATGAAATCAGTAATATATTTTGCAGTCTGACTAAAGTAGAAACCAGCATTTGTTGCCAGCATTTCTGAGAAAAAGAGTTGGTATTCTTGAAGTGGATTGGTTGTTTGTTTTCAAAATGAAATGGATTGCTACTTCTTGTTTTTCAGAATGTGTGTGTGGGGGGGGGGGGAAAGCTGATATTGAAACGCAATAAAGAATGCACGAGACATAGATAAACTATATATGTATTGAATTATAATACAAAAAATGTATTGCAGCAAACGTGTGTTTGCGGCTTAATTAATAGATAAACTTATCTGATATTGTGGTTATATATTAATTTAGTATGACAACACACATTCTGTTTTAGTATGACAGCATTTTTTAAAAGAGAGTCCCCTTTTATGTCACAAGGACAATTCAACGAATTCGCCCTGTTTAAGCGAAGACAGATTGAAAAGTTTGTTTGCAGCTTAATCAAAAGAGGATGTGATAGGGATTTTCATCTTTATCTCATCAAATTACGTGTCTGCTGATTGGTCAAAGATAATTATCTTGATCGATAAAATAGGGGCTACATTAGATAACAATAGAGGCAATTTATTAACACAATGGACAAAGGGGAGATTCTCTATTAACAAAATAAACAAGGGAAGGTAACCTATTCGTTTAATTTATTTACATACTTTATACGGATATTCTCCTTCTCAATGTTTATACAGAAATGTTTATACAGCCCGTTTAACGTGTATGCTTATATTGTTTCACGGCATATCAACCCGTTTTAGGTCATTTTATGTCGAAAGACATCATATATCTTGTGTACGACTGGTTTGTACATTAATTTGTTTCTCGGTGTATATTTTATAAATGATACATTTTATTTGACTCATAGATGGGAACCTGACAAGTACTACCCCTTCGGGTGAAGATCGACTTAAGAGTAATACCAATTAAGGGATGATTCCAAACACCCGAAAGCTTCCAAATAAGGGCCTGACTATCGGATTAATTTTCGTGTAATAACCATGATACATCCTATTAAACCCATAGATGAGACCTGATCGTACTACCACTCTGGGTCAGAATTAACCTAGGAGTAATGACAACTATTAAGAGATGATTGCCCATAAAATTGTGACTTCATCACCGCAGGACATAGAAATGATACATTCTACTCAATCCATAGCCTTCCCTCCAAATGTAGTTCAAAGTCATCACCATGACCCATGTGAATGGTTCATTGCTGTACGGTGATATTGCCCACGTATTTACATATGAGGTATGTTGTTTATTTAAGTACGTGAGAATTATTAACACACAGATAATCAACAGACATCATATTCAAATATGTTGTACAGCAATGAATACGCCTGGCGAACACATTGATCGAAAAAAGTGCAAATAGAAATAGCGACGTTAATGGGGGCAATATTTTGTAGCAAAACGCAGGACTAGTAACACAGAAGAAAACACTCTCTACCCAAACGATTATAATAGCGTCCTAAACTTGAATAGTTGAAAACTTGAATAGTTGTTGGTTCACAAGAATACCCATCAACGCCTGCACGAAGACACTTCAAATAGGTTACAATTCTCTCTTGTAAAATAGTTGCAACGCCTTCTTTCCGTGTGCGGTCGTAGCCATCTTTAATTTTGCCACCGCATGGTCACAAATCAATGTCATTGTAAAACTACAACACAAAAGGTTATTTATCTTAACCCTGACCAGGGAAAAACTTTCGTGAACCGTGCCACCAAATCGCCATTAAGATGTACCCAAACCTCTCACCCTCCTATGCCGGAATAGGAGTGGTTTGGACTTACAGATACACGAGACGTCCGCTCTGCCTCAAGTCTAGTTACAGTGTGTTCACTAGGCTTATTCATTGCTGTACAACATATTTAAATAGAGAGACTGTTCGAGCTGCAATTTTTCGTTTGTGACGTCATAACCACATAACATTTTCTCTCCTCTTCCGCCCTCAATATAAAACAGAAATCTATAACTCCTAAGTAACCCTCTCTCTCTATCTCTCTGTTCCTCCCTATCACCCTCCCCTTTTTGTCAATGTTTGATCAGCAATTATGTTTATAATTCAGCCTCTAAAATTCGACGCTGAGATCTATAATTTTTCTAATGGATACATACAGAAATTATTGTATCGGTCATGTCGAATTCAAATCCTCGCGAATATTTCGACAAAGTTTACACACTAATACTATTGGGGAATTATGAACACGCATCCACCAGCTACGGGTAAATTAGAGACTTGTGTTCAATGTATTGTGTACACCAAATCTTTTACAATATATAGTTTGTTTTGACATAAAAAAACGTACAAAGGGTTGTACCTGCAGTTAAACAACTTAACCAAATTAAAGTTCAAGCCGTATTCTTCATATTGACAAATTATCTTTATTTTATAAAATACCAGTTGCACGCATTGTCCCCGTGCTGCCCGGGAGTCTTTTAACTTTCATTTTTGCTTTGCTTTTTTAAAACAAATTTTCTATTTAAATATGATTTTGAAAATTAAATTAAATTATCATGTCATCCTTTTATTATCAAATTATTGATTGAATTAAATTTCTATAAAACTGTAACTAATTTCCTTAAAGTACTGTCGTCTTTTTATATTTATAAAATAATTGGATGTAAATCTTTTAATACATGAAGATTTGTTGAGAATTTTATCGACGATAACGACTGTCTATTTGACAGTTTAAATGCTTCCAAATTCCTGTGAAATTTCGAAGAGTAACCATATAATTCATTCTTTTTTAGTTCAACGATTGAACTTTTTGTTTTAATGGCTGACGTGTATACGAAGAAACCAAAATGCATTCTGGTAGATTTGTTACATAGTCCTTTAAAAATTCACGTTACTAAATCACACATATGTAACGTTTCTGAAAATGTCGAAAAACTTGAAACGTTACTAAAATGTCTTATAACTGTTTTTTTCCCACCTTTTATAGCTTATAAGCTTTTCGCGTATTTTAGTTCATGCATGCGGGTTTGGGTGTGGGCCTATAAATGTGGTGTGAGTTTTACACTTAACCTATGTGGGTTCGGGAGTGCTTTCTTTATCATGTGTGCTGGAGCGGGAATGCGTTCTTCATTATGTGTGCAGGTGCGTGCGTTCAGCAACTGGTTGCCTTTAACGTATGTGTGCGTTTGTGAGTTATACGGGTGTGGACGTTCAATCACTAGTTACTTTTACATGAGCACACAATTATACAAGCGCTTCCATAACATCTTTTAACTTTAACGCATATGTTAACGTATGCGTGTGTGTGTGTCGTGTTTATTTTCTCTTTCTCTTTTCTTTTTTAAAAGATTTTCGTTCAATATTAAGTGAAATTTACCTTTTATTTTCCGTCGTTTCTTCAACGCTGCCGTGATTCGTCGTCGCTATTCTGTTTTCTCTTTCATGTTGTGATCATTGTAGTGTATGTCAATATCTTCTCTCTTTCTTTTTCCGTAGCCGTCGTCATCAGTGTATCTAGAGAGCAAGTCGTCACATATATCGACAAAAGGGAGTCGAAGACAGATTTTTCGAGAGGTTCAAGTGTTTTATTTTTTCTGAATTAAAAACACGTAGAAGAGAGACTGGCTCGTCTGAACTTTTGTTATCTCTTAACTTGCTACTTAGTAGAGGGCAATTGCAGGACTAGACAAACAGGGGAGAATTCGCCTTCGTCTCATACCGGACCTTACTTAACTCAAATTTCAGAGCCCATATTTTTCATGTCTGCCTTAGTTCGTTTCCATGGGCAAACTCTAACGAAACTCTCGTTTCTTTGTTCGCGACAATAAGTTACGCCATCGTGTCTCGATCTGTCGGCTACTATTTCTGACCTTTATTTACCCCAATGCTTTGTTTCCTTGCTCTTAAGTTCACCTGTCTGTTACTCATTCGTGGGAAAACAGATTCGTTTCCCCAAAGTTTGTGTCAGCCCGACATGCACTCAGCCATTTAATTTCGACCGCAGTCCCAATTCGTACTAGCTGAAGTACACGTTTTCAACATAGGGCCACCCATAATCTAACAGATTTACTTTCGTAATAATATTATTTTTTAAATTTGATTTAAAATATTTCGTTTCATTTAACGCTATTGCATTTGTGATTTCAATAAATATTCGATCAATAGTAAATTACAAGAATATTAATTCAATGTGAAGCTACGACGTTACCGCTTGATATATACGAGGCCTTTGACAAAGTCTGGCATGAAGGACTTCTCAGGAAAATTAATTCGTACGGTATTATTAGAAAAATATTTAATATCATCGTATCTTTCTTAGCTAAAAACAATAATCAGATCGTTCTCAATGGCCGTACACCCACACAAAATCAAATTAATACGGCTGTGTTACAGGAGTCGATTCTTAGATCTTTATTATTCATGATCTTCATAAAAGACCTCCCTGATTCAATCGCGTTCAAGATGGGTATATTTGACCATGACCACGATCTATTCTCGATACATGGGCAAATCAAACACAGAAATATCTAAGGCAATCCTGCACCCTTAGAAAATGACCTCCAGTCTGTAGTAGAATGGGTCCAAAATGGATGGTTACATTCAATCCTACATAAACAAATCTCATATCCTTTAAAAATTATGAGAAACCTTTTCAATCATCGAATGCCATGGCTGATAGCACTTTTCCCTAAAGCCTCACGTGTAAACTCCCCGGCTTGACATTCACATGCACCAAAAATTGGGATAAATGTATAGAAGATACTGCTAAGTCTGCTGTAAATAAGGTGGTCTCCCTTTATAGGGCTAGAAAACTTATCACGTCTGCCAGTATTCTATATCTTTATAAAGCCACCATTCGCCTATGCATGTCATATTGTTACCACATCTGGTCTGGTGCACGAACAACTACTCTCTCCCTCTTGGACAGGGTTCAAATACGAGTCTCTAACCTAATCGGCCCCGCATTGTCTACCAAGCTCTAACCCCTGTCCCATCGTCACAAAGTTGCAACTCTGAGCTTGTTTTACAAGTACTTCCACGAAATGTGCTCCGACGAACGATCTGCATTTTATGCGAAACCATTTTGAATTTGGTAATCGTAGTAGTAGCACTAATAGTCGTACAATAATAACTATTAAATAAAATTATCTGATTAAAAAATCAAATATAGTTTTTTAAGGGATTTTTTAAATTTCTCCCAAAAACAATATTTGATTTTTAATCATTAATAAAATGAATACTATTTTTTGTTGATTTTCAAAAGAAGTGAAAATAAAATTTCATTATGAAAAAGAAAACATTTGATTTTTAATAAAAATTAATTATTTCGAATTTTGAAAGGAATTTGGAAGTATTTAACTGTTAATTACAAAAATAATTTTAACTGGCTTTAAAATTCTTAGCAAAATATCATGTATTAAAAGCTAAAGAAACTTGGGATTCTATTTACATCCAACAATTTTTATATGGAAAAAAACATTACATTAACATAATGAATTATAGTTTGATAACAATTTGGTTCTATGAATAAGTTGATGACCAAACCATAACGTAATAATACAGTCTAACTTTCAAATTCCTATTGAAAAATAATTTGGTAAAAACGAAAAAAAAATGGCGTAGTTAACAAAACAGCAAAAAAAATGGCGTAGTTAACAAAAAAGCGAAAAAATAAATGGCGTAGTTAACAAAAAAACGAAAAAAAAATTTGCGTAGTTAACAAAAAAGGTAGAAAAAAATGGCGTAGTTAACAAAAAAGGGAAACAAAAATAGCGTAGTTAACAAAAAAGCTAAAAAAATGGCGTAGTTAACAAAAAAGCGAAAAAAATGGCGTAGTTAACAAAAAAGCGAAAATAAATAGCGTGGTTAACAAAAAAACGAAAAAACATTGCGTAGTTAACAAAAAAGCAGAAAACAAAATAGCGTAGTTAACAAATAAGCGAAAAAAATTTGGCGTAGTTAAAAAAAAAGCGAAAAAAAATTGGCGTAGTTAAAAAAAAAACGAAAACAAATTGGCGTAGTTAACAAAAAAGCAAAAAAAAAATTGGCGTAGTTAACAAAAAAACGAAAAAAATGGCGTAGTTAACAAAAAAACGAAAATAAATTTAGCGTAGTTAAAAAAAAAACGAAAAAAAATTGGCGTAGTTAAAAAAAAAACGAAAAAAAATTAGCGTAGTTAACAAAAAGGCGAAAAATAAAGGGCGTAGTTAACAAAAAAGCGAAAAAAAAATGGCGTAGTAAAATAAAATGGGAAACAAAAATGGAATAGTTAACAAAAAAGCGAAATAAAGAATGGCGAAGTTAACAAAAAAGCGAAAAACATAGCGTTGTTAACAAAAAGCGAAAAAAAAATGGCGTAGTTAACAAAAAAACGAAAAAAAAATGGCGTAGTTAAAAAAAAGCGAAAAAAAATGGCGTAGTTAACAAAATTACGAAAAAAAATTGGCGTAATTAACAAAAAAGCAAAAAAAAAACAATTGGCGTAGTTAACAAAAAAGGGAAAAAATGGCGTAGTTAACAAAAAAGCGAAAAAAATGGCGTAGTTAACAAAAAAGCGAAAAAAATAGCGTTGTTAACTAAAAAGGTGGAAAAAATGGCGCAGTTAACAAAAAAACGAAAAAAAAATTGGCGTAATTAACAAAAAAGCAAAAAAAATAGCGTAGTTAACAAAAAAGCGAAAAAAATGGCGTATTTAACAAAAAAGCGAAAATAAATAGCGTGGTTAACAAAAAAACGAAAAAACATTGCATAGTTAACAAAAAAGCAGAAAACAAAATGGGGTAGTTAACAAATAAGCGAAAAAAATTTGGCGTAGTTAAAAAAAAAGCGAATAAAAATTTGCGTAGTTAAAAAAAAACGAAAACAAATTGGCGTAGTTAATCAAAAAGCGAAAAAAAAAATTGGCGTAGTTAACAAAAAAACGAAAAAAATGGCGTAGTTAACAAAAAAACGAAAAAAAATTTAGCGTAGTTAAAAAAAAAACGAAAAAAAATTGGCGTAATTAAAAAAAAACGAAAAAAAATTGGCGTAGTTAACAAAAAAACGAAAAAAAATTGGCGTAGTTAACAAAAAGGCGAAAAATAAATGGCGTAGTTAACAACAAAGCGAAAAAAAAATGGCGTAGTAAAATAAAATGGGAAACAAAAATGGAATAGTTAACAAAAAAGCGAAATAAAGAATGGCGAAGTATACAAAAAAGCGAAAAACATAGCGTTGTTAACAAAAAGCGAAAAAAAAAAATGGCGTAGTTAACAAAAAAACGAAAAAAATGGCGTAGTTAACAAAAAAGCGAAAAAAAAAATGGCGTAGTTAAAAAAAAGCGAAAAAAAATGGCGTAGTTAACAAAATTACGAAAAAAAATTGGCGTAATTAACAAAAAAGCAAAAAAAAACAATTGGTGTAGTTAACAAAAGAAGGAAAAAAATGGCGTAGTTAACAAAAAAGCGAAAAAAATGGCGTAGTTAACAAAAAAGCGAAAAAAATAGCGTTGTTAACTAAAAAGGTGGAAAAAATGGCGCAGTTAACAAAAAAACGAAAAAAAAATTGGCGTAATTAACAAAAAAGCAAAAAAATAGCGTAGTTAACAAAAAAGCGAAAAAAATGGCGTAGTTAACAAAAAAGCGAAAATAAATAGCGTGGTTAACAAAAAAACGAAAAAACATTGCGTAGTTAACAAAAAAGCAGAAAACAAAATGGCGTAGTTAACAAATAAGCGAAAAAAATTTGGCGTAGTTAAAAAAAAAGCGAAAAAAAATTGGCGTAGTTAAAAAAAAACGAAAACAAATTGGCGTAGTTAATCAAAAAGCGAAAAAAAAAATTGGCGTAGTTAACAAAAAAACGAAAAAAATGGCGTAGTTAACAAAAAAACGAAAAAAAATTTAGCGTAGTTAAAAAAAAAACGAAAAAAAATTGGCGTAGTTAAAAAAAAACGAAAAAAAATTGGCGTAGTTAACAAAAAAACGAAAAAAAAAATGGCGTAGTTAACAAAAAGGCGAAAAATAAATGGCGTAGTAAAATAAAATGGGAAACAAAAATGGAATAGTTAACAAAAAAGCGAAATAAAGAATGGCGAAGTATACAAAAAAGCGAAAAACAGCGTTGTTAACAAAAAGCGAAAAAAAAAATGGCGTAGTTAACAAAAAAACGAAAAAAATGGCGTAGTTAACAAAAAAGCGAAAAACAAAATGGCGTAGTTAAAAAAAAGCGAAAAAAAATGGCGTAGTTAACAAAATTACGAAAAAAAATTGGCGTAATTAACAAAAAAGCAAAAAAAAACAATTGGCGTAGTTAACAAATAAGGGAAAAAAAAGGCGTAGTTAACAAAAAAGCGAAAAAAATGGCGTAGTTAACAAAAAAGCGAAAAAATAGCGTTGTTAACTAAAAAGGTGGAAAAATGGCGCAGTTAACAAAAAAACGAAAAAAAAATTGGCGTAATTAACAAAAAAGCAAAAAAAATAGCGTAGTTAACAAAAAAGAGAAAAAAAAATGGCATAGTTAACAAAAAAGCGAAAAAAATGGCGTATTTAACAAAAAAGCGAAAATAAATAGCGTGGTTAACAAAAAAACGAAAAAACATTGCATAGTTAACAAAAAAGCAGAAAACAAAATGGGGTAGTTAACAAATAAGCGAAAAAAATTTGGCGTAGTTAAAAAAAAAGCGAATAAAAATTTGCGTAGTTAAAAAAAAACGAAAACAAATTGGCGTAGTTAATCAAAAAGCGAAAAAAAAAATTGGCGTAGTTAACAAAAAAACGAAAAAAATGGCGTAGTTAACAAAAAAACGAAAAAAAATTTAGCGTAGTTAAAAAAAAAACGAAAAAAAATTGGCGTAATTAAAAAAAAACGAAAAAAAATTGGCGTAGTTAACAAAAAAACGAAAAAAAATTGGCGTAGTTAACAAAAAGGCGAAAAATAAATGGCGTAGTTAACAACAAAGCGAAAAAAAAATGGCGTAGTAAAATAAAATGGGAAACAAAAATGGAATAGTTAACAAAAAAGCGAAATAAAGAATGGCGAAGTATACAAAAAAGCGAAAAACATAGCGTTGTTAACAAAAAGCGAAAAAAAAAAATGGCGTAGTTAACAAAAAAACGAAAAAAATGGCGTAGTTAACAAAAAAGCGAAAAAAAAAATGGCGTAGTTAAAAAAAAGCGAAAAAAAATGGCGTAGTTAACAAAATTACGAAAAAAAATTGGCGTAATTAACAAAAAAGCAAAAAAAAACAATTGGTGTAGTTAACAAAAGAAGGAAAAAAATGGCGTAGTTAACAAAAAAGCGAAAAAAATGGCGTAGTTAACAAAAAAGCGAAAAAAATAGCGTTGTTAACTAAAAAGGTGGAAAAAATGGCGCAGTTAACAAAAAAACGAAAAAAAAATTGGCGTAATTAACAAAAAAGCAAAAAAATAGCGTAGTTAACAAAAAAGCGAAAAAAATGGCGTAGTTAACAAAAAAGCGAAAATAAATAGCGTGGTTAACAAAAAAACGAAAAAACATTGCGTAGTTAACAAAAAAGCAGAAAACAAAATGGCGTAGTTAACAAATAAGCGAAAAAAATTTGGCGTAGTTAAAAAAAAAGCGAAAAAAAATTGGCGTAGTTAAAAAAAAACGAAAACAAATTGGCGTAGTTAATCAAAAAGCGAAAAAAAAAATTGGCGTAGTTAACAAAAAAACGAAAAAAATGGCGTAGTTAACAAAAAAACGAAAAAAAATTTAGCGTAGTTAAAAAAAAAACGAAAAAAAATTGGCGTAGTTAAAAAAAAACGAAAAAAAATTGGCGTAGTTAACAAAAAAACGAAAAAAAATTGGCGTAGTTAACAAAAAGGCGAAAAATAAATGGCGTAGTAAAATAAAATGGGAAACAAAAATGGAATAGTTAACAAAAAAGCGAAATAAAGAATGGCGAAGTATACAAAAAAGCGAAAAACATAGCGTTGTTAACAAAAAGCGAAAAAAAAAATGGCGTAGTTAACAAAAAAACGAAAAAAATGGCGTAGTTAACAAAAAAGCGAAAAACAAAATGGCGTAGTTAAAAAAAAGCGAAAAAAAATGGCGTAGTTAACAAAATTACGAAAAAAAATTGGCGTAATTAACAAAAAAGCAAAAAAAAACAATTGGCGTAGTTAACAAATAAGGGAAAAAAAAGGCGTAGTTAACAAAAAAGCGAAAATAAATAGCGTGGTTAACAAAAAAGCGAACAAATAGCGTTGTTAACTAAAAAGGTGGAAAAATGGCGCAGTTAACAAAAAAACGAAAAAAAAATTGGCGTAATTAACAAAAAAGCAAAAAAAATAGCGTAGTTAACAAAAAAGAGAAAAAAAAATGGCATAGTTAACAAAAAAGGTGGAAAAAATAGCGTAGTTAACAAAAAGGGAAACAAAAATGGCGTAGTTAACAAAAAAACGAAAAAAAAATTGGCGTAATTAACAAAAAAGCAAAAAAAATAGCGTAGTTAACAAAAAAGCGAAAAAAATGGCGTATTTAACAAAAAAGGGAAACAAAAATTGGCGTAGTTAACAAAAAAGCGAAAAGAATGGAATAGTTAACAAAAAAACGAAAAAAAATGTCGTAGTTAACAAAAAACGAAAAAGAAATTGCGTTTTTAACAAAAAAGTGAAACAAAAATTGGCGTAGTTAACAAAAAAGCGAAATAAAATGGCGTAGTTAACAAAAAAGCGAAAAAAATGGCGTAGTTAAAAAAAAGCGAAAAAAAATGGCGTAGTTAACAAAAAAGTGAAACAAAAAATGGCGTAGTTAACAAAATAACGAAAAAAAAATTGGCGTAATTAACAAAAAAGCAAAAAAAAACAATTGGCGTAGTTAACAAAAAATGGAAACAAAAATGGCGTAGTTAAAAAAAAGCGAAAAAAAATGGCGTAGTTAACAAAATAACGAAAAAAAAATTGGCGTAATTAACGAAAAAGCAAAAAAAAACAATTGGCGTAGTTAACAAAAAAGGGAAACAAAAATAGCGTAGTTAACAAGAAAACGAAAAAAAAATTGCGTAGTTAACAAAAAAAAAAGAATAAAAGGCGTAGTTAACAAAAAAACGAAAAAAAAAATTGCGTAGTTAACAAAAAAGGTGGAAAAAATGGCGTAGTTAACAAAAAAGCGAAAAAAAATGGCGTAGTTAACAAAAAAGCGAAAAAAATGCGTAGTTTACAAAAAAGCGAAAAAAAATGGCGTAGTTAACAAAAAAACGAAAAAACATTGCGTAGTTAACAAAAAAGCGAAAACAAAATGGCGTAGTTAATAAATAAGCGAAAATAATTTGGCGTAGTTAAAAAAAAGCGAAAAAAAATTGTCGTAGTTAACAAAAAAACGAAAAAAAAAATTGCGTAGTTAACAAAAAAGGTTGAAAAAATGGCGTAGTTAACAAACAAGCAAAAAAAAATGGCGTAGTTTACAAATAAGCGAAAAAAAATGGCGTACTTAACAAAACAGCGAAAAAAAAAATTGGCGTAGTTAACAAAAAAGCGAAAAAAAAATGGCGTTGTTAAAAAAAAAGCGAAAAAAATGGCGTAGTAAACAAAAAAGGGAAATAAAACTGGCGTAGTTAACAAGAAAGCGAAAAAAGAATGGCGTAGTTAACAAAGCAGCAAAAAAAATGGCGTAGTTAACAAAAAAGCGAAACAAAATGGCGTAGTTAACAAAAAAGCAAAAAGAAATGGCGTAGTTAACAAAAAAGCGAAAAAAGAATGGCGTAGTAAACAAAAAAACGAAAAAAAATGGCGTAGTTAATAAAAAAGCGAAAAAAAATAGCGTAGTTAACAAAAAAGCAAGAAAAAATGGCGTAGTTAACAAAAAGCGAAAAAAGAATGGCGTAGTTAACAAAAAATCGAAAACAAAAAGGCGTAGTTAACAAATAAGCGAGAAAAATTGGCGTAGTTAAAAAAAAAGCGAAAAAAATTGGCGTAGTTAAAAAAAAAGCGAAAAAAAATGGCGTGGTTAACAAAAAAGGTAGAAAAAATTGCGTAGTAAACAAAAAAGGGAAACAAAAATTGCATAAGTAACAAAAAAGCGAAAAAAAATGGCGTAGTTAACAAAAAAAAAAAAAAGGCGTAGTTAACAAAAAAACGAAAAAAAAAATTGCGTAGTAAACAAAAAAGGTGGAAAAAATGGCGTAGTTAACAAAAAAGCGAAAAAAAATGGCGTAGTTAACAAAAAAGCGAAAAAAATGCGTAGTTTACAAAAAAGCGAAAAAAAATGGCGTAGTTAACAAAAAAACGAAAAAACATTGCGTAGTTAACAAAAAAACGAAAACAAAATGGCGTAGTTAACAAATAAGCGAAAAAAATTTGGCGTAGTTAAAAAAAAGCGAAAAAAAATTGTCGTAGTTAACAAAAAAACGAAAAAAAAATTGCGTAGTTAACAAAAAAGGTTGAAAAAATGGCGTAGTTAACAAAAAAGCGAAAAAAAAATGGCGTAGTAAAATAAAAGGGAAACAAAAATGGCATAGTTAACAAAAAAGCGAAACAAAGAATGGCGAAGTATACAAAAAAGCGAAAAACATAGCGTTGTTAACAAAAAGCGAAAAAAAAAATGGCGTAGTTAACAAAAAAGCGAAAAAAAAAATGGCGTAGTTAAAAAAAAGCGAAAAAAATTGGCGTAGTTAACAAAATAACGAAAAAAAAATTGGCGTAATTAACAAAAAAGCAAAAAAAAACAATTGGCGTAGTTAACAAAAAATGGAAACAAAAATGGCGTAGTTAAAAAAAAGCGAAAAAAAATGGCGTAGTTAACAAAATAACGAAAAAAAAATTGGCGTAATAAACAAAAAAGCAAAAAAAAACAATTGGCGTAGTTAACAAAAAAGGGAAACAAAAATGGCGTAGTTAACAAAAAAGCGAAAAAAATAGCGTTGTTAACTAAAAAGGTGGAAAAAATAGCGTAGTTAACAAAAAAGCGCAAAAAGAATGGCGTAGTTAACAAAAAATCGAAAACAAAAAGGCGTAGTTAACAAATAAGCGAAAAAAAAATTGGCGTAGTTAAAAAAAAAGAGAAAACAATTGGCGTAGTTAAAAAAAAGCGAAAAAAAAATGGCGTAGTAAAATAAAAGGGAAACAAAAATGGCATAGTTAACAAAAAAGCGAAACAAAGAATGGCGAAGTTAACAAAAAAGCGAAAAACATAGCGTTGTTAACAAAAAGCGAAAAAAAAATGGCGTAGTTAACAAAAAAACGAAAAAAATGGCGTAGTTAACAAAATAACGAAAAAAAAATTGGCGTAATTAACAAAAAAGCAAAAAAAAAACAATTGGCGTAGTTAACAAAAAAGGGAAACAAAAATGGCGTAGTTAAAAAAAAGCGAAACAAAATGGCGTAGTTATCAAAATAACGAGAAAAAAATTGGCGTAATTAACAAAAAAGCAAAAAAAAAACAATTGGCGTAGTTAACAAAAAAGGGAAACAAAAATGGCGTAGTTAACAAAAAAGCGAAAAAAATAGCGTTGTTAACTAAAAAGATGGAAAAAATGGCGTCGTTAACAAAAAAGCGAAAAAAGAATGGCGTAGTTAACAAAAAATCGAAAACAAAAAGGCGTAGTTAACAAATAAGCGAAAAAATTTGCGTAGTTAAAAAAAAAGCGAAAAAAATTGGCGTAGTTAACAAAAAAGCGAAAAAAAATGGCGTAGTTAACAAAAAAGGTAGAAAAAATGGCGTAGTAAACAAAAAAGGGAAACAAAAATTGCATAAGTAACAAAAAAGCGAGAAAAATGGCGTAGTTAACAAAAAAACGAAAAAAAAAAATTGCGTAGTTAACAAAAAAGGTGGAAAAAATGGCGTAGTTAACAAAAAAGCGAAAAAAAATGACGTAGTTAACAAAAAAGCGAAAAAAATGCGTAGTTAACAAAAAAGCGAAAAAAATGGCGTAGTTAACAAAAAAACGAAAAAACATTGCGTAGTTAACAAAAAAGCGAATACCAAATGGCGTAGTTAACAAATAAGCGAAAAAAATTTGGCGTAGTTAAAAAAAAAGCGAAAAAAAATTGTCGTAGTTAACAAAAAACGAAAAAAAAAATTGCGTAGTTAACAAAAAAGGTTGAAAAAATGGCGTAGTTAACAAAAAAGCGAAAAAAAATGGCGTAGTAAAATAAAAGGGAAACAAAAATGGCATAGTTAACAAAAAAGCGAAACAAAGAATGGCGAAGTATACAAAAAAGCGAAAAACATAGCGTTGTTAACAAAAAGCGAAAAAAAAAATGGCGTAGTTAACAAAAAAGCGAAATAAAGAATGGCGAAGTTAACAAAAAAGCGAAAAACATAGCGTTGTTAACAAAAAGCGAAAAAAAAAATGGCGTAGTTAACAAAAAAAACGAAAAAAATGGTGTAGTTAACAAAAAAGCGAAACAAAATGGCGTAGTTAAAAAAAAGCGAAAAAAAATGGCGTAGTTAACAAAATAACGAAAAAAAAATTGGCGTAGTTAACAAAAAAGGGAAACAAAAATGGCGTAGTTAAAAAAAAGCGAAAAAAAATGGCGTAGTTAACAAAATAACGAAAAAAAAATTGGCGTAATTAACAAAAAAGCAAAAAAAAACAATTGGCGTAGTTTACAAAAAAGGGAAACAAAAATGGCGTAGTTAACAAAAAAGCGAAAAAAATAGCGTTGTTAACTAAAAAGGTGGAAAAAATGGCGTAGTTAACAAAAAAGCGCAAAAAGAATGGCGTTGTTAACAAAAAATCGAAAACAAAAAGGCGTAGTTAACAAATAAGCGAAAAAAATTAGCGTAGTTAAAAAAAAAGCGAAAACAATTGGGGTAGTTAAAAAAAAAAGCGAAAAAAAAATGGCGTAGTAAAATAAAAGGGAAACAAAAAGTGCATATAAACAAAAAAGCGAAACAAAGAATGGCGAAGTTAACAAAAAACCGAAAAACATAGCGTTGTTAACAAACAGCGAATAAAAAAAAATGCGTAGTTAACAAAAAAACGAAAAAAAATGGCGTAGTTAACAAAAAAGCAAAAAAAAAATGGCGTAGTTAAAAAAAAGCGAAAAAAATGGCGTTGTTAACAAAATAACGAAAAAAAAATTGGCGTAATTAACAAAAAAGCAAAAAAAAAACAATTGGCGTAGTTAACAAAAAAGGTAAACAAAAATGGCGTAGTTAAAAAAAAGCGAAAAAAAAAATGGCGTAGTTAACAAAATAACGAAAAAAAAAATTGGCGTACTTAACAAAAAAGCTAAAAAAAACAATTGGCGTAGTTAACAAAAAAGGGAAACAAAAATGGCGTAGTTAACAAAAAAGCGAAAAAAATAGCGTTGTTAACTAAAAAGGTGGAAAAAATGGCGTAGTAAACAAAAAAGCGAAAAAAGAATGGCGTAGTTAACAAAAAATCGAAAACAAAAAGGCGTAGTTAACAAATAAGCGAAAAAAAATTGGCGTAGTTAAAAAAAAAGCGAAAAAAATTGGCATAGTTAAAAAAAAGCGAAAAAAAAATTGCGTAGTTAACAAAAAAGGTAGAAAAAATTGCGTAGTAAACAAAAAAGGGAAACAAAAATTGCATAAGTAATAAAAAAGCGAAAAAAAATAGCGTAGTTAACAAAAAAACGAAAAAAAAAATGGCGTAGTTAGCAAAAATACGAAAAAAAATGGCGTTTTTAACAAAAAAGTAGAACAAAAATTGGCGTAGTTAACAAAAAAGCGAAAAAAATTGGCGTAGTTAACAAAAACACGAAAAAACATTGCGTAGTTAACAAAAAAGCGAAAGAAAATGGCGTAGTTAACAAAATAACGAAAAAAAAATAGCGTAGTTAACAAAAAAACGATAAAAAATGGCGTAGTTAACAAAAAACGAAAAAAAAAATGGCGTAGTTAACAAAAAAACGAAAAAAAAATTGCGTAGTTAACAAAAAAGGTCGAAAAAATGGCGTAGTTAACAAAAAAGCGAAAAAAAATTGCGTAGTTAACAAAACAGCGAAAAAAAAAATTGGCGTAGTTAACAAAAAAGCGAAAAAAAAATGGCGTTGTTAAAAAAAAAACGAAAAAACATTGCGTAGTTAACAAAAAAGCGAAAACAAAATAGCGTAGTTAACAAATAAGCGAAAAAAAATTTGGCGTAGTTAAAAAAAAGCGAAAAAAAATTGTCGTAGTTAACAAAAAAACGAAAAAAAAAATTGCGTAGTAAAATAAAAGGGAAACAAAAATGGCATAGTTAACAAAAAAGCGAAACAAAGAATGGCGAAGTTAAGAAAAAAGCGAAAAACATAGCGTTGTTAACAAAAAGCGAAAAAAATGGCGTAGTTAACAAAAAAGCGAAAAAGAAATGGCGTAGTTAAAAAAAGCGAAAAAAAATGGCGTAGTTAACAAAATAACGAAAAAAAAAATTGGCGTAATTAACAAAAAAGCAAAAAAATACAATTGGCGTAGTTAACAAAAAAGGGAAACAAAAATGGCGTAGTTAACAAAAAAGCGAAAAAAATGGCGTAGTTAACAAAAAAACTAAAAAAAAATTGGCGTAATTAACAAAAAAGAAAAAAAAAAAGGGGTTGTTAACAAAAAAGGGGGAAAATATAGCGTAGTTAACAAAAAAGCGAAAAAAAAAATTGGCGTAGTTAACAAAAAAGCGAAAAAAATAGCGTAGTTAACAAAAAAAGGAAACAAAAATGGCGTAGTTAACAAAAAAGGTGGAAAAAATAGCGTAGTTAACAAAAAAGGGAAACAAAAATGGCGTAGTTAACAAAAAAGCGAAAAAAATGGCGTAGTTAACAAAAAAGCGAAAAAAATGGCGTAGTTAACAAAAAAGCGAAAAAAATGGCGTAGTTAACAAAAAAGCGAAAAAAATGGCGTAGTTAACAAAAAAGCGAAAAAAATGGCGTAGTTAACAAAAAAGGGAAACAAAAATTGGCGTAGTTTACAAAAAATCGAAAAAAATCGCGTAGTTAACAAAAAAACGAAAAAAAATGTCGCAGTTTACAAAATAACGAAAAAAAATAGCGTAGTGTACAAAAAAACGAAAAAATATGGCGTAGTTAACAAACAAGCAAAAAAAAATGGCGTAGTTTACAAATAAGCGAAAAAAAATGGCGTAGTTTACAAAAAAGCGAAATAAAAATGTCGAAGTTATTAAAAAACGAAAAAAAATTGGCGTAGTTAACAAAAAAGGGAAACAAAAATTGGCGTAGTTAACAAAAAAGCGAAAAAATGGCGTAGTTAAAAAAAACGAAAAAAAAATGTCGTAGTTAACAAAAAAACGAAAAAGAAATGGCGTACTTAACAAAAAAGCGAAAGAAAATGGCGTAGTTAACAAAAAAACGAAAAAAATATGGCGTAGTGAACAAACAAGCAAAAAAAAAATGGCGTAGTTTACAAATAAGCGAAAAAAAATGGCGTACTTAACAAAAAAGCGAAAAAAAAAATTGGCGTAGTTAAAAAAAAAGCGAAAAAAAAATGGCGTTGTTAACTAAAAAAGCGAAAAAAATGGCGTAGTAAACAAAAAAGGGAAATAAAACTGGCGTAGTTAACAAAAAAGCGAAACAAAATGGCGTAGTTAACAAAACAGCAAAAAAAAAATGGCGTAGTTAACAAAAAAGCGAAACAAAATGGCGTAGTTAACAAAAAAACGAAAAGAAATGGCGTAGTTAAAAAAAACGAAAAAAGAATGGCGTAGTAAACAAAAAAACGAAAAAAAATGGCGTAGTTAACAAAAAAGCAAGAAAAAAATAGCGTAGTTAACAAAATAGCGAAAACAAAAAGGCGTAGTTAACAAATAAGCGAAAAAACATTGGCGTAGTTAAAAAAAAAGCGAAAAAAATTGGCGTAGTTAAAAAAACAGCGAAAAAAAATGGCGTAGTTAACAAAAAAAGTAGAAAAAATGGCGTAGTAAACAAAAAAGGGAAACAAACATTGCATAAGTAACAAAAAAGCGAAAAAATGGCGTAGTTAACAAAAAAACGAAAAAACATTGCGTACTTAACAAAAAAGCGAAAGAAAATGGCGTAGTTAACAAAATAACGAAAAAAAAAAATAGCGTAGTGTACAAAAAAACGAAAAAAATATGGCGTAGTTAACAAACAAGCAAAAAAAAATGGCGTAGTTTACAAATAAGCGAAAAAAAATGGCGTACTTAACATGAAAGCAAAAAAAAAAATTGGCGTAGTTAAAAAAAAAGCGAAAAAAAATGGCGTTGTTAAAAAAAAAAGCGAAAAAAATGGCGTAGTAAACAAAAAAGCGAAAAAAAATGGCGTAGTTAACAAAAAAACGAAAAAAGAAATTGCGTAGTTAACAAAAAAAGTGGAAAAAATGGCGTAGTTAACAAAAAAGCGAAAAAAAATGGCGTAGTTAACAAAAAAGCGAAAAAAATGCGTAGTTAACAAAAAAGCGAAAAAAAATGGCGTAGTTAACAAAAAAACGAAAAAATTGCGTAGTTAACAAAAAAGCGAAAACAAAATGGCGTAGTAAACAAACAAGCGAAAAAAATTTGGCGTAGTTAAAAAAAAAGCGAAAAAATATTGGCGTAGTTAACAAAAAAACGAAAAAAAAAATTGCGTAGTTAACAAAAAAGGTGGAAAAATGGCGTAGTTAACAAAAAAGGGAAACAAAAATAGCGTAGTTAACAAAAAAGCGAAAAAAATGGCGTAGTTAACAAAAAAGCGAAAATTATAGCATTGTTAACAAAAAGCGAAAAAAAAATGGCGTTGTTAACAAAAAAGTGAAACAAAAATTGGCGTAGTTAACAAAAAAGCGAAAAAAAAATGGCGTAGTTAACAAAAAAACGAAAAAACATTGTGTACTTAACAAAAAAGCGAAATAAAATGGCGTAGTTAACAAAATAACGAAAAAAAAAAATAGCGTAGTTAACAAAAAAACGAAAAAAAAATGGCGTAGTTAACAAAAAAGGTGGAAAAAATTGCGTAGTTAACAAAAAAACGAAAAAAAATGGCGTAGTTAACAAAAAAGCGAAAAAACTGCGTAGTTAACAAAAAAGGTGGAAAAAATGGCGTAGTTAACAAAAAAGGGAAACAAAAATGGCGTAGTTAACAAAAAAGCGAAAAACATAGCGTTGTTAACAAAAAGCGAAAAAAAAATGGCGTAGTTAACAAAAAAGCGAAAAAAATGGCGAAGTTAACAAAAAAGCGAAAAAAAAATGGCGTAGTTAAAAAAAGCGAAAAAAAATGGCGTAGTTAACAAAAATACGAAAAAAAACAATTGGCGTAGTTAACAAAAAAGAGAAACAAACATGGCGTTGTTAACAAAAAAAGGAAGACAAAAATAGCGTAGTTAACAAAAAAGCGAAAAAGAAAATTGGCGTAGTAAACAAAAAAGGGAAACAAAAATGGCATAGTTAACAAAAAAGCGAAAAAAGAATGGCGTAGTTAGCAAAAAAACGAAAAAAATGGCGTAGTTAACAAAAAAACGAAAAGAAAAATGGCGTAGTAAACAAAAAAACGAAAAAAATGGCGTTTTTAACAAAAAAACGAAAAAAAATGGCGTAGTTAACAAAAAAAACGAAAAGAAAAATGGCGTTGTTAACAAAAAACGAAAAAAAAAATGGCGTAGTTTACAAAAAAGCGAAATAAAAATGTCGTAGTTATTAAAAAACGAAAAAAATTGGCGTAGTTAACAAAAAAAGGAAAACAAAATGGCGTAGTTAACAAAAAAGCGAAAATAGAATGGCGTAGTTAACAAAAAAGCAAAAAAAAAAATTGCGTAGTTAACAAAAAAGCGAAACAAAATGGCGTAGTTAACAAAAAAGCAAAAATAAAATGCAATAGTTAAAAAAAAAGAGAAAAAAAATGGCGTAGTAAACAAATAAGCGAAAAAAAATGGCGTATTTAACAAAAAAGCGAAAAAAAATGGCGTAGTTAACAAAAAAGCAAAAAAAATGGCGTAGTTAATAAAAAAGCGAAAAAAATGGCGTAGTTTACAAAAAAGCGGGAAAAAATGGCGTAGTTAACAAAAAACGAAACAAAATTGGCGTAGTTAACAAAAAAACGAAAAGAAAAATGGCGTAGTAAACAAAAAAACGAAAAAAAATGGCGTAGTTAACAAAAAAACGAAAAAAAAAATGGTGTAGTTAACAAAAAAACGAAAAAAAATGGCGTAGTTAACAAAAAAGCGAAACAAAAATGAAAGTAATAAGACTCCTGCGCAACGCCGAGTAGGTACAACTAATTATTTATAAATTGAAGAGTTAAAAATATGGAAAGTATTTAAGTGTGCATATGATTTGAATGTCAACATTTGGTAAGATGTCCGATGGATTTTATTGCAAAACCGACTTCTTTTAAATAAATGATATATTCCTTAATTTAATTATCTTTCGAAAAATGTAAATATTTCCCCACAAGAAATTAATTAAGAGAAAAGACACGAGGGGGGGGGGGTTGTAAAAGAGCGAAGGAAAACTGAAAGTAAAGTAGGTTAGGGTTCGTATACTTTTAATGTTAAGTGTAGATATTTTTGTCGCAGCAGGTCAGTCGGTACGCTAAACATGGGATGAGGCGAGAGTCAGCTGGAGCAACATAAGAGGGGGCAGCTAGCTAATTAGTTATCTTGATTATATGCCGTCGGAGATTTTGAGATGAAGTTGGTTTCGCTGCCAATATTTTAATGAAGTGAGATTGGCATGCAAGAAGTGGAGAAATAGAGATGCTGAGACTCCCCGCGTGGATGTTTTAACCA
The DNA here is from genome assembly GCA_963556195.1 of Sepiola atlantica. Taxonomy (NCBI): domain Eukaryota; kingdom Metazoa; phylum Mollusca; class Cephalopoda; order Sepiida; family Sepiolidae; genus Sepiola; species Sepiola atlantica. The sequence goes on from OY744515.1 coordinate 15,587,229, forward strand.
GAAGCATCCCCCCCCCAATTAAGGGGATTGAGCTCCTTAATTAAGTGAATAAAAAAAAAAATTAACAAGAAGACGTCGTCGTCCTTTATTAATGTGAATAATCAAATGAAAACATCTCCACGAAAGACGAACAATGGCGCAGGATTCATTTAGGTCATATACACAACATAATAACATTTGGAAAATACAATAGAGGGTCAATCGCTAACCTTTGGGTGAGTCATCTAACCAAAGGTTTATTCTTACTTATCTTGACGGTCCTCCTAAACCTTTAAAGTCGATATTTACTTCCATTCCCACCGCAGGAAGATGTGACTGATGGTCGGAAGATGAGAAGAGCAAGCCAGTGCCTCTAAAGAAGGGGCACTCTGACCTCGTCGGCATTCCCCGGTCTGGGCGCCTCAGGCAGTTAGCAATAAACTAAATCCACCCCAAAGAGGGGAGGCAAGGCCTGGGAGGGTCGACCTCTTAGCACTGGCCAAGAAAATACCTCAGCCCGACAGATAAAAGGCCACTGAAATGGCATAGTTTCTGCCGGACTGATTCTCGAGAACGGATCCTTGACTAGTATGCGACTGTCGACGTAAACGGACGCCAAATGAATGCCGCCACGTCTGATTTCAAGTCTAATGGCATCGTAACCTGACCTGACTTGACCTAGGAAACTACGTCAGTGAGAACATCGCCTTTCTGTCTGCAGTATAGCTTGTCGACAAATTCTGTAACTAAACATGCGTCTTGTTTCCACTTTCATCTCCTACAAATGGAGGCTTGTTTGAAAATCCTGCAACAAACTATTTTTCTCTCCCTAACCTTTCTATACTATTCTCCCCTTTTCTGTTTCTGTTTCTTTGACTTTCTTGTTACTGAATACATTGGCCACCTGTTTTTCTCTTGTTGCTTCCCCGTTCTCATGCGCCAATTCTAGACGTTTTGACTGCTTCGGACTGATCCCAAGGTGTGCGTGATTCGTCGAATAGATACATTCTCGGGCTATGGAATTGGAGCTATTCAGCTCATTTACATATACTGTTGGAAAAGCATGAAACAAAAATTTTGTCCAGGTTCTGTGTAAAATAGTTTTTCTTTTTACCCCGCCTAATAAACCGGTATCGTCCGGGCCTTCGGGTCTGGATTTACGCCGGTCTACTGGGGGTTGCACCCTCCCAGGCTTTGCCTCCCCTCTTTGGGGAGGAGTAAGTTTATTACTTACTGCCCGAGGCGCCCCTACCGGGGAATGTCGACGGGGCTGCCCAGGCAATTTTTAAACAACCAGAGTGCTCAAATTCTCGAGTGTTGGTTCTTTCCCACTTTCCCGACCTTGTGTCACATCTGACCTTGTGGGAGGAAGATAAATAGTAGCAACTGATGTTAGGTTAATCGTATATAATTAATCGTTTAAATAGATCGAAAAGCATTGATATGCCGCAAGAATACAGAACAAATCAAACCATACTTTTCTCATGAAAAATACTTCTTTATCTACTACTACTACTACTACTACTACTACTACTACTACTACTACTACTACTACTACCACCACCACCACCACCACCACCACTACTACTACTACTACTACTACTACTACTACTACTACTACTACTACTTATTCTTTAACATACCAGGCAATTCTAGCTTCGCGAAACGTACTAAGAGAAAATATTCACCCTGAACCTCACAACGGACAATATAGTTATCAAATTGAAATATTTGGTATTCTATTTTTCGTTTTCATTACGACACGCGTGTTGGAACCTCTTTTCCAACACGAGCGACGCCATGTTTAGTATGTTGTGTTATAGTAGATAACACGAAGTCAGAATAAAAAGGAAAAGAATAATGACAAATCAGGGTAATGATAAAGAAACGGTTGAATTCACACACACACACACACACACACACACACACACACACACACACACACACACACACACACACACACACACACACACACACACACACACACACACACACATACTTCTTTGTAATATAGCAGGAAAAATCCCAGCAGAGTGCTCGATTAATTAAGCATTGAAGTTAAAAATTAAGAGCATGATATTTATTTAATTTGGTACAGAAAAATTAGTACAACATTCGTACCGTCGGTTTCAAGCACGGAAAGACTTAGCCATCCGGCTCTCTTCAGCGATTCTTTTATTTAAATTTCCTCGGGTTGACTAAAAGTCCAGAATTTAAACACGAAATTAAGTAACGGTTTTCCCTTTAACCTTTTCTCTCTTCTTTTTTTCTCTCTCCTTTCAGAACGCCCATCTTCAAACCCTAAAACAGTAACGGCCAAATATACAAAATTCATAAAATTGACTCACGGGAATTATATAGAAACATTTTATTATTATTTTTTTATTCTTATTATTTTTTATTCTTATTTGTTTTTACTTTTATTTTTATTTTATTATTTTATTATATTTTGTTAATATATTTTTAAATATTTTTTTTATTTTTTATTTTATTTTTATTTTATTTTTATATTCTTATATCTCTTCATATCTCCTCCGGTATTAAATCTCAACCGTTTCCTTACACTAAATTTAAATTCAAACAAACATACACAACACGCTAAGCAAAAAACGCGTCCCAACGAGAGTGTCACATGACTTCACATTTCCGAAACAGATGACAACAGAAGCTGAAGAGAGCCGGATGGCTAAGTCTTTCCGTGCTTGAAACCGACGGTACGAATGTTGTACTTATTTTTCTGTACCAAATTAAATATATATATATATATATATATATATATATATATATATATATATATATATATATATATATATATATATAGAGAGAGAGAGAGAGAGAGAGAGAGATAGAAGAAAAAGAGTGATAAATATGCGACGATTGTCCAAATTTATTTCAAATTTCAATTGTTCAATGCAAGGTGTATTCAGTAATAAACTAGTGTTTATTCTTTCTTTAAGCCAAGGCTTTTCAAAGATCGAAATCTTATCATCAGAGGAGAAATACAGATGGATAAGTTGGCTTTCGAAAAAAAACAAAGTTCAAATATTTGAAAAATATGAAAATTATTATTAAAGGAATTTTTGTTAAAAAAACGCAGTGAATGAAAAGAAAAATTCCGTGAAAAATATATGCAGATTGTCCGGGTGGTAAATTTCCGTTGAAAAAAAGTCAAATGAATTGTAGAATGTGAAACTCTTTGCGTGGGAGCAGTGTGGAGAAAGTGCTCAAAATATAGGTGAGTCCAGACGCACTTAAAGGGGAGAAATTGGCCATTTTTATATACTTCCAGGACCAAATAAGGCAGATGATATCTCGTTCTATATATATATATATATATATATATATATATATATATATATATATATATATATATATATATATATATATATATATATATATATATATTCTTACAGAGAAGAGTTGTCAGACAAGCGTAAGAAGGGGCATACTACAACATGATACATAAGAGGGAATGAAAATAACAGACGGAGTTACTAATGAAAAAGTTGACGTTAATAATCCCTCAACACAATTGAAATAAACATGAATTGCCAGGGCAAACAAACTATAGACAATGCATGGGGCGATGTAAAGTAAATACAACTTATTTTAATATTATTTGGGAACTATTGTGAGACAAAAGCTGCGACCAATAGAAACGGAACATGGTTGGATATCTATCGATAAACGATAGTTGCGACCCGTAATAGGATGTCTGGCGGTAAATGAGCCAGTCGTCGCAACCATATAAAAATATAGAGCTAGGTAGAACACCCCCACTCAGCTCGAGCTCATAGCCACAAAGAGGAAAACCCTAGGTTATAATCTCACACACGCGTTACAAGATGCTAATTGTACTTTGAATTAACGTGCTAATTCTCTTGTTGCTTAGTATAATTCAGGGGAGATCACTTGAATATGTTTCAAGGAGAATAACACTTGAGTATACTAAGCTGACACAACAAATGTTCGATAAGGGTCAAATAAATTGCATTTGTGTAGCTCAGCAACGGGATCCTTTGTGGATGTTACAAATGAATATTTATATCATTTATAGCATTTAAAGGGAGGTAAACAAAGACGTCGAAATGCCCAACGGCTATGCCTAACTTCAAGCCCTCCCGTGGCGGAGATGTTTACAACAACTAGAAATGATAAAGGGCGAGTTCCTAACGTCTAAAAGCCAGTTTCCTCGGGGTATGCAGAGCTCTTTAGATTTGATTGGTATTCTGCCTAGGAGAGTGTCAACTATGGTTTTCAAAATGCCGAAGCCATAGGATTGCAGCATGGTAGATGGTAAAGGAAAGCCGATGAATCATTTAAGATGATGTTGGGCGAAGAAACTTCCTAAAGTCAACGGCCATGAGCAACGGTTCAATGAACAGCTGCATCTTGTTGGTAGGAGTTACGACCACTGTCATGTATTTACTTTTTAGAGTACTTTCTGTCTCTCTCCAATACTTAGCGGCAAAAGTACGTCAAGGGTATGCAGGGCTCTATAGCTGTTTAGCAACCTTTCTATATATAGTGTATAGACAAAAACACACTCTTCTACTTTGTCCTAAGCCAGCGGGGAAGCGTAGGCTGTTAAAACTAACATGAAACGATGTCCAATAAAAGTTTTACCGACCAAAGGGGGCAACCCCGCGGACCCTAGCTATGTAACAAGGAGGGAACATCAGCATTCCTGGATTGTTCTGACAGCAATGAGAAAGGGTTCATGTCAGCAGCCTCGTACTAGCATGAAACGTGCGATCAGAGAAAAATACAACTCACGATGCTTTCATATTTGCACCTCTAGCCTAAGAACTATAAACAATCTTAATGTTGATACCATAAAGATCATACTACATGAGATATGTGATATTAAATGGGATATCATTGCTCTTTCATAAACCAAAATTAAAGAATCCAGGATAGAATCACTTGCTCCTGGACATAAACTTTTTATATCATCTAATGAACTATCCAGATCCAATAGAGTTGGCTTCCTAGTAAAAAATATATTGTGCATGCGATACAGCACTATGAACCTATCTCAGATCGACTAGCTCTTTTAATCCTGAAAGTGAAATTTGCCAGATTTATTTCCATACAATGCTACTTTCTAATTTCTTAATACCCTGAAGAAGAAATTGATAAAATATATGACTAAATCCAAGAGAAAGTACTACCTATTGCATGACGTCGAATAAAAAAAAAGAAACGACCTATTGTTCTTCTCCCCCTCTACCGTGTTGGCGAATGTTTTAAATTAAGAAAAAAGAAAAAAGTGCCAGAGTAGAATGGGATCGAACGCTGAAACTTAACGACTATGCCACGGGTTCGAGTTAACAATACATGTGAAAATACGCCAATTAAGCTAAGCTTGTTTATTGGCATGCGTGTTATGTTGAGATTTAGTTTCTGCCGACCAAATGTAATGTTCAACAATGACACGGTTTAGGTAATTTGTTGATGAAGTAAATGGATGTGGACAAGTTTTCTAAATATGCGTGTTAAAGGTGTATGATTTTGAAATTGTAAATGTATCGGGGTCTACAAGTATCTTGGCGCTTATTGAATTAAATCGGAAGTCGATTCGATCAAGAAATTGTAGCCGCCATGTTGAATGATTAAATGTTGCAGGAACTGTGTTCGTTAATTTCATTCGCTTAATTACGGAATGAATAAAAATATAGAAGTCATAGGTAGAATTAGAAATAACGTAATCTGATATTCGCGGAAAATCATCGGAGTGAACGGGAGCGGTCATGAAGTCTTTGCGTATTGCTTTATATTATGTAGTAAATTAATACCAGGCAAATAATAAATCAGAACGGGTGTTTTGTGAAAATTAAACTGTGTATTAGTTCCCGGTGTCGATGAGTAGAGTGACAGTAAAGAATTGTTAGGGAGAAACGTTTTTGCTACCGCCTATATGGAGTTGGTTTGGCTGAGAGACGTGGATAGTGGGCCAAATGTAATATTTAGTGTTAGCTTGAAAAAATAATAACACATTTACTAAAACACGCTCGAGTGAATAAGTGTAATATAGTGGTGAGTTTAGTAGCCTGTGATGCATGTTGTTATTTTCCTATACTCCGAGAAGGTACAGAGGAAAAATCGTCTCTACTTTATATATTAGATATTTTCGAAAATTACTTACATGGAAACCATAGAATGTTTCACGCAGCTCACCTTAAATATGGGCAACCTTGTTTATAGGTCAACATAAGCATCTACAAATATGAACGAAGAAAACCACTCGAGTCAAAGAAAGGTCAAAGCAGCATCGACCGGCGAATTTCGATTTGATATTTTTAAATATCAATTATTTTTGGTAATGCATATATTTGCTAGAGAAATGAATGCGTAACTAAACACGTTGGTGTTCTATTTTCATGTGGGAGTAACCAGGAAGTTATATGACCGATCAGGACGATTTTTGATAAACATAAACCATAAAAGTATCTGTTTCGAATCCACTTCCGTTCGGCTTACAACTATAAATAGAAGCCGAGATTCTTGACTAAAACACTCGCGTTCGCGACAAATTCACCATGCTATCATTATTCACACTCAGGATTTTACGTGCCGACGAATTTTCAAAATTTAGAACGTCGAAACCACTGTGCACCACGTCAGACACATTGGAGTCACCTAGTCAGTAAGAAAATTTATTCGTCCAGATACACATTGCATAGCACTTTTCTGACAAATATTCATGGAGTTCCTCTCAAAACTTATTTACGTGTTTTTGATTAACGACAAAAATCGACATACCTTTATGTTGGGTTACTTTTCGCATTTTACTTTCGCAGTTGAAGGACTTGAATTTCAAAACATTGATTTGAAAACTGTTTCGTCCTACTCAGAAAACGCCAATTTCTCTTCAATCCTTTTCGCAACGTTGGGGTGTTATTTTGTTTTTAGACATTTTACTTGTAAACATCCATTTTGATTTCAACATCTCATATACATATGCACTTAACAACTTTATCATTCACGCAAATACGTTATTTTACATATAAAGTATAGTCATAATTTTCTTCATTTCCTTGACCGGGATAGCTTTAGAAGGTAGAAAAAATCATGTTTAGTATATTAGGCCACTTATTGATCCGTGTTTAAAAAAAACTTGGATTTTATATTCTAATCGCTATCATCGCTTTTGATATTTAGTTCTGCTCGATATTTTGTTATTATTAATTATACATATAGGAAGTCGGAGGAGTTTTCACTTTTATAATCAGATCAACTTCCACTGTTACCCGCGATCTTTAACCCTTATCCTCGAGTAACAAAACAATTACATTTACCGAACACCTCCGGCCTCAGGTCATACTCAACAAATTCGACCATTCAAAATTCAAGGTTTCACATAGATTTCACTTATACATTTAAAATAATATTATCATTGTGTTCGGTGATTCGACATTTCTACCATTATCTACCCGCTTGTTAGTCTCGAATAGTAGAATAGCAGAATAGCAGAATAGCAGGTTAAGATGTTTGCTATTACTATGAACCCCACGTCGCCGTACCGATGGTCGTAGTGGCAATAAAAAATATATAGATCCAAATTCCTCTAGGCCGGGATGACGACGATGATGATGATGACGTCGCCGATCTGGTCGTCTCGTCCAGCTACAAACACACTCCCACGTTGAAACTGTTTATATCAGCGAGCGATAACTTGGCGAACAGCAACCGATTGACTCTGTGGTGGCGAAAGATCATTCAAAGCAGAACAGAAGGAAAACGACAATGTACAACAACTCCGTCGGGTTTTTTTTTGTATAGAAGAGTAATTATAAATAAAATAAAAGAATTGATTTTACATTGGATTAATGTTTACCGTACTCGTAAATGTCTTTAGCAAACGTTGTGTTTACTCTAAGTTATTTCGTTAGTTCTCTGTGTATGCGAATACTTTACACAAGTAGTTTTTTAAGTAACAAATCAGCGAGCGAAGGCGATGGCTAGAATTTCGACCGGTTTGTTTTCCTCGACGCACGCCACCTCGGCGCGCGCCGGGCGATCGTTCAACTTTCTCTGCCGTCAATCCAACCCTAACTGCCTCTCTGCGTCGTGCGTGAAAAAACACATTCTTTTATTGAAGATGTCTATTGTCGTACACACCCCTTCTCCGCCATCTTACTTCCTGCGTGTCTTCCTCTCTCAAGGAGGGTGGGGACGGGCGCCTCACTCTTTCTGTTCCCAAATATAAATTATATCTTCTTTTTAGCCTGGCGTTATCGCCAAAAACAAACGCTTTCTCATTCTGTCACACAGCCGGAGGCGCTTTGTGCCCGGCCTGTAATTAACGATGGCAGGCCCAAATAAATCTCTGTCAAGTAGGCTCTCCCACGTCGTAACGTCTTTTAAAACAACCGTCCCAGAATAATATCGCTTTATTGATATTTCAGAATTAAATTTGCGATATGGAATTCCATAATCTCCACCTTCCATCTGGCAACTGTTTCCGCGCATTCGGAGGTAATGGATTCTGACTATCTCACACGATTCCGCGAGACTAACTGGCGTCTCGTTCTGTCGTTTGAATAAGTTCGTTTCTACGTCAAATATATACTAGTTTTATATCTCCACTTCGTCTCGTCGCCGAGCCCTCAGCATCACCACCAAGATGCATACTAGTGCGTCACCAGGGTACCCGATCCCCATGGGGCCCCGGATACTTTGTCACATTACCATACACAATTTTCGGTTTCTTCATCAACTGGAACTACAACACAAAACAAAAATGATTGAAAAGCCTGATTTTCTTTACAGCACCAACGATTTCGTTATTCTTTTAAAGGTTAGTAAAAATTAAACTTTTAGTTTACAGAGAGAGAGAGAGAGAGAGAGAGAGAGAGAGAGAGAGAGAGAGAGAGAGAGAGAGAGAGAGAGACGCATACAGAGAGAACGAGAGAGAGAGAGAGAGAGGATTTTATTTTACTATTTTAAATCCATACACAAATGTCTTTTTCGACAAATTTGATTGCTTCCAAATTTGTTTCAACTAACGAAGTAATTATTTTTTCTAGTATGAAATATTCGATATACTGCTTTTTTAACTTCTACACCGATGAAAGCACATACTGTGATCACCTTGCAAAGAAAATCAATTGATGACAAACCTTGTCAGTCACTTGTCTGCTTGTCCGGTCATATTTTCTGACAGCCAGTGTTGAATATCGGGAGATGTGACCCGAACAAATAGACAAGTTCATCTAATAATGCCGTCTTCAAAACTGCTTTATAAATCAAAATGCAATAAGCGGTGTACACCGAATAACTGTTTACCTAACATATTAGTGAAACCAGAACATATTTCTGTGTAAAACAGCTTTCAAAGCAAAGTACAAGGGATTTTTATCTTATTGTAATTTTAAATTTTTGCTGTCACTTTATATTTGATTAATATTTAATCTGTACCTTGAAACAAAGATGGCGTCTTCAAAACTGCTTTATTAACCACAATGCAATAGGTGGTGTACACCAAATAAGTGTTTACCTTATATATTAGGGCAACCACATTTTACATATACAACAGTTTATATAAAAAATAATTATATGCGATTAATACTTCATCTGTAAATGCAGATTAACCATTTATCTTAGACCATCATTATCGTCCTTGAAAAATACACTGTAGACGTTTTAACAAATATTGATACGATGTTTACTATTTTTAATATTTTTACATTTAAGGCAACACTTTACATTTTTTTTTATCTTTTGAATTTAATCTCGTTAATTTGACTGGGAAATAGTCATGAAAGTGAACCAGAGAATAATTGAGCAGCAAATACGGAGTCAAATGAGCTTAGATGAAATTCAATTTTGTTTTATATCTCGGCAAAGTACCACTGGTGCTATATTTATCCTGAGACAAATGAAATAGAGATAAGTTGGTAAGAAGAAGAACCTGTGTTTTGTGAGTTTTGTGAAAAGCTTTTGACAGAATCCCAAGAAATGACGGGTGGGATTTGCCTAAAAGTAAAGGTAAACGCGTTGTTGGTGAAAATTGTTCAAACAATGTAGAGAGATGCTTAGAGTCGTGTTAGAATTAACTGCACATTTAGTGACAGATTCTTTTAATGGAAATTGTTCCAGACAAGGTATGGAACCATTTGATGTAAATAGCTAACAAGAACGAAAGATGATTATCGCAAAAACAGGAGATGTCTATTGATCCTAGTCTTGAAAAGACCAAGGCGATAGCTAGGATGAAAAACAGTCAGCAGGAAGAGAGTTTTACAAGCTTGCAGTCTTTGCTAAGAAGCTACTGAAATAGGAAGCTGTATTAAAATGAGGTATCAAAACAGCGAATTGATGGAGACCACTAAACCAACGAGTCAAACGAGCTGGAACAAAAAAAGCAGGGAATAGATCACATAATTCTGAAGAACACATGCCATAATAGTTTTTTAGAAAAGACTGAGACTAGCAACATAACGTCTGTGTGAGAGAGAGAGAGAGTACAGAGAAGAAGAAAGGGCGGGGACAATCAAATTACAGATACGTTTCTGTACCTTCTCAAGAATCTTCAAATAGGACAGAGATTCACCCGCACAAATATGACAACGGTACTCCATACATAGTCTAATAGTAGATTTTGAGTGATAAAGAGTAGCTTCAGGTGTGAGAAAGTGTTTGGAGTAATAAAGAATATCAACTTTACGAGAAACAGAAAGAGCCATGGATCCAATGTATGAACGTCAAGGAAGATTTGATGAGAAAGAAAGTTTTAGAGTCGATTTTTCCTCAAGAGTACAGCTATCCATGAGAATCGCAGGAAGAAAAAGGACACGCCTATGATTCAAAGACACGAGCTGAGTTTAAAGAGGATTAAACGTAACAATCCATTTTGAACCCCAATCCACAACCGAACCCAGGTCAACTTCTAGATCAGCTGCATATTTAAACTAATCCCAGAGACATGGGCGAGTAGCAAAAGTACGAATACATCAGCATTCTGTACTGAGTCCGTTGTATTTCACTTGTTTCTCAGAAACATTGTCCAGGGAGTTTCGTATAGGTTGTATGGAAGAGGGAAGCAAGAAGAGCGATATACAAAGCGAAGAAGGAGGCTGTGCAAGCCAGGTTCCCAGATTTGCTACGAAGGCGTTGTTGCAGAACTGTTGATGGTTGCACGTGAAACGGTCATTGAGATGATCACGGACTTGATAAAACAGATCATTAAAAAGGTTATTGTGAAAAACTTGGAACTTAGTACAGTTGTGAATTGTTACAAGAGTAAAAGGGAAGCATTAGATAAATTACAGAGGCTTAAAATTGATGGATAAGGTCCTGAAAGTTATGGAGAGAATAATTGAGCAGCACATTAGTGGTGACAAGAAATACAGAAGGAGAAAGAACGTTGATGTGGACATTTTGGTTGAAAACACCCTTTCTCGTTAAGTATGAATCTCGTACAACAAAGATTCAAGCAGATTATTTATTGATTGTTGGTTGTGCAAGTGTCGTCATGATTTGAGACGTAGTGCAGGCTAAGGAAGAAGATAGCTCAACATAACTAGGGTGAACAGCGTTGCAACATAAACAAATTAGTAGTTAGGTAAAGATGAAATGCAGCTTTGTTTTATGCCTGGGAAAAGTACCACTGATGCTATATTAATCCTGAGACAAATGAAAGAGAAGTACCCTGGTAAGATGAAGAACCAGTATTTTGCTTTTGTGGATCTGAAGAAAGCTTTTGACAGTGCCACGAGAGGTCGTCTGGTGAGCTTTGCGTAAACTAGGGGCCAATGATAAATCTTGTTCAAGCAATGTACGGAAACTACCAGTCGTGTTAGAATTAGAAGTACATTTAGTGACAGCTTTGATGTGAAAGTGGGAGTGCATCAGGATTCTGTATGGAGTCCGTTGCTTTTTATTTGTGTCTAAGAAGGAGTTTCATACGGATTGTCTAAAATATATTCTGTTGGCTGATGATTATGTACTTTCCCGTGAAACAATAGAATGTCTACTTGTTAAATTAAAGACTTGGAAGAATACTATGGAAAATAAAGGGTACCAAGACCAAAGTGATGATCAGTGGTTGTAGCATCATAAACCCCAATACAGATATATATCTTAGCAGTGAAATATATATATATATTAAAATTAAAAAATCTTTATTAAAATTACTAAAAGTGACGAAATGGAAAATATCAGGAAATTTGTGCAGGTAAAAATATTAAATAAAAATATAAAGTTACAACTTGATTCCGGCTCACATCTGTCAATAATAAATCTTGAAACGTGAAAAAAATTGGAATACAAACTATGATGAGAACGAGCAAAATAGCTAAAATCGTCACTGGTGAAGAAATAAATATTTTAGAGCGAGCTAATCTCTAACATTACATTAAAAGGAAAGACTATGAAATTAAAAATGTTCATAATGAATAACTAAAACAATCTCCTGGGTAGAATCTGAATAGAAAAATTTAAATTATGGAATATGTCCATGAACTCTTTCTGTAAAAATATTGAAACTTTAAATGCCAAAGCAGAGAGACTAAAGAAACAATTAAAAGGAACTTTATTGGAAGTTTTCTTTAGTGTAAAATGTAAAATAATAACTGCCAAGTTTGAATTAACACCAAATATTAAACCAGTTTAAAAAAAAAAAGAAATGTTCCATTCGCGGCATGAAATCAGGTTGAGGAATTAAATAGACTCGAAGAAACAGGAGTATTATCGAAAGTAGAGTACAGCGAGCAGTCTTCGCATACAGTTACGTTGAAAAAGTAAAGAGATCCATTTTATGCATACTTCTCCATAGGATTGAATCATAAACTAAAGGATTACCACTACTGTCTGCCTAGTTCGGAAAAGATTTTCGCTAAACTTAACAGAAGAGATTTTTAAATGGTTAATTTGAGTGACGCTTATCTACAAATACCCATGGACGAGGAGTGCTCAAAGCTACTTTGTAAAAATACGCATATATGTTTTGTACGAAGTCGAACGATTAGTATTTGGGTTTGAGGCTGCATCAGCCATTTTTCAACAAGTAATGGACACATCGCTTAGCCAACTGGAATTTGATGACATTTTGGTGATTAAGGAATAGCACAGAACAACATAAATCACATGTACACGAAGTATTTAAGAGAATCCAGGACTATGGATTTAAATTGAAGTAGAAAAAGTTCAATTTTTTCATGGAAAAATTATCTTGGTCAAATTATAGTCAAAGATGGTAGAAGACAAGACCGAAAGCAAAATAGTGCTAAAAAAATATGCCGGCACCAGAAAACGTATCGTCACTCTAAAGTTTTCTTGGTTTAGCAAATTATTATAATGTGTTTATTCAAAACATGCACAACTTGCGAGCTCCTCTAAATGAGCTATTAAAAAAAGAAAAAAAATTGAATCTGGATGACAAAATGCCAGGAGACATTTGAAAAAACAAAAAATACCCACACATTAGAATTATTTTTGACACACGACAATCTATATCTCGAAATCATTGTGGTTACTTATGCTTACCAATACAGTATTGGAGCCTGCATATTACACAAAATGGAAGACGAAATCGTTAAAACTTATCGCTCACGCGTCTCGTACGTTACTACCTGCAGAAATAAGTTACTCACAAATCGAGACAGAAGCATTGGGTATTATTTTTGCAATCACCAAATTTCATCGATTTGTTTATAGAATATATTTTGTGTTGCAAACCGACCATAAGCCACTGCTAACGATTTATGGGCCAAGAAAGGGATTACCAACTGATACTGCAAACATACTGCGGAGATAGAGGATCATTATCCTCAATTACAATTATATGATGGAGTTTCTCCCATCGTCAAAAATTAGTCATGCTAACGAATTATCTAAGCTTTTCTCAGAATGTGTTGAACCCCTTCAATCCACAGTGATTGTCTCCCTACAAACTGAGGTAGAAGTAAAGGATATATTATGTAACGTCATGAAGGAGCTTCCGGTAACACTTGAAGAAATGAGAGAAAACCTGTTAATCGACGATTAAAAATAACATACTAAATAAAAGAAAAGGAAAACACGGACAAATCTCGGAAGCGTATTTAATCTGTGATGAAGTAGTTATCTACGGCGATCGAGTGGTTATTCCTGTAGCAGTACATAAAATAATACTAAAAGACCTTTATGTGTGTCACCCGGGCATTTCTAGAATGTAAAGGCTTATGAGAAGTTATGTGTATTGGACAAGTATGAAACAAATTGAAAACGCAAAGGTTTTGCTTTGGCAGCAAATACACCTCCTATAAAGTTTAGACCCCGTCCGAAAACTGACTAATCATGGTCTAGGATCCACATCGATTTTGCTGGCTTACTGGATGGTTTCTATTACCTGTGGTTGACAGTTTCTCGAAATGAACTGAAATATAAAATGCAAAAAAAACAAACAAAAAAAACAACGACGGAAGTAATATTATTTTTTTACATGAATTGTTCGCCCGGTTCGGGGTCGTTGTCTGTATTGTATCAGATAACGGAACGAAATTCACGTCTAGTATGGCTACGTTGAAAGAATTGATAATAGTTTTATGGTTAGTAGATGTAGAACAGTTGAGGTAGTAAGTTAGTTCACAGAGGCAGGTAAAAAGAACATGGGAGAAGAAAGATAAATAAAGACCTGGCCAAAGATAGGTTATCTTGAAAGTCAATTTAAAAAAATCAGTCCAGCATATGCCAGCATGTAAAACTAGCGTTAAACCGAATATGATGATGATGATGATGATTGTTGTTGTTGTTGTTGTTGTTTTTAAGTGAGTAGAACTTATGCATAGAGCTCACGAAGATTGCGCCTCAGGATTGTCTGGTATGCATGAAGTCCCTCTCGTTGGTTACAGCTATTCGTTAACCTGCAACCGAGAAATGCAACGCTCAACGGTTGCTTGCAAAGTCGAGGAAGGTCTGACTCAGAACATAAAAAAGAATGGCGTAGAAGCGACGTTGCAATTCTTCCTCCATTAATTTCCAGTTCCACGCCTCACACGCCTTTACTTACCAAACGCAGGGACGACCAGAGGACGACGGATCTTGATACTGACTTGGATTTTCACCAGAGCCTTATTAGCTGGATAGTTCTGACGCTACCACATTGTCATCACTCTTACTCCGGTGTAAAAGCGGTAGAATCGATGATGGTGAGTATGACCATGATTATGCTGAAGGCGGGTAACTTGCCCAATAGACGACGGCTATTGGCTATTCCGAGTTCAAACCCTATCGGATCTATTGTAGTCATTTATTAATACTGTTGGGGGAAGTATGACTCACAATTTTTCTGCACAGTTAAATTAGAAACATGTGTTCATGTAGCAGCCATCATGCTGGCACACGGGGTCGTGCCGTGTGTCGTTCATAGAGAATTGAACTCAGAGCGTCCCGGTTACAAGATAGCACCTTGTTGTTTCTATGCGAGGGCAAGAGTTCACTTATGAAAATGAGCATTGTTTTGCATGGGCGTATCCTCGTTTAAATAAAAAGAGTAGAAACTTCCCTCTCGGAGTGATAAAATTAACGTGACGAGTTGGGAACATGTTCAGCGAGAGAAAAGAGAAATACATAGAATTGGCGTTTTGTGCTAGGTTACTCGATTGACGAGAGTTGTGGTTTAGATAATTATGAATTACAATTCGAGAGTCAGATTTTTGAAAGTTGGTGTTGTCGTGTTTTGGAGAATTACTAATTACAATTCGAGAGTCAGACTTTTGAGAGTTGGCATCATTGTGTTTTGGAGAATTATTAATTACAATTCGAGAGTCAGACTTTTGAGAATTGGCATCGTTGAATTTTGGAAAACAGTTAATTACAATTCGAAAGTCAGACTTTTGAGAGTTGGCATCATTGTGTTTTGGAGAATTATTAATTACAATTCGAGAGTCAGACTTTTGAGAGTTGGCATCATTGCGTTTTGGAGAATTATTAATTACAATTCGAGAGTCAGACTTTTGAGAGTTGGCGTTTTCGTGTTTTGGAAAACAGTTAATTACAATTCGAGAGTCAGACTTTTGAGAGTTGGCATCATTGTGTTTTGGAGAATTATTAATTACAATTCGAGAGTCAGACTTTTGAGAGTTGGCGTTTTCGTGTTTTGGAAAATTGTTAATACAATTCGGGGTCGGGCTTTTGATATTTTTTGTGTGTGCGAGTTTGTTTTTTTTAACTTTCACTTACAGTTCACGTTTAATATGTGTTTTCAGTATTAAATTGGGTTAATATTAGCTTTAGGAGAATCTTATAAAATGCCAATGGGCACTATTTTTAGAACACCTTATTTTGAATAAAGCTCCAACACGTGCGTCGCTACAAAAACGATGAAATGGAATACAAAAAAGGGCAATGGTTAAACAATGTTAATAATAAAGAGACTGCTAAATTTGCCTATATGTATACAAACATTTATTTCTTCCATAAAAGGTTTGTCGAAGGGACATAATGAAACATGATACATAAAAACGGAGTGAAAATAATAGACTGAATCATTAACGAAAAGCTATAATGAAGCACTTAGCCTAGCACAGCCATCTTTTAAATAGAGTGAAAATAATGTAAAACAAGTGACATCAAGATGATGTCATGTTGAATCGCCTTCAGCCTTCGTACACAACAGCCATGGTGATAATTTCATTAAATTAAATTTAACAACACGTACGTACCCATGTGACACACACCGGCATTCAAATACCAACCGTTGAAACACTAAAACGGACCATTATCTTGACTGCCACAATATGACCCGGTCAATATAGATTAAATATAAGAAAATAAGGAATTATATGCCCATATACTTTTGAAAAAGTCGTTTGCACGCCGAAAGAACTCAAGACTTTAAAATAAATAAATAATTTATTTAAAAACAAAATATAAACACGTTGTTTTGGTTTACAAAAAAATATTCTTCTAATTATATATATATGTATCTTTGTCGAAGTTCTCAGAAATCAAGGGGCCCTATTTCTGGGGCTAACGCTTGATCTCTATATGAGATACATAGATATTCAAATATTCGATTAAAGTTCTCCTTTACCTCTCAAACGTTGAGTTAGTAAAGAAGTTAGGAACATATATTTCCTCTCTCCAATTGACCATTTAACTATGTTATAGTATATCTTTCTTTTGTTCTCTTGATCTTACTGAATTCCAGGACAAGAATTCATCTAGTCCTTTTTTATGGAAATCGCTCCAGACAATGTATGAACCCACTTGATGTAAGGAGATAAAAATACTACTTCAAGGTAAAAAAAAAGCCAACCGTAAGTGTTATATGGATAGATTATGACCCAGAAAACAGGAATTCCTCTCCATTTGTAAGAAACATTGTTCATGGAATGTAAGGACTAAAAGACAAAATATAGAAAACGAGAGTTACGACGCTGCTGAAAGTAAACCCGAGGTCCACATTCTACTCTCCTTATCTTGAGATAACATTACTGGCAGAAGGTGCACCATTCCTTGGCATCGTTGTGTTTTGGAGAATTATTAATTACAATTCGAGAGTCACACTTTTGAGAGTTGGTATCGTTGTGTATAGCCGTGTCGAGGGGATCTTATTTAAGGCGATGGTGGAACCTTGTTAAATCAGCAATAGCAAATAAATATTTAAAAATATATAAACTCTCGATTGGATGATACATAATTTTTTTCAGCGAATCGAAAGCGCAGAAAATATACACTTTCACACCTTACAAAAATAGACGTTAACATTTTAGCGCCATACGTTTTGATATTTAATAGAAGCTTAAGAAATATTCCACACAGTCTGCTTGAAATATTCCACGGCGCGCATTCCTTCGCCTCGCCGTCGGCAACAGACTCAGACTGCCCAGTTACTGCTACTCGCCTACTTGGCCTTTTGACTAAGATCAAAGTGTAGTATCTGTTCCGATGGATACTGCACCCCATAGACTAGTATTGTTTTGGCCTTCGGGGCTTGATTTACGCGGGTCTATGGGTCTGTCCTGTGCAATTCTAGGAGGTTCACCCTCCCAGGCTTCGCCTCTTCTCTTTGGGGAGGAGTAAGTTTATTGCTTACTGCCTGATGCGCCCCTACCGGGGAATGCCGACGGGGCTGCCCAGGCAATTTTTCATGGCCAGAGTGCTCACCTCTCGGGCGCTGGCCTTTCAAACCCCACTTTCCCGACCCGACCGTGGGTCACATCTTACTTGTGGGAGTAAGATAAAAACTGGCCTTGTACCTAACTCCTGGAGAGGAGTAAATAAATACTCGCCTCTCTGACAAACAAGCCGCCCCTCATACCAAGACTATCCCCTTTTCAGGATCGCACGAAACTGTTTCATGCCAGTGTCTGTATATTCTGCTATTACTCGAAATTCGTTGTCTGTAGTCAAGAAAATTTTAATTATTTTTGTATGGATCGACTTTGTCATTCTTTCTGATATTATCTTCCCCTCTACATGATAATAAAGTTTTTTGAAATATTACAGAGCGGTAGGTTTTAGAAGTCTACCTAACTTAATATTAACCTTAAAACAATTGTCGTCAACCTGACACACCAAATCGTTCGCGGAAGTGTGCCAAAATAGCTGATATTACCAATTTTCCAGACAAACAACACTGAGTAATGCTGCTAGTTATAGATATTTTATTATCGTATAATTCCGAGTAATTCAATTTAGAAACAATCTTCAGGAAGCTATCTTGTTTATAAAGTAGTCTTGCGTTTGTATTGGAGATCTGTTAAACCATATCGACGCTTATTGGGCATGCGAGAGAGCGAGAGAAGAAAGAGCGAGCGAGCGAGAGAAGAAAGAGCGAGCGAGCGAGAGAGAGAGAGAGAGAGAGAGAGAGAGAGAGAGAGAGAGAGAGAAGAGAAAGAGAGATCTCAAATCATAATCCTTTGCGAAACTGTGAATTGGAGGAGAGATAAGTCGAGATGGGCGCCGGAATAAAAGACGCATAAAACCTTTCATGTTGGCATGAATGGAAATCTGCCTGAAATAAGTTCCGTCGAAACAGCCAGAAGTTAACGTCTTGTAAGAAGAAGGTAGAACGCAATTACATCCGCCTTTGTTTGCTTCGGGAGGTCTTGTCGTGTTTTCCTTACGAAAGCGACATGTCTCATTAGAACGGGCCGCATTAATGTGGTGAAGAGAAACCTAAAATGATATGACCCAGTAAACGAATCAGTGTGAGAAGGCTATTATTACATTTGGTATGCTATCACGGCAAAGGATGCGTCATGTACCTGCTATTTATGCATTGTTAACGTTATCTTTCTGAAATTGGGCAGACGCTTATATCTGCCTATGCGTGTTACACACTCATATTTTCAAACCGTTTCACCATTATATTTGCCTCATTTTCTTACACGATAATGATAGACATTAAAATTTAGCTAGAAAATGTAAACACTTTGTTATATATATATATATATATATATATATATATATATATATATATATATATATATATATATATATATATAACGAAGTGTTTAGTCTTTCTAAATATAGTGGAATGTAGCAAATTATATAGCTAGCCGCACTGATGAGCTGTGAAACAGCGAAACAGGCTGTATGTGGATGACTATATATATATATATATATATATATATATATATATATATATATATATATATATAACTTCTTTGTAATATAGCAGGAAAAATACGAGCAGTATGCTCGATTAATTGAGAATTACAATTATAAATTAAAAATTAAGAGCGTAATTTTTATTTATTTTGGTACAGAAAAATTAGTGCAACATTCCTGCCGTCGGTTTCAAGCACAGAAGGACTTAGCCCTCTTCAGCTTTTGTTGCCATCTCTCAACATGACAACAAAAGCTGAAGAGAGTCGGATGGCTAAGTTCTTCTTTGCTTGAAACCGACGGTACGAATGTTGTACTAATTTTTCTGTACCAAATATATATATATATATATATATATATATATATATATATATATATATATATATATATATATATATATATATATATATATATATATATATAAACAAGTTTCATATAGCTGTGTACAAACGGAAACCAGTAGCCTTGTATGTCATATCTGCAGACTTGTAAAAATAAGTCAGTCCTGATGGACCATCTGCATGCCCACAACCGGACATTGCAATCTTATGGGGGTAGCCTCCTCCTGTAAAGAAATGGCAATCATATATATATATATATATATATATATATATATATATATATATATATATATATATATATATGTAATATGGAGATGTAGTTTGCTTGAAGCATTGCGTGTAATATGTATATATGGAAGTATTAGAAGGCTATCACAATGCTACAAATGAAATATGTCGGTGTTGGAAGGTGGTCAAAACAAAGTGATTAAAAACGATTATTATAAATCTTACTTGTTTAGTCAAAATTTCTACATATTGATCAAATGTGTGTGACCGTGTTCCATAATATATTTCGAAGAAAGACCTCTTTATCAAATAGTAGATGTTTGAAAGTTTCCGAAATTGATGTGGACTTGTAATGTTATTGTTTTATTGCTATACTGCAGTAAATAATCATGCAGCAAATATAATAAAAATTAAGTTTTTAAAAATCTAAGTGATGGAATTGTTTTATGGCATTTTTCATAATTGTTATATTTATTTACTTACTTTAAATTATATAATGTGATTAATTGATTTTTGTTAAATGTATCTTATTAAAATAAAATATTTAATTAAAAATTATAAACAAGTAATATATATATATATATATATATATATATATATATATATATATATATATATATATATATATATATATATATATATATATATATAACATGACATGCCCTCCGTTCAGTCTAGAGAGACTATGGACACCCCTGTAAGGGGCTGGCTGCGCGTGTTATTGTGAAGCAAGGGTTGCGCAATTCTAACAACACTTCTCCTGAGTCGGCACTGCTTGATTCCAATGGCAAGCAATTCAAGACGACTAGAAACAATGCCGAGATAAGCAGAGAGCACATGCAGCACCTGGTATTCCCAAATGGTCACCCATTTAGTACTGGCCAGGCTCGACGTTGCTTAACGTCGGTGATCTAACGGGAACCGGTGTGTCAACGTGATTATATATATATGGAAAATAAAAAAAGAAAACCAAAAATATTATTTATTTATTAATCAATGTTTCGTCTTTATTTCAAGACTTCCTTGGGATGATTGGTCTGAGGAAAATAACACAAAAAATGCAACATATTTTAAACAATAGTAGTAGAAGGAGAAAAACTTAAAACGACCGCTTATGAAAAGATAAATTATGAAGTGTGAGGGAGGATTGGTAGCAGTTGGAGTTATTAAACTTTTAGAGAGGCAGAAGGAGCTTGCGTGATGTAAGCCCAAAAGGTTGTTTATGAAATAATAAGTTATAGGCTCATAATGCAGTTAATGACAAACTGAAAATGTATACACAAGAGAAAAAAAATAAACAAAAGGATATTGACTGGCTTCGTTCGAGTCTACCAACGTTTTCAGAAAAAAAGTGTTTATTTCTAAATACGTTCATAGATCTTTTTTTAAATTTGTTATTTTTTCAATTTTGGCTTACACTATATATATATATATATATATATATATATATATATATATATATATATATATATGTACTAGTTGCTTGCATTCTAATGACCCCCAAAATAAATAAATCAGTCCACAATCATAATCATTTATTTATTTCATTTCTTTATTTCGGCGAATGCCTATATTTTTTTCTGTCTTACAGGCGTTTCGTAACCCGGTAAGAAAAATGTAGTTTTAGGTCTACCGGCTGCTCTTCAGAGACAATCAATTAAAAATGAAAAAAAACAGGGACATTTTTCTAGCACAAAACGGAAAGAGAGGTGGTCAAAAAAGGTTAAAGAACGGCAAGTAAAAGACACGAAAAACTCACTGTAAGGATGACAATCATAGGAAATCCCCCTCCCAACATCTGACACAGTTTAATCTAATTCTCAGACCGCCGTTCCACGATGGCGACCTGAGAATCCAATGTGTTCTATATCAACGATATAGGTTTTAAAATAAATGAGCGTTGAAACAATTGTAAAAGGACTTTTGCAATTGATTTATTTTGAATTAGATTAGAAAACGCTATCGCACAAAATATTATAATGTGTATGAATAAATAACTACACTAGTAAGAGCATAATATATTTATTTTATAATATCATATAATTATCTGCTGATTAGCCATATTTACCGACGGTTTCCGGGGCAGTATATATATATATATATATATATATATATATATATATATTTATATATATATATATATATATATATATATATATATATATATATATATATATATATATATATATATATATATATATATTAAATTTAAGCAAACATTGTTATACATAACAGAATACGTTGCTTAATTATACCATTTTTATTTTTTGAATTTTTCTAATGATTTTTTTGGTGTCAAAACCAAAAGAAAATATTGTATGTTTCATATTTATCACGAACGTTTTCGATTCTTCTTCGAATTCTCTTCAGATTTCAAGAAATGAATAAAAGAGCTGGACAAAAGAAGAGAATTTGAAAAAACAGCCAAGAACGCGCATGTGAAGTCAGTTAGACCTCAAAAGAACGAACCAATACAGTTCAAGGGGAGACGTTAACAATATAAATTCTTCAGACGCCAGAATAAACGTCACAGGATATCTTGTATTACGTTAAACATTGTAAAATTCTGTTACTGAATTCATACATAATGTTTGTAATTGTAAGTTGCTGTATTTTAATAAAAATAGCTTCGAGTATTTTTGATTTAACAAAATTTGTTTCAGAATGTATTATTTCCGTGTAATTAACTAACATATGTCTTAGTAAATGCTGGTAAATTGAGCTAGAGTTTACAAGGATCATGATGAGACGTTAGGGTATTCCGCCGCCTTACTATTTAGGCTGCAAATTGTAATCAATACATGTCTGATTAAAGACGACGAAATGTTGTCTTTTCGTTATCTTTTTAATCGTTGTCTCGATTTTACGAGAAAATTTCCGGGTCTCTGATGGTAGTTCATGAAGTATGCATCTGAGAGTTCTTTGTTCGGCCATCTCAAGCGCTTTCAATCTTCGCAATCGTTTTCAGGAGTTTTCTTTTCGCTATGTTGTTATGTTGTTATTTAAATATTTTGCTATATATATATATATATATATATATATATATATATATATATATATATATATATATATATAAGGTGAGTCAATTAAAAATAGTTAGACCTGTAAATTGAAACAAATCAATATCTTCAGTTATTCAGAACAAGGAGCATTTAGTAAATAAAAATATAAATATTTTTTCTTCTTCTCTTTGAATTGCATTCTTTAAGCACGGCTTTTCAAAGATTAAAATCTTATCATCAGAGGAAGTAGTGATTGATAAGTTGACAGATAAGAACAACTGAAGATATTGATCTGTTTCCATTTACAGCTCTAACTATTTTTCATTGACTCACCTTATTTTTGCTCTATCCAGTATATTGAGCTTTCCTCATCTCACAATAGGTATAATTCTCTAAAAGTTATCTTTTAGTTATAAACCTTCATATATATATATATATATATATATATATATATATATATATATATATATATATATATATATATATATATATATATATATATAAAAGACAGTTGTCTGTGTGTTTAGATTTTTGTATGTTTGTATGTCCAGTTAAAACTTGATATTATTTTGACCGGCAGAGAGTCGGGTGAATACTATTTAGAATTTACAAAAATTATTCATTTTCTGGGGTGTCAACTGGAGCTATTTCCAGTTTAAATTCAATGTAATTAGTTAATTATTTTGAAGTAAACAATGATATTATGTAGTGATTTGTAAAAACTGCAAGTCATTCCTAAAATTCAACCGGTAATGACATCAGAACGAGATGGCGGGGGTCAAAATTAATGGACGCTAATTCTGGGGAAATCACAGTGTAGTATCTAACCGGTCCCGTCCTTGATTCTGTCGGTCTGAGAAGAGTTTTAGGTAGAAGGAGATCAACTCTCCCAGGTTTTACCTTATTACTCGTGTCATTCCGACAACTAATCCATAAATGACGTCATAGGAAGGTTGGGGGAAGAAACAAGTGCTCGCAGTGATTTTAATAAACTAACCAACTCACGAAGGGTGGGAAGGTAAAGCCTCGGAGTGTGCACCTCCTCGGACTGCAGCCCCGTAGGAATTTCTCTGTAGGAGCGTCTCAGGTGATTAGCTATAAACAGACCACCATATTTCTTTTTCTTTTTCTTCTTCTTCTTCTTCTTCTTCTTCTTCTTCTTCTTCTTCTTCTTCTTCCTCTTCTTCTTCTTCTTCTTCTTCTTTATTAGTGCTCTGCAGGCTTCCTTGATTTTATTTGAGTGTTTCAGTAGCGCTCTGGAGGCATCCTGAGTTTTATTTTTTCATTCCTCACTTATAAAAAAAGGTGAATTTCACTACAAAAGATAGCAGTGGGGTTGGAGGTGGGAGAAACTTAGTTTTTAGTAGTGCTGTGAAGGCCACTTTAATTTTAAAAGTGCTCATTATCCTCGATAGAGCCGGTGTGTTTAAACGAGATAAAGAACTTCTTTCTTTTATATGGGATCAATAATCTAAAGTGCTTAATATCCTGCTTAGAGCAGGTAGTAACCCAAAAGCACTAAAACATGCTCAATATCCTTGATAGAGCAGGTCTGTGTAAACGCAGTGTTACCCGCTGTAAAGCACTTCTGTCTTTACGGCAGCCATAATCCAAAGTGATCAATATCCTTGATTGGAGTAGGGGTGGCAAAAACTTAGTTTTAGTAGTGCTCTGGGGGTCTCCTTAATTTTAGAAGTGCTCATTATCTTTGATAGAGCAGGTGTATTTAAACGAGATGCTCAATATGCTAGATAGAGAAGGTAGTAAGCCAAAAATTCTGAAAAAGTGCTCTAAAGAAACTTCTTTGTCATTTTTCATAATGTTGTTGCACGGAAGCCATAATCCAAAGTGCTCAATATCCTGGATAGAGCAGGTAGTAATGCAAAAGTACTCAATATCCTTGTTAGAAGAGGTATGATTTAAAGCCCCGTTTCCTGGGAAAACCAACATCACTATGTCTTGTTATACTATCTTATACAAGAAAATCTATTCGGCGTTGGCCGGGACTCATAATAGTAACATTACAGTATTTCATATGGGTAATGGTATATAGTTATTAAAAGTGCTCAAAATCCTAGATAGAGGAGGTGTGTTTAAACGCAGCGTTACCCGGGATAACACAACTTATTTTTCTTTTGTTATTTTGTTGTATAATATACAAAGTACATTGTGTTGCCCGGGAGTCACAATAGAAACAATACATTATAATATCTGTTAAATGGTATACGTTAGCTAATCCAAAGAGCCCAACAACCTGGATAGAGCAGGTATGTTTAAAGGCCGCGTTACCCGGGAAAAATAACAGCATTCTTTTTTGATATACTATTTTATACAAGAAAATCTATTCAGCGTTGCTCGGAAATCATAATAGTAACATTACAGTATTTCATATAGGAAGTGGTATATAGTAATTCAAAAAGTGCTCAATATCCTAGATAAAGCAGGTGTGTTTGAACACAGCGTTTCCAAGAGAATTAACGTATTTGTCTTTCGTTATTATGCTGTATACCAGACAAAAGTTATGATGTTGCCCAGGAGTCATAATATTAACAATACATTATAATATCTGGTAAGTGGTATACGTTAGCCAATCAAAAATGCTCAATATCTTGGAATAAGCAGGTTTTCTAACCTTAAGTCCGAGTGAAAAAATAATTTAGTTAACTGCTCTAAAACTGGCCCGAAAATAGATTGAATATATATGCGAAAATTATTCCCCCACTTTAAATTCTAAAATAATTGTTTTTTGTTCTTTTCTTTTTTCCATCAAGTTTTTTTAGGATTTTCACACGTGATCGCCTAAAAAGGTAGAATACTTTTTAACCAAAATACGAATTTCTATTTTTTTCGTAATCTGGATAGATCACAGTGCTATTAAACTTTTGTTTTCATTTGTAAATGAGAGTAGTGAAAAGGTCTTCGTAAACATTACAAAAAAGTTTGCGGTTACAATATATAAATTAGGCATTTACTTACTTAATAAAAAAAGTTATTTATTTATTTTTCACGGAAAATGTAAAAACTGCAAAAAGAGGATGAGAGAAAGGAGCAGAGAAAGAGAGGGAGAGAGAGACAGCCACAATCCCTCCCCCCACATTCTACTTTCTCTTCTCGCTTCTGTCTCGCTCGTAGCAAGCCACGACATTCGGTAAGGTCATCAGCGAGCGCATGTGTTTTTAGTTATTTTTCCGATTTTTTAAATTCAATAACTTTCATTAATTACTGTTAATATAGACGAAACTATTGCATATAGATAGCAAATATAAGCCAATGCAACTCCAAATTAATATTACCAAGCATTAATTAAATATAAACAGTTAAAAAAAACAACTTTATGCTAATTGAGCAGTAAAAAGGTTATTTCTTAATCGTTTCTCTGCACTATATATACAGAATATCAAGATTTTATGTTGTATTATATTGTAGCCCGTTTTGATTAATATATAGATAAATGATAAAAAACTTTCGCTTATTGTTACATCGGCCGTTCTTACACAGGAGAAACTGCACCGGTTGTCACTATAAATAGTGCGAGTCACCGGAGATACAGAGAAGACAAAGCACAGTCTTGTAACTGTCTAGCCAAGTGCTAGTCACTTTCTTACTTTGTTAATACAGTTGTTAAACCAACCCTCGACTTGACTTCCTTTATTTATTATTTACTGTTGGGCAACTTCACAACACTTATTAATTTAGAAGACAGAAAAATGAAAACAAAACATAATGACTATTTTTTAAAATATGAATCTAATTTTCTTTTGTAATTTGAAAATTAACACCAAACGTTGATAAATTTGTAAATTAACACTCTCAGCTAAATCATCTACCCACTTAAAAAATGAGATTCTACTTTTTAAGGTAATTCTAACTTATTAGGACAATAACTAATATATTTTTAACTCTAACCCTAAGTCCTACTGGTAAGGTAGTACAACCACACGTAATCGCCTAAAAAGTGGACCCCAAAAGAATAACGCGCAGGATTTATCTCCAATAGTAAAAAGAAATGATTCCAGTTCACTATCGCTTCGCAAAGTAAGTCAGGATTAAGTCATAGAGTGAATGCGGTATTTTGGTGAGAGTGTATAGCGTAGAGTAAGTCCAAAGTATTTAGGATAAAAGGTATGATTATCGACCCCACAAATAAAGATTTCTTCCAAAACGATTAGGGCTTCATGCCTAAGTGTAATGCATTTCATTCATAAGTGTCCTGTAAAAACGGAACAAAAACTTCCGCATTTATTCATGAAATAGATAAATATTAATATTTTAGTAATTTCGATAGAAATTTATTAATCTTTTAAATAAGAAATAAATGGATAGAAAAAAGAATTCAATTCGCTTGGGCGATGATGCTGAGCTCTTTAAAAACAGTAAAACAGAAAATTTGGCTTTGGTGAGGCATGACGTGGTGTGTGTGTGAGAGAGAGAGAGAGAGATAGGGGAGAGGGGATAAGAGGAAAGAGGCAGCATCATCGTTGTATTCGCAAACAACAGAAAAACGGAAATTATCTTTCCTATCTCAAAATAATCATTTTGAATGTTAAACGTTGTTCATTAAATCGTTGTAATTCATATTACTGCTACTACTAGTATTAATATTAATATGAAGAAAAGTATTAGATTTATGTTACGAAAGTGGAGTACAAAAATAGAAATGACTTGTGCAGAATATTAATTTATTTGAGAGTGTTTATAAAATTATTATTCAAATGAAGCATCTTGGTCAGTGTGTTTTGGCATTTTTCTGTGTTTAAAAATATATATATGTAAAATTAAAATAAATAACCTTAACGTGAATATAGTCGGGATAAATAAAAATACTTTCACATTTATTCATTTAGATTATAGATATAGTAGTGAAAATAAATGCGCGTAGTACTGCACTTCCATAGTACTTACGGCCTGCCCTGAATCACAGCTTGAGAGAAGAAAATAACTATTTGGTTTGCTCCCTAACCCAGTCCTCTCGATCAGACTGAACTATCTTTGCTGTTGATATCCTTCGATCACCAACGCCGTTGCTCGTGTGTTCTTGTCTTCAAATTCATTAACCTTTTTTTACCATATTAAATGCCACTGCCCATTGCCTATTTTCAATGGTAGACCAGATCAGATCTATCATCCTGTGCAAATATGCCTCTTGTCCTTTTGATAGGTTCTCGCGAAGTTTTTTGGGGCTTTCAAGAATTCAAATTGATTAATTGCAGTTAGATTGTTCTTCTTCAATTTGGAGGCTGGCTTTAGGACTTCTCTGTTTTCTGAAACTGCAGCTGCTTCACAGAGTACGCTCATTTCCTTTTTGTGTTTTTTTTTCTGTGGCTTCTTCGTGAGCAATAACAAGTTGCTTAAATTTGTCATTTGCAGAGGTTTCTTGAAGTACAATGAATCTTTTTCTCGCTGTGATAGCAAATTGATTGCAGATATTGTGGTCTGACAATATTGACCATTCGTGTATTTTTCGACTATTTTTTCGTTTTTGTTTTTTCTTAGCAGATACTATTCTATGGTCTGAAAAGACAGTGTCAAATGTATCATATGCTGCACAGTCGATGGCAGTGTTCACCAATATTTTCTTGATTAATATACAATCCAATTGAGTATTTGCACCGTTTGGATATTTAAATATCCAAAGCTTACCAGATCGTTTTTAATATCTAATGTTCAAACATATGGGACGATTTTCAGCGATGAAGTCGTGAAAGAGCTCATCATTTCTTTTTGTTACACCACGATAGCTATGTCTGGTAAAATCGTCTTTAGCTATTTGAGCATTCATGTCGCTTCCTAAAATCAAGACGCGTTTTAGCACCTGTTTTATGACCGAAGATAGATCGTGGAAGAACATGATGGCATTGTCTTCATCGACCATGGTTGTTGGGCTGTAGGAAGAAATCGCTGTTACTTCAGGGTTTACATTTAAGGTAACCACTATCATTCTGGGTTGAATGTCTTCGATGCTGTTCAATGCATGTGGACTGAGTAGCATTTATACATCACCAATTGTAGAATTATTGGAGGTCTACCGAGCGAAGGTAGGTATGAAAACCCACCCGTTTGCGACGGTGTGATATTTTAGGTCGAGTTCCTTGTGAAAAAGGCGATGTTCATGGATGAAAACCAAGTCGATGTTGTACTCAGCAGAAGAGGCAGTCAGCTATGGAAGTTGGTAGATTGAGCTAAGTGTACGTATATTAAAGGATGACACATTATCATACTCGAGTATACTTGAATATACTCGAGTATACTTGAATATACTCGAGTATACTTGAATATATTCGAGTATACTTGAATATACTCGAGTATACTTGAATATAATCGAGTATACTAGATAAAGTCATTAGACGAAATCAAATGGTTTTAGCAAAAATATATCCGTTCGGAGGTTTATAGAAGGTATATGTTAAAGAAATCCGAAGGCCGTCTTACTATTCATGGATTTCTCGAAGACCTTCTATTCAATAAACAGAGGGAAGATGAAGACAATTCTTCTGGCATATGGTATTCCAGATGTGACTGTTCATTCAATAATTGTCTTGTACAGCAGACACCAGTCTATGGTGCGATTGCATGACGGAGACACCAAAATTGTTTTCACATCACTGTTGGTGTTCTTCACGGTGATACTATAGCTCTATATCTGTTTATAATTTGCCTTGATTACATCCCCGTATGTCAATCGACATGATGAAAGAAAATGACCTGACATAGGTATCTACAAGAAGCATAAAGTATCTTGCAGAGAAAATTACTGATGCCCGTGGAATTTTTCTGACATATCTAAACAAGCAGCAACCTTACCACACCGTCTTGTATTGGGATTTTTGTTAACACAAACAAAACAGAGCACATTCTCTTGAACCAACATGGAAATATCTCTTCCCTAAGTGGGACTTTACCTATCTTGGTAGTAAAGTTGCAAAGCAAAATTCCAAAGCGAGTGAACGAAAGGTGCAAAATAGCAAGGCCTGGGCTTGATTGGACAAGATAGAAGGGAACGAGAAGTAAAATCTTCCTACCAACATGAAACGTGGCTCTTTTGAAGCCATTGTTACATCAGTTCTTTAAAATTATTTTAAACATAGTTCACCCCCAAACAAGGCAGGCCGCCACTGTAGACGTAAGGGGCTATTGAGAAAAAGGGTGAGAGTTTTTTATGGGGTGGGGTCAACCTAAATTGGGAGCTGTGCAGCGAGATGTCTGTTTACATTAGTTTTAAATTTCTGCATGTCAGTACCGTCAGGAAAATAAGGAGCAGGGAGGGAGTTCCAGAGTCCAGCAGCACGAGGAAATAAGCTTTTGGAGTAGAAAACTCTTCGGCATTTGGGGACCTCCACAGTGAATGGATGGGATTTGGCAGATTGTAGGGTTGGTCTAGTGAATTTACATCGTTGGAGCACCAGAGCAGCAAGTTCATCAGAGCACAATCCATTGAAGTACATGTAAAACAGGCAAAGGAAGCAACATTGCGGCGATGGGATAGGGGCTGGAGCTTGGTGGATAGTGAGAGACCTATTAAGTTGGCGACTCTTTTTTGGACCTTGTCTAAGAGGGAGAGAATAGTGGATGATGCACCAGCCCATATGTGGCAACAATACTCCATGCAATGGCGGATGGTGGCTTTGTAAGGATATAGGATAATGTCAGGTGTGAGAAGTTTACTAGCACGGTAGAAGGCTCCCTTCTTGGCAATGTCTTCAATGTATTTGCTCCAATTCATGTTATCTATGAAAGTAAGGCTGAGGAGTTTGAATGATGAACTCTCAGGTAGGGTGTTATTTGCCAGTTCTTATGTATAGAAGTAGCATATATACTTTCACTAAAAGATTGAACAAGAAAATTGATGGTGTGTCCACCAGAATGCTAAGAGCTGCTCTTAACATATGGAGACATCACCCCACGAGATAGAAACTCTACGGACATATTTCTCAGATCTTAGCCTTGATCAGACAGATTAGAACCAGATTCGCAGGACACTGCTGTAGGACTAAGGATGACATAATCAGCGATGTTATTTTATGGATGCCATCACATGGATATAGGGAGACGATACAGAATATACATCAAGAAACAAGCAGAAGACTCACAACGTACCTATGAAGACCTACCATGTGTGATGGAGGATAGAGCGAAATGGTGCGATAGAGTCAGCAGGATCCGAGACACTACCACGACGGTGATGATGTTGTTATTGATTTGTGTTTTTTAGGATCACCTTCGAAAAATATGATTTTATGACTTAAAATAAACACTACTTTGAAACAGCTGTAAAATTGTAATACTTTTTTCTATGCCCTTTATATATATATATATATTAGTTAATTTTGAATATATGCAAGTTGATTCATCACTGTAGTTAACTAATTGAGGGGTTTCTAAATGAGCTAATTTGAAACTATATATGCATGTGTCTCTCTCTCTCTCTCTCTCTCTCTCTCTCTATATATATATATATATATATATATATATATATGTGATGTGTG